>JAOWCC010001589.1:73160056-73472285 GCA_030867875.1 Actinernus sp. WN-2022
CGTCACTACCGAGTACGGTAGAATAAACGTCGGAAGTTAGTTGCATAAATGTGGTACCATATAGATTTTCGTTGTGCGTTACGTTATGTGGTACCCGAAATGCTAAGTAGTTTAGCTTGGGTCACCCGCTGTCGCTATCTTGGATGGACTATACCGCTAGGTAAACATAATCGGATACAGCGTATCCTAATCAGATTATAATCGGGGTCTGACTAATTTAACGCGCCTTAAGTGATGTAGGGACCATGCAGAAGCCAAGGGGAAGCAATAAAACAACAGGACAATGCTCAAATATATTTATTGGATTGATATGTGGTCGAAGCCAGCTACATGAAATTTAGCGCTGATAGTTGCGAGAACCGCGACCACGATCTGGCTGTGGGAATCTATATCGGCGATAACGACCGACAGGGGCATCCTGGCTCTGGCGCCTGAAGCACATGTTAGCTGAGTACCACAGTAGCTGCTGAGTATAGTACAGATAACTCACGCATTAAATACCTGACGCTGCTGCTAGTAATGCGGCCAGTAATGGAAGAGTTGAAAGGGACGACCATAAAAGTGCTAGGAAATTAGTATAACGGTGTACTATACCCGGCACGGTAGGTATAGAAGAGGGAGCCCCTACTAAAAGTGCTATGAACGAGACTAGGGAGAGAATAAAAATTACGACCTAAATAAAATAAAATAAATATATAATGCAAAATAAATAATAAATACCATAAATATAAAAGTAAGACTGCCTGACAAGGGAAACAGGAAAAAAGGGGGAGGAAAACAAAACAAAATGAGTATATAAATAAAATCAGAAATAACATGAAAATAAAAGAAGCCAGAATGAGCGAATATAGCGAACCTAGGAGACAAAAACCGCCATCTCCCGGGTAGAGTGAGTGCGTGGATAACCGCGAAAGTTAACAAACTGAGAAAATATAGAATAAAATAAATAGGAAAATAAAAATTTAAACCCGGGGATGGCGGCCCTGGCGCCCAGTAATCCGGGAGAGTACGTAAGAGACTCCTCCAGGCACCGCCATATAAATTTAGTTAATGAAAAGAACATAGGGACCCCATCAGAAGAAATACAACTAGGCTAGAAAATAGGGGATACGAGCTGCTGGGCTAGGCATGAATAGATTGTGCTAGCAAATCCAGCCAAAGTTGCTCCAAAAAAAGGCTAAAAGTTGCTCAAAAGTTGCCAAAAATTGAAAAAGTTGCCACCAAAATTTGAAAACGTTGCTCACTTTGGCGAGCCATTTTATTCTAGATAACAACTTAAAACATGGAATGTTGGATGTGTAATTCAATATAATCTTAAAGTTCAACATAACTACCAATAGTAGTACTTTCTAATGTGATATTGACCATGGAGCGAATAACCGCTGGATAATTCGCGGGCGATATTAAATAGATAGCTGCTGTCCAGTTTGCGTGGGCGCGCGTAAAGCCAGTTTTATTTTATTTGTATATCATTTATCAATTAACTATCCTTAGTTTTGACCAATTTTAATAAAAACCTTCTAAATAAAGACCTTTTTGATAGTTTGGATCAGTTTTATACCGATTTGTTGCTCAAAAGTTGCCAAGGAAGGCAAAAGTTGCTCTAGGTTGCTCGCACTACAAAAAGTTGCTCAAAACGCTAAAAGTTGCTCAAAAGTTGCCGAGCACAATCTATTTATGCCTATGCTGGGCATGCGTGAAACACAAAGAGCGCGAGTGTCATATGTAGGAAATGTGTGTATAAATATACCCACCATTTTTAGCATTATCATACTCGCATAAACTGTAAAATTAAGAATATAAAGGAGCTCCACACATTTACATAAACATACAAATGAGTTTCACATACTGCTCATATTGCTCGATAGACGAGCTCCAGAAAACAATAGAAATTTATACCCGAGCGCTACATATTTAACAAGAAGCTGCACGCAGCTTGAACTCCGGCGTATCTTTTGTAACGCGGATGGGCTCATACACCTGCGTGTTTGGCACAGTAAGAACGCACAATCAGTCGATCTGATAACTTCACACGAGTTAGAACACGAGTGAACACAAGTATAACACAAGTAGAACACGAGTGAGGTCAAGTCAGAATACTCTTGGGTAACACAGATAGCCCAAAAATACTAGGATACAAATGCTGACGAACTGATATAAAACTACGATTCATAAATTAATAAACAAAAAAATATTTAAAAATCAATAATAAAAATTGTGCTATCATCTTAGTTGTTTCGGGTTACCTGTGTTATCAGTGTGGTATACCCAGCCCCCAAAACACTTGCATCCAAACACTATGAGGATCTGATCTACAACTCCACACGAGTGAACACGAGTACGCTAGCGCTTCATAATTTAATTAACGGACATTCGCAATTTAAACGAGTGAACACAAGTAGAACACGATATTGGAAAAGGGTAACACGGACGATATCATACACCTGCAGTCGTTTGGCACTTTACGAACGCACAATAAGATGCGAAAGTAAACACGCACAGTTGATCTGATCTAAAACTCCATGCGAGTTAGAACACGAGTGAACACAAGTAGAACACGAGTGAATACGAGTGAACACAAGACGAAAATGAGTGAACACGAGCGAGGTCAAGTAAGCCAGTATACTCTAAGATAACACAGATAGCCCCAAAATACTACGATCCAAATGCTGAGGATCTGATATAAAACTCCACGAGTCAGAACACGACTGCACTAGCGATTTATAATAAAAAATTTTTTTTTAATATAATCTAAAATGAAATAAAATTGTGTTATCATCTTAGTTGTTTCGGTTTACCTGTGTTATCAGTGCAATACCCAGACCAAAACAAATTGCATCCAAATACTATGAGGATTGGATCTAGAACTCCACATGAGTGAACACGAGTACACTAGCTAGTGCTTCATCCATTTAATTAACCAACATTTACAATTAAAAACAAATTATGTTATCTTCTAACTTGTTTCGGGTTACCTGTGTAAATACCGCGTGAAGCGACAAAAGCAGCCGATTGCGATACTACCTGTGACCCCGTGTGCGCCCATGAATCGTTGCATGTAATGAACTGTTTTGATTAGTCTGATACTCAATCTGTCGGATTGTGGTCAATAAAAATATTTGTTTGCAGAAGTACCAACGTACGTGCACAGTCACATCGCTATTCGGTAGTACGCACACAGCTAATGTCTGCTGGTAGAATTTGAAGGTTTTACAGAAAAGGAATGCACAGTGGAGAACGTGTTGGGAGGCCCACAAGATTATATATCTTGTCTGGAACATAATTTACGAAGCCTCTGAAACGACTTTCAATCCAGCCAGTGTTTGCTTCGGTTGTTCGTTCTCGCTTACATTCACTCCTTTAATACGCTCTGACTACAAGCACTCTTGTATTTTCAAGTAATTTTGTGTCTCTGAAAGGAGAATAAATGAGTAAATTTGGTTAGTTTACGGCACAACACCATAAATTTGATATCCGGTTTAATACTGAATTGAAACTCGCCAAAACTTTTCCCTCTTTGAACAACCTGAATCGCCATTACAACATTGACGACAAACGACTGAATTCAAATTGAATGCCTTCGAGCGAGAGCGTTGTGTAGTAATTTTAACGGTCGTTGTATAATGAATTGAAGCTCATTTAAAATTTTCATGAGTTATTCAAATCATTAAATAGCCAAAATTCTCAAACATATCTCGAAAATCTCACAACAAACAAACCGTGGTGGATTGCGACGAACTTTCTTCGGAAATTTTCTGTCAGTGTGTCTGGCATCGACAAGATCAAATCCATAATTTATCTTCCAAATGGCGGCTATGTAGCGCTCTAGATCTGATTCTGAACTCTGATTATCAAGCAATTCCCGTCTCTTCTCGAGTAGCCCTTTGCACAGACGAATGCAATATAGATTTTTCTTCGTTGAGAGCTTGGTCATATCAGACGAAATCGATCTCTTGTCATTCACTTTAATTGGTTCCATCTATTTGCTTGAACTCCTTATCTGCCGTCCGCCTAAAACATCTGACCTCAGATTGTATTTCGATACCTAGGTTTTTCAAGTAATTTTTTCAAGTTGTTTTATCAAATTACTCATGCGGTCGTAGACCAGAAGGCGCCGTAGTTTCGCCTGAGTCAACAATACTTCCTCCATTTTAATAATTCGGTTAGAGAGAAGATAGAGGCAAATTGAGTACTTCATGACGTGCGGTAGCCTTAAACACTCTAAAACTCTATACCGAGCATTTATCTTTCAACTAATGCGCATGCCTGTTTATCGCTCGATCACAGCGTCTCCGACCCACATTGTTAGCGGTAAAGGTCTGAACTGATCAACTTCTGTCGCCGATAGAAAAAAAAAAAAGAAGAATAATAATAACAAGAAGCTGCACGCAGCTTGAACTCCGGCGTATCTTTTGTAACGCGGACGATCTCAAATACCTGCGTGATTGGCAAATTACAACGCACAATCAGATGCGAAAGTACACGCGCACAGTCGATCTCATCTAAAATTCCACACGAGTCAGCACATGAGTAAATAGGGTCCCTAAATGCAACTCGTGGATGGTCAGTGAGCTATTTTGGCAGATATTAAAACTCACGTGACCGATGACGTCATCGTTACGTTATCACCACTAAGTGAATCGTGGGGAAAGAATACCTTTAAACTGTCTATCATTAGAAATGAGGGAGATATGGGCATGTACTTAAAGTCACGTGACCGATGATGTCAACGTTACGTCATCGCCGCTAAGTGATTGAAAGCAACCCAGTACCTTGTCTGTCCAGGTTTGTGCAAGCTGACATTAGAAATGAGGGAGATATGGGCATGCACTTAAAATCACGTGACCGATGACGTCATCGCCACTAGGTACTTGATAGGGACCTACTACCATGTCTGTCCAGTTTGAGCGGGCTGGCATTAAAGCGAGGGAGATATGGGCATGTACTTCAAATTACGTGACCGATGACGTCATCGTTACGTCATCACACCTAAGTGATTGATAGGGACCCACTACCATGTCTGGCCAGGTCTGAAGTGTCTGGCATTAGAAGGGCCCGTCAATAAATCTTCTCCAGCATGACCAAATCTTTTCGAAACCTTACTGGCCGCGTATCATAAACTTCCGTACCATATCTTCGGTAAATCAAATGTAATTCGGAAAGCCAACGGCGAGTCGTCGATCCACAGAAAAAACGATCAATAAATTATCTCACTCGAAGTCCACAGGAAATACGATGAATAAATTATCTCGCATCCGCATAACCCCAATAACTCGTTCTGCACATGCGTGCATCCACGAGTTAAAAACTAGTGAACACAAGTAGAACACGAGTGACTGCAAGTAAGCTAGGTTACCCTAGGATAACATAGGTAGCTAAAAACGCTCGGATTCAAATACTATTGTTAATCTGTTCTAAAATCTGATCTAAAACTCCGCAGAACACGAGTGAACACGAGTGTATAATTGTTCATTATTTAATTTAAAAAAATTATAATAAAACAATAATAATTATTGTTTTATCGTCTTTATAGTTGTTTCAGGTTACCTGTGTTATCAGTGTGGTACCCTCATTGTATTTCCGGGCTACCTATTTTATAATAGGGTGCCCTAACTTAGTTATTTCGGGTTACCTGTGTTTTCAGTGAGGTACCCTCTCCTTGTATTTTCGGGCTACTTTTGTTCACATCGTTATTAGTATGCACACAGTCAGATCACTGTTAGTACACACGCACAACCAGTCAAATTGGATTAAATGGACAATCAGCTACGAAAGTATGCATGCACAGTCTCATCACGTTGCAGCGCCAGAGTAACAAGAAGCTGCACGCAGGGGAACTAAACCCTAAAATGCAAAGATGTATTCGAATTAAATAATTGTTCTATTTAATCGCGTCTATCTCAAATCTTGCATTTTGTGACGTCAGTTCCCGACATTGAAAAGCTGGACTAACGGCTCCTAATTACGAACGAAACCGCTGGACTGGGTCGATAAAGGGAAATTTGCACTGAATTGAGCCGCCACACGATCTAGATTTATCAGCGGAGAATCGAACATGAAAACTAATTCTCTCTTGAAAGTCGCACAGCACAGAAAAATAAAATAACAGAACTTGTCTTTGAATACATCTTTATTTAGGCGTTGTGAACACAAGTAGAACACGAATAAACATGAGCAACTTCACGTAAGCCAGGATACCATAGGATAACACATGTACTGGTAGTCCAAAAATACTAGGATGAACTATAACTCACACGAGTTAGAACACGAGCGAAGTTGAGTGCACTTGCGCTTCATAATTTAATTAACACAAAATAATAATAATAAAATAATAAAAATTGTGTTGTCGCCTTAGTTGTTCCGGGTTACCCATGTTATCAGTGAGTTCCGTCTTTGTATTTCCGGGCCACCTGTGTTATCCTAGGGGAACGCCATTCAATCGGACGGCTGTACGATGATACCGTAGAGTCCCGATAGTAGCGCCCCCCCGAAAGTAACGACCCCTCGAAAGTAGCGTAGTTTTTGTCCTTCAAATAAATTTCGAAAGAACGACACCCCGAAAGTGGCGACCCCCCGAAAGTGGCGACCCCTCCAAAAGTAGCGATCCCTTACATAAGTTGGTGTCGGTTTCGTTTTAGTCCCATATCACTCTTCTTAATATTTATGCACATATCTAATTCACTACTCGAAAACGAGGCTATTCCCGCATCGAGGATGCCGCAACCTGCATTCGAGTTCGAAAGAACAATTCAGGATTTTTCCTTTTGTCTCCAACGCATAGAAGAACACAGCAATGTTCCGTCCGCGACGCCATTTTCCTTTTTAGCAAAGCAACGATGCGGGAATAGCCTCGTTTTCGAGTAGCTAATTATATGCGCAGAAATATTAAGAAGAGTCAATCCGCAGCCAAGCAATTAAAATATTTTTTTTACTTTATTAAAAGTACAAAAGTTCGTAATCCGACTTGAGTCTTGAGTCAGTAGTTTGCGAGACGTTATCACATTGGACCTGATATGATTAGCCGGCTTGTTTTCAGGAATTTTCTAAATAAATTTACCCCTCGAAAGTAACGAGCCCTTGAAAAAGTAACTACCCCTCGAAAGTAACGTCTGGTAAGGGCTGCAAAAATTACGACTTGCGGGAGTCTACGTCTATATCACGATATATATTCTCACATAACTCACTTCCGGTTGCCGTTCGCATGTCTTGACCTTTTAGATATGTCTCGTTCTAGTCTACGACCGCGCCAAACGTTACCGGTAAACGCAATTACTTGTAGTTCGCTTACTCGTAATCTGTTCACCATAATGAACGGGGGCCGTTTTCTAAAGCGGCAGACACCGAAGAAGTTTTACTGGCAAGTACTGTGTGAAGTTAATGCATACTAGACACGGCAAAAACCTCTCCATGTCCGCTCTGCGCTGAGCTCTGTTATTGTATGTTTTGCAATTTGTCTTCCAACTTAATTCGCTCATAATTTCCACTAGAACACCTAAACGAAACTAAATATACGATATAGTTAGATAACAAGACTCTAACCTAACCCTAACCAAACTACATCTCGGACTGGATAAGGGAAAACGTAGCTGATGCAGTACTATATAAAGCTAAAGTTCCTGTTTGTTCGACGCAGTTCGGTTCAATTCAGTATCAGTACTCACAATGTAATTAATTATTAGGTCCTCTTTAGTTTATTTCTTCAGCCAGAAAACGAGCACGCTATAGTATACGGATATACACTAAACAAACATCTTCTAAAACTCTTACCGGCAGAATTGTTCTTGTTACATGGTTATAAAGCTCAATGAGGGTTTCTTCTGTTTTCTCCATATTAACAGACATATATAAGGTCTCTAAATCCAGTAGAAAGACTCTAGCTAGGTTATCTGTTGTAAACATGCCTTAGCTGTGTAGTCAGTTGGACCCATTGACAGACGGTAGTAATGGAATAGATTTCTGAGAATGACTCATCGATCGATATCTCCTTGTCTCGCCATGCCATGTCTGAGAGCTTTGAACTTTCTTATCTCAGCGCGCCAGACGAAATCTAATCTGAGATTATAATTCGATACCCGTTTATATCCAAACGTGTTTGGATACACTTTAAGCTGAGATTGTATTTCGTTCACGTTTTTAATTGTGCATTAGATCTGTTCAGACAAGAGCAGATCGAATGTACTACGTTGTTGGTGTATTTTTAGGTCTATAACAGTTCCTTTACAAGAATCATAAGATTAAAAAGTAGTTAAAAAGAACTGTAGGGCCTCGAAGTCTCACGAGTAGTATAGTAAGTGGCGGTTCTGGGACACGTTGCATTGTTTTTGTTGTTTTTTCATCTAACGGACATCCTCACTTCGTTCAGCCCTCACTTCGTTCGGGGTCCATTAGATGAAAAAACAACAAAAACAATGCAACGTGTCCCAAAACACGCCATTTACAATACTACTATATAGTTCATTTATCGTATTTTACGTTATATTAAATGATCGGTTTCTACCGCTTTTTTCGGTTTAAGCAGTTTTGTTGTACTATTTATCGTATTTTTACGTTATATTAAATAATCGGTTTCTACCGCTTTTTGCCGGATTGGAGCAGTTTTGTTGTACTATTTTTTTCGTTGTATTTTTTTTTACATTTCAACACCTATTAAAGGAATGATTAGTTTACAGTATATCCATCCATGGTACTAACATACATTCTCTACTTCACGATATTAACGTATGCTGTTATCTTAGTACGTATTAATACCACACAGATTAGACAAGTGCGTATAATTGAAGAACCTCAACGTAGACGTCACAACTAAGATACCAATTAGACATATAACATATATAGGTATATTGCACGATGATTGAGACAAGAACTTGTGATTGGTTGATGCGAGGGAAGACCGCGAAATGCAAAAGTAAGTGTTCAAAGACGTCAGAGTATTGCTCTCAACATAACTTCCAGATAGGAAGAGGATGTGCTATATTCGTTCCATGTTTAACGTGTGGTCGAGGCTGTCGTACTACTCACAAACTTTGTGTAAAATGTGGTGCACCTCAACGCCGTACCATTCGCAATAAGAAGAACCTTGATAAGAAACGAGCTAACGAGTCGGCGAATATCGCGTGTTCAAATGTAGTAGAATCGGAGAAAGATCTAAATGTAGTGGAATCGGAAAAAGATCAAAATGTGGTGGACATTCACGATCTCGATAATGCATTGGATGACCTCTCCATCGGTGAGAAAGATCTAAATGTGGTAGGATCGGAGGATAAGTAGAAATCGCAATACGAAAAAAAAAAAAAGAATGAAGAGAAATTGTTATGCGACCTCTCTTCATTTTTTTTCTTTTTTTTAAAACAAACAATTAGACAATTGACAGGCACGTGGTATACAACTAGTATGGATGATCTTATCAGATTACTTGGTCCAGAAATTTGTGCAAGCCTACATATCAAACCATTGTCGCATATCAAACCATTGTTACATATTAACACTGGTGAAACATGTTCCGAATGTCTATGCCCGATGGAAATGCAAGGAACGGAATTCATATGTCCCTCCTGTGGTCTTATTTCCGAGGCTGAATCATGTGAAGAAACAACTACCAATCTTACTACTAGGTTACACATAGTAGGGCCGGATAGCTTTCGGTATCAACATGATCTAGACCGCACAATCCCAAAGCAAAGCGATAACAAAGAATTGCAACCACGAACGATAATGCTAGAACTACTGGCATACAACACTTTTTATAAACAAAATTACGACCTCTCGTTTCCCACAAATGTATTAGTAATCGTATCCGACGTATTCCTTCAAGTACGGAAAGTTCTTATCAAACGTAGCTATGCGAAACGAACTATTTTAGCTGCTATACTTTATCAAGCATGTATACAATGTGGGTTCGTTAGATCTAAAGGAGAGGTCGCTCGTTTTATGCAACTAAACGATAAAAGCATATGTCATGGAAATGTCTTTATACGTTCTCTACATGATGACAATAAGATCGATATAGATTTGAATACCGATCGAATAGCTCCTCACATTACAACGACCTTTGTTAAACTCGACCCCCAAGGAGTACCTAAGAATGTCCAACAAATAGTCTATGAGATTGTTCATAAGGCAATAGAAAACAATATAGGTACCAGCTCCATACTTAGAACTAAAGTCGTTGGAGCAAGTTACGAGGTAATACGTCGTTCAGGATCTCGTATGTCTCTTATTGACGTTGTTAAACGGTGTGGTATACATAAGGGTTCGATCATACGTTTTGTCAAGGAGTTGATTGCTTACCATTCCTACTTTGAGCCCATATATGAAAAACACGGTCTAACTAGTGATAGGGTTTGATTTCGTAAAGTGAAAATAAGAGCCACATTCGATTCTTATCCCACTAGACTGCCAAGTTTTTCTCGCATTTCCTTTTGCACTTCTTGTTTGAGTTCCATTCGAATCTGTTCCACGTTTTTTTCACCACCTAAAGTCTTATGACGAATTTCAGACCTCATAATCTCGTATTTATCTGCTTCGGTTAGGATTAGACTGTATTCAGAGTCGGATATATTTTCATCACGCAAGGCTTTCGATACTAGATCACGAATCGTATTAATTTTCGCTTTTGCTAACATAGTGGTTTTCTCATGCTTAGATACTTTTATTCCTAATTTTTTAGCTCCAATGGTCGTAGATGCTGAAATTAATCCACACAAACCACCAATAACACCAAGTGGTAAACCAATCACTATTCCAAAACCAGTTAAAGCTACTCCCAATCCAGATCCAGATAAAATCACAGATAGACCTCCTGTTACCACCGCGATACCATGAACTATTCCTTGAGAACGCGCATATTTCTTACGTACGCCTTCATAGTGTTTTTCTTGAATTTCGATATCCGAAAGCGTATCTCGGATTGTTTGTAGTCGAAAATTCTTTCCAGTGAGCGATGGATAGAGTTTTGGTGCTGATGGAAAAAGTGGTTGAATTGAATCACCGTCCATCGTATATGTGATATACGTATGATTTACTCAAGCTTCAATACGAAACGTATAGGCTGCTTGTTGAAGTCTATGAGATTGCCTTTCTCATTGCAAACTGTGAGGCGAATGTAGTTCCGCATCGTTCCTCGGGCTCGAATGGGTACTTAATGAGGGTTGGTGGAAAGTAAGTTGTTTCAGAAAAACTGTGGGATGTAGGATTAAAAGTATATAGGATTTTAGATGGCTTCCCATCAAGAAGTGAGAAATCTGAATCCACCACATCACAGTAGATAGATATGTGATTAATATCTTTTGGCACCAGGACGTATTTTCCTTTATTGATAGTCACATAATCTGTCACATCTTCATTTACTTCGATACCAAACAAATCCCAGACATTCTTAGTGAATTGGATTGGTTTCTTGACCTTCATAAGCCAATATTTCCTAAATGGATAGTCTATGAATTCCAAGTAACCAGCCCCAACTGCGGGATCTAAGTAGGTTATCAAATTTTCTATCTTATAATGTCCCGCCTTAATTTCGTATGGAAACGTCAAACTATTGGGGGTAATCCACTTAAAGCCCCCTTTCTCAGCTAGGTTCCACCAATTATGACTAATAGCGACCTCAACTAGCGAAATATTATTGATAAGAATGGGGTTATCGAAGTAGACAGTATGGTCAGACGAGGTGGTGGTGACATTTAAGATAACCATTATATGTTAAAGGTATAAACTATGTATATGTATAGCTTCAATAGTTACTATGCCTTTCATCGTGCCAGACGAAGACGACGGTCTATCTGTAGAGGACATAGCAGAGATTGCTAGGGGTGGACCAAGACTATTGAAATCTGAGCAGACTGCTCTAATTGCCGAGGAAAATAAGAGGATCTCAAAACTGAATACCGATCTATTGGTGAAGTTTAATAAACAATACCCACATGCGGATTTCCATCAGTTCTATGCATCCACGAGCATACATGATTCAGGTAAATATTCGACGAGTATTTGGTTTCGATATGGGAATCATAGCTATGCGGTATATGGCGATGATATCTCCAAGCCACGTGCTGCCACTCAAAAACTCATCGATAATGTATTACAGGGGATGGTTGGTGGTTACCCATTTGCGTTGACACTAAGTAAAAGTGTGAAATATCCCATCGCAGCAGTTCCTTTTCACGAAAAAGCACAAGATATCGATTTAACTAATCTATGGATATATGTCACACCTACGAAAAAGTTCGAAGTAGGCGTTCCGAACATATTCAAAGAGACTGTCGTAAAGCATATGACAGCAAAGGAGTCCCATCATTGGTTATCGGGTCCAGATTTTAAATATTGGCCCCAACAATTGAATTTCGCAACGTGGTGTGCAACTTCTGGATGTGGAGTGTCGTTATTCGATCCTGTTTTCAAAACGTATCCACTTATCGTTCAAGGGTTTTTACGATTTCACGTATATTTCACGATACGAAGAATTCTACATGAACTTGGTGGTGTTCATGGAGTTCCTCTACCTGCTGACTCTGCTTTCAAGCAAATGGATAACCTCTATAGCAAATCAGCTCTTGAGAAATTATGCATCGAATTTGGTATATCTCGAACACCAGATTTCCGATGGCACGGAGGTAGGAATAACGGATTAGGAGATGTATTCCTTTTGTACGATGATGGTTTCAAAAACGTCCACGTAATCAGAGGTTACGATAAAGAAGCAGATAATTGGCCAAATCACAATAATTTATTTGCAGACCAAGGAGGTAAGGAGGATCAGGGCGATCTTGTGGCATTCATTCGGAACGATGAACATGAAGGAAAACAATATAATTGGTTTACGCCACCAATCGGTAAGGGATTAACGGATGTTGGATTAGGTAGATTGAATCGATCCGTTGAAGCTTTTGGATATTGCGTTCTAGCTGCTCAAAACGATCTTAACCATTCCATCATAGATAGTTTCAATGTCAAAGAAAAATTTAAGAGATTAGTCGAAGACGCTATTCTCGAAAATGGTTTAGTGGTAAGCTATAAAAACTATTTTACAGCTATACTACACACACATAAGAGATTAAACCTAACAATAGCTATAGGGGTACGATTACTACCGAGCAACCTCGAGTACTACCTCGGTAAGAAGGATGGTTATAAAAATCCAATCCCGCTCGCCACAGAAGGTACGGTGTTAGGCGTAAACGATATTAATGCAGATATTCTCGAAACCAAGTTCCCACCAGATATGAAAGGGAAGAAACAAAAGAAACAATTACCACACCAAGTTCCACAACAAGTTCCACAACAAGTTCCACAACGAGTTTCACATAGCATCTTACCGAATCCTACTCCACAACATGAGACCAATCTAGTGATGGTATCTATTGCAGGAGCTGGAATTGCATGGGCGTTATTTCGTTAACGTCGTTTATATTGCTCTATTGTGATCACCACTATTGCTACGATGAATAACCAAACGTTCTCCGCTAATACTCCTAGAGCTTTACCAGCCATAGTAAATATGAAATTCACAATTGATCCAATCATTCCAGGTAGTATCTGTCCAAGTTTCTTTCCAATTTCCTTTAATAAATCACCCATCGTTTTTAATCCCTTCTTTACTGTATCTGCCACTTTATCGATACCATCTTTTACTGGTTTAGGTACGGATTTCGATAGCTGGGAAACTATTACACTAACGATAGCACCAATAGCAGTTACCACCGCAAGAACAGTCATTCCATACTTCCTGAAAATGTATTTGACCCTTTCACGTAGCGATATACGTTCTAGTATGGCTTCTTCTTGACGTTCAAGTAATTCTCTTGCCTTATGGATGGATATTAACTCTTTCTTAGCTATTTCTTTCTGAGCGTCGGTCGATTCGGAGTCTTCAAGAATAGATTCGTTATTTGCTTCCCGATCGGCGAGTTGTCGTTCTGCAAATATTACTTCATTAGCAGCCTCTTCATTATTTGGACCTAAAGCATCTTTGAGAGCTTTCCTCATCTTCACGCGTAATTTCCTATCATCGTCATTACCGACGAATAGACGTTTAAAGGGTTCTTTGCTTCCAAGTTCGCGAACGGTAATGTTTCCATCTACTAAGGATATTTCTATATTATGCCGAACACCAGCATCCGGATATTGCCCTCTTACTATGTCAACCAGCATTTCTTTTGCCGAATCTCGAATTGTTTGTTCGAATGTGAATCCTCGAAGTGGGTCACCTTCTATAGCGTAGTCATGCAAATTATCCATGGTAATTGTCTCACTACCCCCAGCTTCATCTTGATTGCCACTCAATAAGTAAGCCGTGTATCTTTCAATTGCTTCTCGTTCTCGTTGTCGGTCTTCTTCATCTCGTTCTCGTCGGTTTTCTTCATCTTGTTGTTGTTCTTCGTATCTGTCGGTACTATCCTCAGGTCTCACATCAACGTCGACCCTATCTTCCATATTGAACATAACTATATATCATGGTATATTCAACATGATATCATCGAAGTTAATTCCTAAGGAAGCACTAAGAGTGCAACTCGCACTCAAAGCTCAACGAACCTTATATAGAAAAACTTTCACACCATCATCTGCTAATCCAGGTGAGACGCTCTATGTGGAAGTTCCAACGATGGGAGAAGATATCGTATTAGTACCTGGTAGTTTAGCATTATTGGGTGATATCGTATTGTCTGGTGGACATGTTAATAATCGAGTCGTTGCAAATGTTGGACGTTGCTTAGTTATACATCGAGTTTGTAAGATAGGAGCTGAAATAGTAGAAGACATTGCTCGATCGGATCTATTACAAACATATTCCGATATCTATCTATCTACACAAGAGAGAGAATCGAGAGTACAACAAGGTATCCAATCAGATAACGCAAATAAGCTACGATCTAAGGCTGGTGATGCAAGTACTTCAGATGTTGGTGAGAATGCATTGTTAGCTGCATATGGTTCAAAATATAGAATTCCGTTAGACGTTGATATTCTTACACAACATGGAGTTCTATATCCACATGCATTAGAAGACACTATTTCATTCGAATTAACTCTAGCCCGCTCTATCGATATAATCGTTGGATCAGATTCGACAAAGATAGGTACGTACAAGCTTACCAACATCCAGTTAGAATACGAAGCAATCAAGAATGAAACGCTAGCTAGGAAGGCATTTCACGCATATGAAAAAGGTACTGCATTCCTATACGATCACGCAGTTCACTTTAAGACAGTACCTATCGCTAAGGCATCAGATACTTTGATATCTCAGAATATAAATGTTCCACGACGATCATTCGCTGGATTACTCTTTCTATTCGTAGATTCTCCCACCGCCGGTTCACGAGATAGCGAAGCATTCGTAAATCCTGATATTTCAAAGATAGAGATAGACGTAAATGGAGTTCCAAATAGATTCTTTCCAGGAGGTATGTTAACACCAGATTTTTGGGAGTCCGCAAAAGGATGGTTTGGTAAATCCAATACTTCTATGACTCCTACCAAATTTTACAATAACAGATTTGCCATCCTAGTCGATTGTCGTACAGCAAAAGATTCCTCTGCTCATGGCGATGGAATGGCACAAACTGGCGGTGGAAAAGATATCGATATTCGTATACATAGAATTTTAAAAGGAAGTGGAAACGTAAGCATGCATATCTATGTCCTTGCTGATGCTCAGCTCAAGATATTGAACAGATCTTTAGATAGTATAACATACTGATGGATTCCCTCGTAGAACACATTCCATTCAACACACTTATAGTAGGTCCAACGAATTGCGGAAAGACTGCATTTCTCATAGAACAACTTCGTGGACCATTTCGTGGTAAGTTCGATTATATAGTATTAATTTGTCCTACGTATGCCCACAACAAGACATATCATGGATTTGCTAATCGAGATACGCATTTTTATGTCATATCACCATCTCAGGATGCTATCGATACCACATTAAATATTTGTGCAACCTTTTGGTCAGGTACCAATACATTATTGATTCTTGATGATTGTGCCGCATCAAAAGATGTAAAACGAAGAACTGACAAACTAGTAGATTTAGCATTCTCTGCTCGACATATAGGACTATCTATTTGGGTACTATCCCAACAATTAACGAGTATATGTAAACCTTTTCGTGAGAACGTAGCTATCGTAGTAGCGTTTCATACGGCATCGGTTATAGATGGAAAGAGGATATTCGATGATTACGGAGGTTCACAAGAATGTAATGAATTACGAACGATACTTCGATCTCACAAGTTTGCTCGCATATGTTTTTGTTTGCGACATCCTTTTGCAGTAGTGTTAGAGATACCCACACCTATAACATATTATCATGGATGAATACACCAAAGAACTGGAAGGTGAGGATTTAACAGGTCCACCACCCAAATTGGAATTTTCAACCGAATTGGAGGATATCGAAGAATGGCGGGAAGAACTTAAGACCTTAGCTGTATTAGGTAAAACGAAAGAATGTCTAGGACAGAATTTCTCCCTAACAGATATAACTAAGCTATCTGAGAAGGACGTAAAGCGTTTACATAGTAGATACCAGGCCGTAGTAGCAAATCAAATAACAGTACACTTAGTAGATGGTGTACTACGTCAAGTTACTCGCGCAGTCTCATACGTAGCTACACTAGACAACCAACAAGCACTGTTTAAGGATCTACAAGAAAACCAATTAGCCCGCCATCAGATATCTATGGCGGCTGGTCGATTAGCACTTAAACACGGTCGATTTGTAGCTCTAGCTAGTGTCTTGTTCAATGTAGCTGATCACATAGTCATTCCTGGTACACCTATTGAACCTTCGCAAGTAACTACTATATCGAATCAAGATGGAGGAACGGACGGATCAGATAACTGCGGAGACTCAAAAGAGAGAGATCACATGTGAAAGTGAATTACCTAAAAAAATCAATGTAGATGAAAGTTGGACTACGAACGTATCTACTATAGCAACTATTGGTATAGGCGCTGTATTGTTTGGCGCATGCTATCAAATAACAGGATGCTTAGTAGATGGTGCACTACGTCTAGCTACTCACGCAGTTGCATACGTAGTTCCACTAGATGAACAACTAGTCCGCAATGAGATATATACTGCGGCTGGTCGATTAGCACTTAAAGCAGTTCTATTTGTAGCTCTAGATAGTGTCTTGTTCAATGTAGCTGATCACATAGTCGTTCCTAGTACACCTATTGAACCTTCGCAAGTAACTACTATATCGAATCGAGATGGAGGAACAGACGGATCAGATAACTGCGAATCCGCCGAAAACAACACCAACTAAAGTAAAAGATCCAAAGAGGGTTGCTGCTGGGAAAGCATTAGCACTAAGTAATAAACTTGCTAGAGAGGCTCAAAAGAGAGAGATTACACGTGAAAGTGAATTACCTAAAGAAATCAACGTAGATGAAAGTTGGATGAAAAATGTGTCTATCAATACTACTATCGCAGTTATTGGTACGGGTGCTGCATTAGTTGGCGTATACTATCAATACAGAAGATATATAGATGACACTTCTAAGAACGTTAGTACGATACGACCCACGAGTCCTGTAGATACTACGGTACCAGATATGGAGTAACAATTAAAGACTAGAGATATACGATATATATTAGGATGGATAAGGAGTTGATGAAAACAGCGACCGATGCTGCTATGATAACTGGAATAGCTACTGGTATTGGTTGGATCGTAAAAAAGGCTACCAAGGAATCTATGCTTAGTGATCCTTCTATTTCTATCATAAATTACGTGAAGTGGACTGCTGTAATAGCTGGTAGCATATATGCAAAACAATATCTCGAGAAACAAAAGATCGTACCATAATAACGATGTTAGCAGCTGTTGGAATGTCCGTTTTTGGAGCAGTTTTGAATTCAACGGCATTTATTGGTGGTGGAGTGCTTGCTAGGATGTTTGGTAGGAAAGATGAAACTGCTAATATAGAACGAGAGAGACATGATAGGGCAATGGAAAAATTCGATGCTGATAGGGAGGCTTATATCGAAGAACGTCAAACATTGTCTGATTGGACGCATAAACAGGAAGTTGCTGAACGCGATTCTCATAATAATCAACTTGATAGTAACCGAGATTTCATACAATCCGATAAGTTACGTCAGGAACTGAAACGACTCGAAGCAATGAAAGAACCTCGTTTATCTGACTACTATCAACCATCTAACGCACAGAAAACTAGTGAGTTGATCTATGTTGGTGGTGGAATGCTAGTCGCTGGATACGCTATTAGTCGATATGCCTTTTAAAAAACGAGAATTTTTACGATCGACGAGATACTAAAAAAGAAAAAAGAATAAGAACTAGTTGGTTAGATAAGTTCTTATTCCTTTTTTTTTTTTTTTTTTTTTTTTTTTTTTCTTTTTTTTCTTTCTTTTTTTTTCTTCTTGTTGAAGGTTAGAATACATAGATATATAATGGATGCTAAACTTGCGAATATCTTCTATGGTCCTATGGGCTATTGGAAAGGTTTATATGCTGCAATTAGCAAGTTATCGGTGGCTGCAAAGGTATCGGAAGACGTAGCTAAGGGTTGGTTAGAGAAACAAGCCATGTGGCAAATATATCTATCACCTGTCACCACGCTATATTCCACGACCACATTGGACTGTATCGAAACCTAATGAAGTTCATCAAGCTGATTTGATATTTCTACCTCATGATAGACCCAGTCGTGGAAGGAAACTATATAAGTATGCTTTAGTGGTAATCGATGTAGCTTCTAGATATAAAGAGGCTGAACCTTTAGCATCGAAAGATAGTGGTGAAGTTGCTACTGCATTCGAACGAATCTACAAACGTAGTCCACTAGAATGGCCAAAAACATTGCAAGTTGATCCTGGTAGAGAATTCATGGGACGTATGTCTGAAACATTAGAACTACGTGGTACGAAAGTTCAACGGGGTGAAGCTGGTAATCATAGGGCACAAAGTTTTGTTGAACGAGCAAATAGAACGATAGCTGAAAGATTATTTGGATATCAATATGCAAAAGAGATGGTACTTACATCTGAAGGATCGGATGCACGTAGTAGAGAATGGGTATTGAGGCTTCCTGATGTTATCAAGGCTATGAACAATGAAGTTACTCGACTTACTGGTAAAGAGCCTTCGAATTCTATAGAGACACAACAAGTAAACATAAAGACTCCTATATATTCTCGAACTATTGGATTGGGTGAAAAGCGACTACCATTTGACGTTTTAGTTCGATATCTCTATGCATCTGGAGAATTGGAAGGTGGAACTAAACGAGCGACTGATCCTGTATGGAGTTTACAGACATATTATATTTCTCGAAGTGTGGTATCATCAAATCAACCTGTTCTATACTATTTAGGAAAAGATGCACCAAAGCGAGGGTTCGTTCGTGAAGAGATACAAGTGATACCACCAGATACAGAACTACCACCAAAAGGTATTCTAAGATAGAAGCAAGTCACGAATAAAGTCGTCCATATCTTCATCCTCTGTAATGACGTTTTTACGATTGTAGGATAGTGTATCGATTGCGTTCGATATTATATTGCTAATAAAATCGGCTACTTCTTCATTATCTGGAAAAAAGTCTCCATGACCGTAGGCTATCGTATCTATTCCGTTTGCTAAAATACATCTCTTACTATCGAATGGTGATAGAGATACTTTATTCATATGTATGCCATACATTCTATGACCTTCACTTCGAAGCATATCCATACCATGGCGGAACACTTTCTTGTCTAGTAAGCACTCCTTGTATTGTTCATGTCGAATACGATGTTTCACAACTGCCTTCTTCGTACCTTTAGCTTTCCGAATCTCCCCACCATCTACTTTCAAGATCAAGTAGAGCTTTGATCGTAGTCCAACGTATTCAACAATGGGAATACCTCCACATTCGTCTTTCATTTTACCAAGTACTTTCTTGTTGGATACGTCGTATGATGGGTGGTCTTTACTGTAGTTGCTCGTATCGTAGAAACGTTTAATGGCTTTCATGTCTGCATAGATATCCTCAGTTTCGATGTGTAGCAATAGGCTATCGGTATCCGTATATAGTAGATTACAACGTTGTCCATACTGCCGATTGAGCTCGTTGTAGTAGAAGTCATACATTAAATGTTTTGAGAGATCTAGAATCGACATTCCAACATATACAGGACGGTTCAGTAGTAACTTGCTTTTGTAATTATGTACGGCGGCTAGATCATTGTCAAAGATCGTAGAGCGAGCATAACTAGGTTTATTCAAGAGACGTTGTAGTCTGATTCCTTCTGAGGAGCGAATTAGTTTGATATCTACACGCTTTCGTAGATTCTCCATTGTCTTACCAAATACACTATTGTTCATTAATTTGTAGAGTTCCTGCTCGAATGGGCTCTTCGCTTGTTTTCGTAATTCTGTATTCATTCGTATGTATGGCTCCATCCATGGTGATTGATCGAATCGTAGTGCTCTATGGATCTTTTTCAAACGCATGCCAAGAGATAGATATAGTTGTAGATTGCGGTAGTGGAGCACGTATCGTTCTTTGTTATACAAGTTAGGTACAAGCTTTTCCGCTTTCAAGGATCCATTTCCTTTGTATAGCTCCTCGAATAGATTTGTCTGATACTCTGAGAACCAAGCTTTATTCACTTGCATTCTTTCAGGAGCTAACGGATAGCTGTTATGCATATCGTGAAGTTCTCGAGGGTATTCAAGGTCAACTTCGAGGATGTAACCTACATCGGAATCTGTTGCAAGAATGGTGATTTGCTCTTCTGTTGGTGTACACCATTCAAAGCCCCCCGTTGGTAGTGGCTGACTCATCGCCCATCCATATAGGTTGTTGGCATCAAGATAGAGTATATAGCTATTTGGCTTATCGGGGTCGAAATCGGGCACGTTTGGATTGTTTGCCTTGGCCTTGCGTTGAGACACCATGGATATACCGCCACGCAAACCTTTCTCAATGAATAGATACATGTCGTAGTCGGTTAATAGTTCAAGCTCCACTCCGGTCTTCTTTAACAACGCATCCCACGATAGACCAGGACTCGTATAGTAGTGAGCTGGATCTAATCCGTAGTTTTGCATACATGTTGCACGAAAGGTCTCAAATACATCTGCTAGAAGAAGTACGTCAGTTTGGAGGTAAAGGTTGTGGTAGTCACCTAATGTCTTACAATCAAATACGTTCCAAACTTCTAATGCATGTTCATAGTCTTCATCGGATATATCCTCTAGGCTTAGCTTGCTATAGAATGATTCTTTCGGCGGAAGAGAAGTCTCAGTGAATCTATCCCAAGAGTCCATGTACTCATATGGATAAACGCCTTTGCGTAGTAGCAACTTGTTTTTCTCTGGGTCTGGTGTATTCTTTGAAGTTTGTTGAAAGGTGTCTGGGGTAGAACTTGCTACCAACTTGTTAAGAGAGGATGGTAGAAATTGTATGCTATCGATGAACCGTAGGTTGCCAAGTGAGAATGAAATGTATTTCTCCATATTATTTGGAATGCAAGAGATATCGCCCTCTGTCTTGGAAATAGATTGCATCAGTAGGTGAGAATCGTATCCACATAGATTGTGGAATACAACTGGGATGATAGGTGAGATACGTAATTTGAGATTACATACCTTATGTGCTGCGCCTCGAAACTCCCCAGTGATGTGACAATGATCTCGTACTCTATCTTTACCAAATAAAGGCTTCTGACAAATATGACAAATCCTCGCTTGATCGAAATACCTCTTGTTTTCCCGCGACATACATAGTGGTTTGGCTACTATGTCTTTGATCTTTCTTTCTTCATCTTGTACACATCGTAGAAAGCGCTCGATCGTATCAGGACCTCTATAGAAGACTGGTGGTTCGCTGTGACCGTCAGAACGTACGACGATGTAACAAAATCCACAGGGAATATGTTCTTCCGTTTTAAGTGTGTTGCTTTTAGTAGGATCTTTGGCGCGTCCTTCGATCTTAGTGGTTAGGGCTTCAAGGTCTGCATAGATAACATAGGGAACTTTGAGCTGTTTGTGGACGTTCTGAAATGAGACTTTGTTGTTCTCATTGGTGGGCATCTCGATTCGAATGGCTCGGTCGTTAATTCCGTTACACTCTGAGATGTGATTTGTAAGGAGGTCTTTGGTAGTATATCCATGTAGACATCGCTCGCAGAAGTGTTTCCTATGTTCGTGCTTTGTCTGATCGAATAGTAGGCGGTTGAAGTCCTTGATCCGGCAGTAGTGTTGCCGACCGCTATCTGGGCACTCTATAAGCAAGAGGTTAATACGCTTTGAAAAGGTATCCTTTGATATGTGGTGTACAATCAAACACTTTTCCTTTGGATCCCAACCATACACATTGATGGAGATTTCGTTTTGCTTCTCCAAGCGCGGTATTTGCGAAATTGGTGTTGGTGAGTCCACCCCCTCATGTTTTGGCCAATCTTCCTTTCGATGCTTTGATATTCTCTCGGGGTGTATTGCAACTGGATGCAGCGTTGCCGTTATCGCCCAAAGTGCGCAATGACAGGTCATCATAGTTCTTTACATTGATCACTGCTTTCTTATTTGCGATTTCTGTAGGCAGCGGCAAATACGAACCTCCGCGTAGTGGTTGGTATCGGGCGATGTTCACCCATAGAATGTTGACTTTATCTATGACCCAGTTCGATCCTCGACTGATCCATTTCTCAATTTGGTTATATATCTGAGCATGTGCTTCTACTATTACCTCACGGATACCGGCATCATCGATCAAAACAGATTGTTTGCTATAAAATGTAGCTGTCTCGTATACGTAACCATCAGGTTTATCAAGTACGAAAGTTATGTTTAAAGCTAATTGGGCCTTAAAGGTGTTGTGGTTTCGTAGTTCTTCCTTAAACTTTTCGGTAGTTTGTTTACGTACACCGGCAAGGAAAACGGCTGGATCCGCTCCCATAGGATTATCATCAGGAATATCCATCTTCCATCCACGTAAATAGTTCTTTAAAGGACGTACTCGAACAAATGTTGGTGTATGCTCAGCCATGGTATGATGTAATAAACTTGTAGCCACACTCCTCTAATAGGACGGCGAAATGTAATACCTTGATCTAATATGGTATAGAAGTATGGTGAATGGGCTATAGTAGTAAATAATGATTACGATAATATATGTTATAATACCTAGTAATCACACTCCTCTAATAGGGTTTCGAAATGTAATACCTTGATCTAATATGGTGTAGAAATATGATGGATGGACTATAATAGTAAATAATGATTATGACAATATATGTTATAATACCTAATAGCAACACTCCTCTAATAGGGTGTTAGAATACAATAAATTCGCTATAAACCAAGTGTTCGAACAAATGTTAATATATGCTTAGCCCTGATATAATACCTATAACTACAATCCTTTAATGTAATGCATAAATACGATAAATGAACTATAGTAGTAAATAATACCTTATAAACACGTTTCTCTAATATGACGTTGAAATGTAAAAATATGATTAAAAAATAGTACAACAAAACTGCTTTAATCCGGAAAAAAGCGGTAGAAACCGATTATTTAATATAACGTAAAAATACGATAAATAGTACAACAAAACTGCTTAAACCGAAAAAAGCGGTAGAAACCGATCATTTAATATAACGTAAAATACGATAAATGAACTATATAGTAGTATTGTAAATGGCGTGTTTTGGGACACGTTGCATTTTTTTGTTTTGTTTTTTCATCTAATGGACCCCGAACGAAGTGAGGGCTGAACGAAGTGAGGATGTCCGTTAGATGGAAAAAAAAAACAAAACAATGCAACGTGTCCCAGAACCGCCACTTACTATACTACTTCACGCGTTGCTCATTTTACATTCCCACAGTAGTAATTATACGGCGATGATATTATGCGATGTAAACAGTGTTTAATAAATCTATAACGTTTAATGCGCATGCCTCCTGCTTTATCGCTCGATCACAGCGTCTCCGACCCACATTGTTGCAGCAGCGCCGGAGTAATGAGCACCACCAGTACTCTATAAAATTCATAAATGAGCTCGGCAATTCACACAAATAAAATGAATGAGCTCCATACTTCTTATAAAAAACGCCGTGAACGAGCTCCACATTCTCTTATAAATTCCATAAATGAGCTCGGCAATTCACATAAATCTCATAAATGAGCTCCATATACATAAACGCCGTGAACGAGCTCCACATTCTCTTATAAATTTCATAAATGAGCTCGACAATTCACATAAATCTTATAAATGAGCTCCATATACATAAACGCCGTGAACGAGTTCCACATTCTCTTATAAATTTCATAAATGAGCTCGGCAATTCACATAAATCTCATAAATGAGCTCCATATACATAAACGCCGTGAACGAGCTCCACATTCTCTTATAAATTTCATAAATGAGCTCGGCAATTCACATAAATCTCATAAACGAGCTTCATATACATAAACGCCGTGAACGAGCTCCACATTCTCTATACATTTTACGAATGCGTCGGCAATACACGTAAATCTCATAAATGAGCTCCATGTACATAAACGCCGTGAACGAGCTCCACATTCTCTTATAAATTTCATAAATGAGCTCGGAATTAAATAAATATATAAATGAGCTCCAAACTTCTTACATAAATGCCGTCAACGAGCTCCACAATTCTCCATAGAACTGAAACGAACCGAGCAAGGAGCGAATACTGAAGCGAAGGCAAACGCACGTGTACTGATATAAAGAAATGAGAAAATTAATGATTTACCGCTGGCACGGCAGTCTCGATCTTCGGAACTGGGTGCTGTGGTGGATTCTGTAGCTGCGGATTCTGTTCATGGAGCGCTTGAGCAACTACCACATTACCGGCCGGGATTTGGTTCTGCTCAGGTACGTGTTGACGTGCCGCCATATCGAGTTGTAGCGTGTTGGGTCTCAAGCGAAGACTGATTTCTCAGCCTTATATAGCACCAGGGAGACCGCTGAAAATAGGTTGAGTTTCAAATAAATACTTCCGTTCTACCTACCTTAACTTTATAGTCAATTTGATCATTCAAAATAATGATATAGCTGTTTCCCTCTATGACCCATATGAAACCGGAAAAAAACAGCAAACATTGAAAGCGGCTAGTGAACATAAAACTTGGAAGCGCAAACAGCCCAAATATTTAATGAAACAGCTTTAAAAATTAGGATTACTAAGGACCTTGAATTTGTTTCTAGAAGTCAAATTCTCAGTGACGGCCGAGATGATAGAAAGAGTATATTCAAAAATATGGTAATTTTACAGTGTCTAATACGCACGTCGCTTTTGTACTCTTTTTTTTAACTTTCATAAACTTGTGAAATAGATACTAGAGTATTTAGCTCTAATAATACGCTTGAATTAAATGTTGTTTTCTTTTGTGTTTATTTGTCTATTACGCTCTAATACACTTTGTTTTACGGGTAAATGAAAATTACTAATAAAGGGAATTTAACTACCACTCTTCTTAAGCTCAGGGCTTTTGAAGAAGTATACGCAGAGCCTATGATATAAATGAAAAAAATGCTGCACAGACACAGATGGCTAGGAATGTCGTCCAGTTGCCGTAAGTCCTAAGAGCAGTTTTAGAACATGTGTTTTTTATCTGTGAGTAAATTGATTTTTGGCTTTTATTGTTTAGCACTTGGTTGTTGATCTATAGAAATTCCTTAACGAGCTCTGGGACTTCGTTAGTCCCATGACGAGTGTGATGACAGTTGGTATCCTCTGAAGGATTCCGTAACAGCCAATCGAAAGCGCTTTACTAAATATCTAATCAGGCGTATCATAATAATTCCCATCTCACATCTGATTAGCGACCGCAAGTGCATGTCGCCAAAAACAATAGGATTCTGCGCGATGAACAGTCACGTGCTGACATATCACTTCAACGACCAATGAACTGAGCTCGTGATCCCATGGGAAAGGCTTTACTGGAAACAGTCACGTGCTGATATATCACTTCAATAACCAATGAATTGAGCTCGTGATCCCATGGGAAAGGTTTTACTGGAAACAGTCACGTGCTGATATATCACTTCAATAACCAATGAATTGAGCTCGTGATCCCATGGGAAAGGTTTTACTGGAAACAGTCACGTGCTGATATATCACTTCAACAACCAATGAATTGAGCTCGTGATCCCATGGAAAAGGCTTTACTGGAAAAAGTCACGTGCTGATATATCACTTCAACGACCAATGAATATTAATTGAGCTCGTGATCACATGGGAAAGGCTTTACTGGAGGACATCGATCATTTATCGCACCGTTACTTTTAAAAGGATTCTGGTAGATGTCATGAAATGACTCCATAATACAAGTGTCCTATTACTCTTGTCACGCGACGGCCATGTGGAGTCCCAGAAAAATAGAAACCTTTGTTTTCCCCAGTCTAAACTAGTTCTGAAACTACTCAGTGCGAGGCTACGCGTGGGAAATCTATTGTTTCTAGACAACATGGCTGCACGGTGATAAAAATGGTTCATACAAGCAGCGCAAATAACAGATGGGGAGCTGGGTTGAGCAGCCTCTCAATTCTGTGACTCGGCGTCATATTGGAGTTGAGTGTCGATTGTCACTCTTTCTCCACGTTATCCGGTTTTAAAAATAAACATGTGAGTTTGTGAGTTGAGTGTTGTGAGTAAATTGCCTCGGTTTTCAACCCCCCTTTTCACTGTATTTAGAAACTCGCTTCTAAAACAAACTCTAAGTGTTGTACATGGTTTCTCATAGTGGTTTCAAACTCCACTTTAATGATAAAATTAGCGATCTAAAAGTCTTGAAATGCGAGCTGTATTTGGAAACGATTTCTAAATACTCGTCATGGTCATGATTTCTATTGTATTCCCCTCGTGAATTATTAATGAGTTTTAGAATCTCAATCAACACAGTTACAAACGGCAAACGACTCAAGAATGTACGAATCGACGGCGGAGGATGTTTTTCTCCTTTTCTTCAAGCTGAATATTGGACAGATAGTTTAACAAAGTTAGAATCGAGTAGGGAATAGTGAAAGTATAGCTTACACGTTGAGTTGTGTGATTTTCTGTCCATTTCGTATAAACGTAAAACGAATCTTGGCATGCCAAATTGTTTTGTTTTCAATGACATCAATTGCATATTTTGTGATTTTGTAGAATTTTTGGCATTTATTAATATATTGGGAGTGCATTTTGCACCAGATATTTTCTAATCATGAAATTCTACTGAAAAAAGGAAGGAAATTCTGCAATTTATTTTCCAACTGGGCGGATATCACCGTGAAGCTATGGGATGTCACTTCGAAACTGGGCAATATTACCTGACATCCGCCCTGTGAAAGTGTACCACGTGACCCATTTTGGCCAACGAGAGCACGCGAAAATTTATCGGTGGATTATAATTACTGGTTATTTCATGGTTTTCTATGAAAAACGGGCGAATATTTCACGAGAAAATTGTATTATTTGGTATACAACGAGCCTTTAGAGTACTACAGTACCGCTCGATATCTGTATTCGGATTGCACCATTATGCTGTGCTCTATTGTTTTGTACTGCACGTTCTATAGGTTAGGTTGTTTTGTATTGTTGGGTAAGCCAATGCTGTGCTCTATTGTTTTGTACTGCACGTTCTATAGGTTAGGTTGTTTTGTATTGTTGGGTAAGCCAATGATGTGGCTCGTCTCGAGCGGTACAGGCCGGCTCAGCCTTGAGGCGAGTTGTATTCCAATATAATATGTATTTCGAGTGAAATGTTCGCCAGTATTCCATAGAAACCATGAAATAACCATATTATCCTATAAATAACAAATTTACGGGAAGATTTATCACGAAAACAAGTAACTTACCGGACGATAGACGATTTTCTCACCGGAAACAAATATTTCGAGCGGCGGACGCATCTGCAGACTAATTATGTATTCAAAATCTTGAATTCCTATTGGCTAATAAAGAAAGGGGGGCGAAAATTTCTGAATTTTGATTGGGCTTGATCTAGCCATGAAATACCGCGCGCTCTGATTGGCTACTCAAACATGGGATATCCTTTGTTAGTATATACGACACGGGACCCTACATAGATCATGCAATTTGATTGGCTCGCTATCTAAGAATAATGAGCAATAGCCACCCACAAAACTCGGGATAAATTTGAAACAAAATGGCAGGCGTCAGGAGCCCATTACCAGGAGCGTTCCTATGTCATGGGCTGGGCCCCCAGCACAGGAGTAGATGTGGCTATATTTAGAATTGCTGGTTTTCACTTGACGTCATAGTCGCCATGTTGGTGCCCTTAAACAATAGATTTCTCGTTAGCTTCTTTTGTTGGGGCACCAATATGGCCGCCATGCCCTTTGTCATTTGAATCTCTGGGGATTGAGTGAAAACCAGCAATTCGAATTCCCGCGTTGAAAGTGAGAAGAATGATAATGAATAATAATGAGAATTTACGTATAGCTATCTGATTGGCTAAGATAACATGGCCTTTGTTTATTTCGCGCGAAATGCAATTCTAAATATAGCCACATCTACTCCTGTGCTGAGAACAGAACCAATGGGCAAGATGGACGCTCCTGATAATGGGCTCCTGCACGCGTAAATTCACGTTTCGCGATTGTTTCCGATGCGGAAATTTTAGAAATTCAACAAAATGCAGTGCCCAAAAAGCAGGTTCCCGTGTTGTATATACTAAAACAATTATTCGCCTCAGGCTCAGTCGATATTGGTGAATATTCCCCTCGACTTTGTCTCGGAGAATATTCACCAATATCGACTTCGCTTTCGGCGAATAATTGTTAACTATTCACCTCCTAGCGAAGCAGCGATCACCTCGCGCTTGTTTTTGTCCATTTCACAGAAAATAAAATAACTATTTGGTGCTGGCTTTAATTCACCTGTGTGGTATATACTAAAACAATTATTCACCTCAGTGTCGGTGAAATACCGAGCCACGAAGCGGCGAGGTAACTTATCCACCACTATTCACCGACACTGAGGTGAATAATTGATTCAGTATATACCACACAATTGAATAGTCAACACCAAATTTTAGTTTGTGTCAAAATGGACAAAAACTCGCGCGAGGTGATCGCTGCTTCGCTCGGAGATGAATAGCAAAGGATATTCACCTGCGGAGTAGCCAATCAGAGCGCGCGAAAAGCACTATTCAGTTGCTGCAGTTGTGTGGTATATACTAAGCCTCAATATCCTAGCGTAGACAAAAGATTTAAACAGACGCAGTAATGCATTGATGATCAGATGCGTTTGTTCTTATCTCACACTTGTAAGTAGAACGTAACAAGTTCTGGTAATGTTAAATATGGCGTAAGCCTAACAGATGTTGCTTGCCCTTGTGCTCGCGTCGCGTCGCTGATGTGAACCAGGTTTAATTAATGCACAGATTAGCGGCACTCGTTATTATCTCACACGTGTGAGTAGAAGTACCGCTTCCTACCTGACTATCTACTAAGTTCAACCTACCAGTCACAGTTGAGTATTATTGGTTGCATGGTGGTCAGCGTATAACGCTTACATGTAGCATTACATTTCACAATATAATTTAAATATCTAAACATATAAATAAACGTAAGTAAACAAATCAATCAGGGAAGAGGTCAAAACAATGGTACTCTGGCGGGACCCAATTTTGATGGAAGGGGGGTTGTACCCGGAAGCCACCACCTATTTTGGCAAAATCTAGATTTTTGACCACAAATATCTTCTTGAATAAAATACGTATTGAAGAAGTAACTACATTTCTAGTTTCTACAGGCAGAGAAGAACGTGTCTCTGCATTAAAATCACGTATCCCTATTTTACAACGCGAGAAAATCACCCTCGAAAAAAGGGGAAGGGGGTATAACCCACCACCTCCCCTGATAAAATTGGGTCCCATTCGAAATCCATTGTTTTGACCTCTTCCCTTAATAATAATAATAATAATAATAATGGGTTTAATCAATGGCATATTCACGCGGTGGCTTTTCATCCATTGATGGGCCTACGATTTTACGTCCTTATCCGAGAAGACCTGAAGGTCAAACCATTTGCAGCTCGAGAACGAAATTGTTTAAAGTGCCAATGAAATGAAAAATTCGATCCCGTTTTTATTTTATTTTATTAAATTCTAGGCTTCTCTTAGTCATTTTGTGCAATTAAAAATCAATTTGGAGAGCGCGAACATATTTTTTTTTCGTATTGAAGTCAGGCAAAATTGCCAAAATCAGGCGACACTTTTTCTGCCGTTAATGATATGGTAATCACATGCGTGACGTCACTAGGTCTGCATTTATATTCGTCGCCATAAATACTACAAAATAAGTGCATTTTTGGCCAGTTTTCAATTTAAATATGTAATACTTTGAGAAACCTTTGACGATGGCCATAATTTTTCTAATAGAATCCTTGCAGTCAGCCATATTTACTTTTGTGAATATAAATGTAGGACCTAGTGACATCACGCATGTGATTAGCAATCTTTAACGGCATAAAAATTGTCGCCTAATTTTGGCAATTATGCCTGACTTCGATAAGAAATAAAATTATGTTCGCGCTCTCCAAATTGATTTATCATTGCACAAAATGGCTAAGGGAAGCCTATAATTTAATAAAATGAAATAAAAATGAGATCGATTTTTTCATGTCATTGGCACTTTAAAGTGCATATAAGCCCTGGCTAATTATATTTCTTATGAAGAGACTAGAGGCCATAGACAAAGGATTACGGAATGAAAAGTTGGTTTGATTTATTTGTTATGGTGTATTGGCCGTTCAAAGTACCCCCAAAACGTGTCTTGGGTTGCCTGTGGACGAAAATCAAGCGCACGAGAGCACTTTACAAAATTAGCCTGCATTGCGGCTCTGGAGTATCGGAACACAGCGAACGGAGATTAAGGGGATTGGGGCAAGTAAAAAAGAGAGGGGTGAGGGGGTGGGGAGGAGAGGAAGAGAGAGCCTGCCGGCAAGCCATGGTTATTTTGGTATCCACCCACTAATTAAAATGCATAAAATTAGTAAGTCATTCGACCGATTCATCCAATCATCATGCGGCGGAAGTGAAAACCATGTTTTTAAAATATCTGTCAAACTCACGCATGGAATCTCAACTCGAGCGTAAAATTCAAAACCAAAAATATACGAACTTGGAGAATGTCAGCTGAAACTCCGAAAAAACATGTGAAGACAGGGCCTAAATCCAAACCTGTAAATGTCAACGACTTTTGCAGGATATGTAATGTATGTTTTAAGGTAGCGGTTCGGGAATTCAAATATTTACACGGCGACAATCTGTTCAAACCTTCAGAAAGAAAACAGAGCCGAGGTAAAGACAACTCGTTGCCGCTGAATATAAAGTCGCCACCAAATCAGAAAAAAACAATAACACCGGAACGAAGTTCTGCCAAAAGAAGAGCTAAAAACCATCCCACGCAGCGTTACGAAATCATCAAAGCAGCTCGTATTTTCGGAAGCACAAGCCTGTTCCTCGAACACACCGGTGTGTGCGATTCGTCGACGACAATACAAGCAAGACGCTTATGGAGTTACGATGCAGGGTTCTTCAGCTCATCGCGAAATTCGCTCTCATTACTTCTTCTGCAGAACTAAACAGCAATTTGAAGTTGCACTTCTGTAGTTCCTCGGGTTTTAGGTCTAAAAGTTCGGCAGCAGGATAACATAAGGAACTTAACTGGTTCAATTGATCTTTCACAATACTAGCCAAAGGAGCAATAACCAAAAACGACAACCCGGCCACCATTTTCGAGGTCTTTAACACTCGTGAATGCTTGGAATATCCTACTTTTTCCAAACCCAGTTGGGATTACAGCTAGAACATCTCTTCCAGACAAAAGATCTCTAATAGCCTTCAGCTCCTGTTCTTTCTTTAAATTCATCGCTGAGGGAATTCTCGGTATCTTTGTCGCCATATTAATTGGTTTCTGCTCTTATCGCATGCAACGCATGAATAAAATTTAATGATTTCTGTCAATCACGCATTTTAGCCAATAGCAATTCGCGACCTTCTGAGGCCGAGAGTTATCAAAATAACCATGGCTTGCCGGCAGGCTCTCCCTTCCTCTCCTCCCCACCCCCTCCCCCCTCTCTTTTCTCTCTCGCCCCAATCCCCCTAATCTCCGCTCGCTGCGCTCCGATACTCCAGAGCCGCAACGCAGGCTATTACTAAATTGGCACTGGGTCTAGTTTTGACGTCATCAACAGAACACGCTCGATGCGCCATTGCATTAAAGGCTTGTCGAATAAAACTCTCCGAAACGTTTAGCGCGATATTATCATCTTTCTTGGTTATCTATTCAATTATTTTGAGTTATATCGATGACGTCACGTTTTATTCTCATCCCCGAGTCCCCGAACGTGCGCGGAAGTTATTCTACATTTGGAAGTTTAGTCGCTAAAAAAATAATGAAAACATTTTTATTTTAAAAAATCGGATTTTTTCCCCTACCTTTTAAGGTCTAAGCTGTCAAAAAAAAAAATGGCCAGGGCTTATATGCACTTTAACAAAGGCAGTGCTCAGTTCTACTCAGTTATTTTAAGACCCTGAGTGTTGGTCCGACCGGGGTTTGAACCCGCGACCTCCCGCAAAACAGACCGGCGCTTAACCACTGAGCTAACTGGGAGGATGTTAAAGTTTAAGCTTGTCTTGTGTTGCACAGAGGCTACTCTCTGCTTAAAGGATTGCAACGAAAATATAGTCCTGCGTCTGTGTATGTTCTCATGTGAACTTGACCTTAGGGTTTTGATTTCTCGCGTAATTACCCCCCGCGATACCATTCGGAGCCCAGTTGTTCGAAGCAAGGGTAAGCGCTACCCCGGGATTAAAACGCTAACCTGAGGTAAAACTGCTATAGAGTACGATTACGTCTACAGATTGAGCACTATCCTACGGATCATGATCAAGTTACCCTTGCTTCGAACAACCGGGCTCAGATGAATTAGCGGGGACTAAGAACAAGTTCTTGCTAACAACAGGAGAGTTTTACTAACAAACGCAATAATCTCGTAGATGAGGGCTCTTGTCCACTATACAGCGTGGTAGGTCACCGTACGAATTGATTCTAATGATGTTTTTCGACACGTCGTATTGTCTTCGACGATTTATCCTAACTGTGGTCTCGAAGAGTCCGTCTCCTGGGCTGGTGGCAAACTGGATCTCGTAACTACATTCCGATGAAGTAAAGTCTTGGTCAAACTTTACTTTGCCAATGCCTATGCCGTCTCCATCGATGATTTGTGAGAAAGATTGCAGCTTTTTCGCTGGCATTATTTGAGCCGCACTAATGACTCGTTCAAAAGTGACTTCCTTACATAGCTTAGGAGCAGTAGCGTCATTGCTCAATCGGCGGTTGATTTCCCGCACTGCACTTTTCGCGCCCTCTATGACATGCGTGTGGGACGTGATTATACTTCGTCGTTCAATGCACGGACAAAAATGTTCAGGTACATTGGCATCTGCACATGCGCGATCCTTGGGTAATGATCGAAATAGTGAAACGCCAGTGGTCTTGTTAGAAGTGGGAGGGCCACCAGAGAAGCTTTGTAGATGAAGGAATGTAGCATGCAGTTCAAACGGAGATATGAGAATTTCTGTATTCGCTTCAAAGTTTTTCATTCTCTCTGGAAACTTTTTCTTAAACCACTCGGGGAAATGAACTGAAAGAAAGGGCAAAGACTCTTCGATTTTCCCTTGAATCGAAGAGCGGCTGCCGCCAAACCTCGGTCCGTGATCACCCATCACGACGAACATCGTATTGTCCAGAAGTTTCTCGTCATTTAATGACTTAATAAGTGCTGCGACTTCTTTATCTGCCACTCCAACATGACTCATCGTCTGATGACACAAGTCCGACATAAACGTGAACCCAAATTTTCGCCTTCCTTTGTACGACTTCATGAAACTTTTCAAGTAGTCCAACTGAATTCGAAACTGTGGTTGCGAGCCATGGCAAAGCAAGGCACTTGGTGGGTAATGCCATAAAGTTCTGCCGTAGTGGTCTGCTGGCTGTTTGGAGAATCCCAACAGTCGAATATGAAATGTACCTTGCAAACAGAATGCAAAAGAGATGGTTATGTGATGATACTAAATTAGGGCGTGTTCGATTGACCGTATTCCAGAAAAATAATAGATGGAATAGTCTCTGGAAATCACTGGTTCAGGCACAGTTTGCAGTGTAAGCTAGTACATCTTTATTTATACATGGAAAATCATCAGTTACATACATAGATTTAAAAAAACACTAAAATATGAAACTGTTTTACATGAAAGCCATGTTGCAGGGACGAATAAGAAAAATAGGAATGTCATATCTAAGAAATATTTACATAAGGTTAAAATAACTCGATTTCGTAAGATTAAAAATGAAGTTATTTAAACTAGTTGATTGCCTTACATCCTCAGGCAGTTCATTCCATAACTTAGCCCCATTAAAGCGAAAAGCCTTTTTACCGAAATTGGTTCGTGGCCGTACGAGGGTTAGTTTTGTTGATGAGTCCCTAAGATTGTAATTTGTAGAGGCTGAATGTGGTATAAATTTTGAGGATAAATATTCAGGAGACAGGTTATTTAAAGCCTTATAAATCATTATTGCTTTTTGTTTGATTCGTCGAATATATAGTCTGTTCAATATGTCAGCAAGCTACAAACGCTTGCTGACATATGATATTCAGGAACATTAGTATTCCAGTGGCTAAAACATATCGATATAAGCAATTTGTTGTGATCATTCTGTGTATTCTTATTCCAGAATACGGTTAATGGAACGCACCCTTAAATTGTTAACTAGGTAGACTCTCCAGCGACAATTAATTATACGACATCGATCTGCTCTCAATATAGACCTCGCCTCCCTACTATAACGGAGTATAAATACTACTTTACAGAGCTGTGATGTTTCTAGATATAACACACTCCCTCATTGTAATTGGTTGATTGACAACAATTTCGGTCATTTCGGTTGGACGGTAAATTATATCGAAAAACTATTTTGGTTCGTCAAACTGGAAAATTTCCGATCTGATCGTCGATCCGCTTAGAGCGGTTAGAGCGTTTCGAAAGATCTCGTCGTTCCATATTAAACATTTCTCGCTTTTCCACACCATTGCCAAGCCCTGAGGTAATTGCACGACTTCTCGTCAGAATTCTGTGTGACACGTTCTTTCCGTCGGTACGGAATTATCCAACAGAGCTATTTACGTTCCATTGATAGAAACTCAAAACCAATTGGTTCTTCCATGTAAATGGTAAACAACGCCACTGAAGTAGCTGAGTGGGCAACATTTTGAAAACTATGACGTCACAGGGTACGCACGTGATCAGAGCATGACAGAAGGTGGCACGATGTTGTGCGTTTTGATTACTCCAGTCTTTCAAAACGTTTTGGTTTGCCTTGTTCCTTGACAATATATGTGGCCTAACATAATTCTTAGGCTATATAACAAACTGACACTCAATGACAAGAATTTGTCTCTAGAAACATCGAGATTCAGTCGGGAAACAAACCTCATTGTTTCCCTCGGGACCAGTCATTAGGTGTTAACTGTTGTCTCTTTTCTTACCTAAAGTGGGATCATCTTCACTCCACATTGTCGCAAATCCATTTATTTTAAAGTCCTTAAAGATGAATGGCCATTCGTCGATGGTACTCGCTCCCGGCTCTCCTCTCCTCCCCTCGTGTTTCTTGCAGTTCTCTTCTACAGACAAGCCAGTTAACATTGCCGACAGCGCCGGGGTGGTAGCCTGGCCGACTATAGAAAATCCCTTGAACAAGTAAGTCCTCATGTCATTTTTTAGGTACTTAAAAGTCTCCGGCATCGTGCGCTGAAAGTTAGCTGCTGACATTGAGTCAAAGGCTAAGACCATTATGTCCAGCGGAGCATCTTTTGACTGAATGCGTTCGAGCACCCCTGGTTTTTCCACCACGCCAGCATGAATGTCGCTTTGACTTGTTCCATCGCTAAAACGAGCTGTCACTCGTAAGAAATCGTCTGTCAACGACGTTTCTCTTTTTTCATTAGTCAGTTTTCCTGGTTCGCCGAACTCGTACTCAAAGTCACCGTGGGAACCGAGTGGCCAACGAATTGGCCTGAAATGGACTTCCCGTACATTACCTTTATCTGATGAAGAAAAGGTCGAGAATGTCAAGAAGGATATCATCAATGGAAAGCAATGAAAACGGTTCAATTTCTTGATAATCATTGATAAAGCGAACTAGGTATCGGAAACTGGTGACAAGAAGATCAGAAATACTAGACTGATATTTTCGAGTGGCAAACAATTCAGTATCGTCCTGTCACCGGATAAATCCCTATGCAGTGGATAAAATAAGCTAGTTTGATTAATACTTATCCACTGGATAGGAATTTACCCGTTGGATATAGCGTTACCCCCATTTTGAACAACTGGGCGAGCGGATTACTTTAGAAGTTGCAAGAAAAATATCGAGTCGTCCATCCTTTGCACCCTGAGTCTGCACGATAGAAATCATTTCAAGTTGCTTTAGGGAGTTGGACGTTCGCAACTTTGTTTGCAACTTGCAGTGCAATCGAATCATGTTAGCTCGCGTGACCGGTTGCGAGAAGGAGAAGATAGTTCTACATTCCCTGCATGCAAATAGTCATATTGAAAACTTTGTATGTGAAGCATACATCGAACGTGGCTTATTAACAGGCCGGTTTACATGAAGGGCGGTTAACCCTAGTAGTAGATACTAGACTGTATTGCATATATCGACAACAATACTGCTGGTCCTAGCACTGGGTTAACCTCCCTCTCATGTAACAGTCGCTAAGCCTATGATACACGGTTCAAGATTTGTTGATTAGGAAACGTTGCGACTATATCATCGAACCATCTATCACATAGGCTTTAGAATAGAATATTTTATTACAAAGCCAAACTCACCAAAAGCATCGTCCTGCACCTTCAATATTCCATTATCAAAACTAGTGTAGAGCCTTCCAGGACACTCGGCTGGTTTTTCCTTGTACACGAATTTCATCAAGTTTGGATGGAATGGATCTAATACTGGTAACTTGCACCCCGTGTTACTCACTTCCAGCTCCTCGACTGGAACAGCGCAAACAAAGTCTGACTCCTGTAGGAGAGCTTAAACAAACGAAAAGATGTTGAAGTTAATATTTCGTTTTTTAACACTGGGATGAATGATTCTCACGACATAAAAAAGCAGTAATAAAGTTATGATGTACACATGGACAATTGGACAGAACAAAACTAAGTAATAGCGGAGGCGCGGGCCGAAGCACTATAGATATTAGCAAGAGAGAAAAAGCCCACTGATTTTCTCTGCACATAGTTTATTTTCGAATCCGCGCGCGGCACTTACTAGTGATCGGCAGTAAGAGCGCTTGCCTTTGGATCTAAACTCAACTAAGCCCAGCTCAGTTATTTCTTTGTTTTCTACCAGTTATGAAACCTATGGCTCTGTAGTGTCAGATACGGAATATCTTATCCAGTCCCGATTCCGGCCCTGCAGCCAGTTGAGATCTCCGATTTTAGGCCTCGCCTAGTTACTAAACCGAGAAATTAAAATACTCATGCAGACGTTTGTATGTAGATACATATGTAGATCTGATCTGGCATATCATGACTTCATTGTCATATCCAGTCAAAATGTATTATACCATTGAAGATACTACCGTGTATAAATATAAAGCTTCTTATTGAGTGTCAGACTTTAAAAGAGCGGCCAAGTAGAATTCAAATGAGAGAAATTCCTTGAAAAAGGGACATGTCTCGAATGTTATCCTCCACGACTTTGCGCGACCAAATCTATGAGAATCTTCACATTCTTTTGATAAGCTCACAAGTTGTCTTGCAGTGTTTCAAAACTATTTTCTTTTCGAGATCAAGCACCATACAAATTATCATGCTTCCTTATTTTCAAAAGTATCCCTCAAAATATTATATGTCATTAAGAGTGCTCCATTCTGATGTGAAGTTCGATCAGAACACTGTAAAACAAACAGTAAGGCATAGATGGACAAATATTAGTCCTCCCAAATATTAAAGCAATTAACAAAATTGATCCTTTCCATATTGATCCTTTCCAAAACAACCCTATACTTAATTCATGTAACCGTACTTCCTGGTATATTCTCTTATATACTAAGCAGAAAGCATATGCTTATATATGTACCGTTTACTCAAGACATGTTCATATTTGTTTATTTTATTTTTGTGTATCGTTGCCCCACTTCCCCCCCCCCCCCCCTCGAATATAAAAAAAAAACTAATTGCGGGTTTAGCAAGTTGCATGATATATTACTGACAAATTAATAATAAAATAATAAAAGATTGGTGATGGCCACCCATACTACCTTCCAAATAGTCTGCCACAAACTCTTTCTTGATGTAAAGTGAATACGCAGTAGTTTTAATAGGAATACCAAAACCGGATTTCATGAAGCACATTCCAGAGTCGTAGAGTTCTGGGCTGGCCTGGTATGCCTTACACTGTTCACCAAGATCATTACACGATCGTGCTGCCTCCCAGGCATTCTGGTTAGCCTTCATCGTCAAGTCACCGATACCAAATAAATTAGTATTCTGTACCTGAGAAAACAACAACAACAAGAATGACAACAAGAAACGGCTCTACAAGCTGCAGGAAATAGGCCTTTTGCAGGAAACAGTCACGTGCTGATATATCACTTCAACCGAACCAATCTGGCAAACAAACTTCTCAGAACACAGTTTTAGAGAAAATGACAATAGATTGGAGGTGGGAAATAGCATTTACAAACAGGTTTTCCTAATAACAATACAAGTACAAGTGCATTTAAAGTGTATATCAGGTCAACGTTTTTATCGTTATTAACATACATTTTGTATCAAGTGAATAGTTGAATATTTCTTCACCGCCTCCCGGTTAGCTCAGTGGTTAAGCGCCGGTCTGTTGAGCGGGAGGTCGCGGGTTCAAACCCCGGCCGGACCAACACTCAGGGTCTTAAAATAACTGAGTAGAAGGTGCTGCCTTTGTGAAACAACTGCAAATAGTTAGACCTTCACGTCTTCTCGGATAAGGACGTAATATCGTAGGACTCCCGTCGGCCTCAAGTTTATCAGTGTCATCAGACTGTCACGAGTTACCGACGTTAAATAAAGTTGCTTTACTTTACTTTACTTTACTTGCTTGCTTGCGTCTATGAGTTAGAGGTTTCTATTTCTAATATGCTAATGATGTGACGTAAATTTGACGTAAATTTGGGAATTTACTTTTATTTCTTTTTCCTTGTGAAAGAAACCGTTTTCTGATTTTGAAAAAAATGTTTGGTAAAATCACTTAAATGAAGACTGGTTTTACGTCACCGGCTTGAAATATTATAAGTATAAACCTCTATAACTAATGGCTGCAACACTCAAATCGAGAAATATTCCACTATTCAACTATTCACTTTGTGTAGAATCGATATTACTGATAAAAATGTTTGAACTGATTTACACTTTAAATAAATGAAGTCAGATTTGTTTGCCGCCCAGTACAACCACGCCTCATTGTATCCTGCAAAAGGTCCTTTTGGAAAACTATAACATAGTAATGCTTATATAATGATAACTATAACATAGTAATGCTTATATAATATAACTATAACATGATAAATATAACATAGTAATACTTATCGAATATAACTATAACATAGTAATACTTATCTAATGATATCAATAACATAGTAATGCTTATCTAATGATAACTATAACATAGTAATGCTTATCTAATGATAACTATAACACAGTAATGCTTATATAATGATAACTATAACATAGTAATGCTTATATAATATTACTATAACATAGTAATGCTCATATAATGATAGCTATAACATAGTAATACTTATCTAGTGATAACTATAACATAGTAATGCTTATATAATATAACTATAACATAGTAATGCTTATATAATGATAACTATAACATAGTAATACTTATCTAACAATATCAATAACATAGTAATGCTTATCTAATAACTATAACATAGTAATGTTTATATAATGATAACTATAACATAGTAACGCTTATCTAATATAACTATAACATACTAATGCTTATCTAATGATATCAATAACATAGTAATGCTTATATAATATAACTATAACATAGTAATGTTTATCTGATGATATCAATAACATAGTAATACTTATCTAACGATATCAATAACATAGTAATGCTTATCTAATGATAACTATAACATAGTAATGCTTATATAATGATAACTATAACATAGTAACGCTTATCTAATATAACTATAACATACTAATGCTTATCTAATGATATCAATAACATAGTAATGCTTATCTAATGATAACTATAACATAGTAATGTTTATCTGATGATATCAATAACATAGTAGTGCTTATCTAATGATAACTATAACATAGTAATAGTAATGCTTATCTAATGATAACTGTAACATAGTAACGCTTATCTAATATAACTATAACATGATAACTATAACATAGTAATACTTATCGAATATAACTATACCATAGTAATGCTTATCTAATGGTAACTAAAACATAGTAATACTTATCTAATGATATCAATAACATAGTAATGCTTATCTAATGATAACTATAACATAGTAATGCTTATCTAATGATATCAATAACATAGTAATGCTTATCTAATGATAACTACAACATAGTAATGATTATCTAATAATAACTATAACATAGTAATGATTATCTAATGATATCAATAACATAGTAATGACTATCTAATGATAACTATAACATAGTAATACTTATCTAATGGTAACTATAACATAGTAATGCTTATCTAATGATAACTATAACATAGTAATATTTATCTAATGATAACTATAACATAGTAATATTATCTAATGATAATTATAACATAGCAATGCTTATCTAACAATAACTAACATAGTAATGATTATCTAATATAACTATAACATAGTAATGCTTATCTAATGATAACTATGACATAGTAATGCTTATCTGATGATAACTATGACATAGTAATGCTTATCTAATATAACTATAACATAGTAATGCTTATCTAATATAACTATAACATAGTAATGCTTATCAGCGAAAGCATACCTGCATGTAGTTTTCAATAGGACTCTTTCTTGGAATAAAATGGGGTAGTTTCCTAAAAACATCCAAGTATCTGGTAAAGTTACTGCGCAGAATTGCAGTATTTTGTGTGGGCTGGGAACGTTTACTGCGTTCAACAATCTTCCCGATAGGCATAGTGGGCACATTGGGGCTTGTTAGGATTGGCAATGGGGTCTTTGACGTGAAACCAGGATGAGGGCTAGCTGGTGTTTGGGAATTGATTATGACATCAATGGGAAACTGGGTAGGAGAATGGCGCTGAACATCCCCTGGAGCCTGGGTAGGAGAATGGGGCTGAACATCCCCTGGAGCCTGGGTAGGAGAATGGCGCTGAACAGCCGCTGGTGCCTGGGTAGGAGAATGGTGCTGAAATTCTCCTGGACCCTGGGTAGGAGAATGGGGCTGAACATCCCCTGGAGCCTGGGAAGGAGAATGGCGCTGAACATCCCCTGGAACCTGGGTAGGAGAATGGGGCTTAACATCCTCTGGAGCCTGGGTAGGAGAATGGGGCTGAACATCCCCTGGAGCCTGGGTAGGAGAATGGCGCTGAAATTCCCCTGGAGTCTGGGTAGGAGAATCGTGCTGAACATCCCCTGGAGCCTGGGTAGGAGAATGAACATTCTCTGTCACCTGGGTAGGAGAATGACGTTGAACATCCCTTGGAGTATCTGGAGTCCGGGTAAAAGAATGAACATTATTTGGATTTTTGGGAGGAGTTGCATAATCTCGTAGCTCTGGAGCCTGGGTAGGAGAATGAGTGTCCACTGGAGATTGAGTAGCATTTCTCATCAAGATGTCGTCTGCTGACAAGGGAGTACTGGGGTGCTGAATATCTGTTAGGGACTTGTTGCTATCACTCAATCGCAACTGAGTGATAAACAAACAGAGTAAATTATATTATAACAACTGATTATGACAGTCAAAAACTCTACTGAAGGATCTAAATACCGATAGCAGGCCGGCCGGGTTGAGAATATAATTTGCTTTAAAGGCACGTCGCCACAACAAAGAAATGCTATGCATATATGGTTTCACCGGTTACATCGATCCAATATACTGATACAGAATAATATATGGGTGCATGGAGATATGATAGAGGATATTACACGGTGGTGCGAAGGTATGAAGTTTATCATCGAGTGGCAAAATATTTCATGTGTGTGCGCAGTTTCTTCATTGCAGACGGGAAAACCCTTAGCAAGGGCGGATTTAGAGGGGGTGGATTGAGTGGCTAGCCACCCCCCTTTGGGCGGTTAGACTGGCCAAATTGCAGCATTTTACAGAGGTTAAATTTCTTGCTGCTCATTTAAGCTGCCGCCATCTTTGTACAGCGTGACGTCAAACATCCGGGAGCTTGATTGGCGTATTTCCAGCGAGTGCAGGCATTGTTCCTGGTAAAACACTCGAGGATCGTCCATATAATAAATTGAATTGATCTTCGAGTGTTCAACCAGCAGCGAACGAGTGAGCACGAGAAGATCAATTCCATATCTGCAAGCGTCCATGTATTATTCTGTTTATTCTATAAACATTACTTATAAGCACACTATTTCTGAATAAATTTTATTGCCCGATAAAGGTGGAAAGATTGGCTGAGAGGCGATACCTAGGCCTTTTCACGATACGATACGATACGATATGATATGATATGATACGATATGATATGATATGATACGATACGATACTCCGATATGATACGATACGATACGATATAATACGATATGATACAATACAATATGATACGATACGATACGATACAATATGATACGATACAATAATTTATTTAAAGTCGATAAACGTGGGGAGTGATCACTCAGTCTCCCGAGCAGGGGCTCATGTTATAAACGCTCGACTTAAAAATACAAACAAACAATTTGCAGACAATAAGTAGCTAACTATAACAATTACAATCTAAGAAAATATAGATGTGAAAATGAGCTGTTTACAATCATAAATAGTTGAGGTGTAGGGAGGCCAATAAACAGCTGTTGCATTGGCAGCCGGAAAAACTAACTCCCTTAATATGGGTACGAAACTCGGACGTAGAAGCAGCCGATTTAGCAGTAGTAGGTAGTTGGTCGGCAACTTTTTCGCAACTTTCCTTTTTTCGAGCAACTTATTTTCAGTCATCATCTGAGCAACTCTGAAGCAACTTTAAGAAATGTTAGTCAATTTTTAATTAGAATTGCAATGATTGTAAGATAACATGCCCGGAAATATTAAAATTTAAAATAAAATCTGAAGAGAAATGCATCTTTGAAATAAAACATCATATTTTACATTATCTGAATCCTGTTTTATAAAAGTTATTGAGCACACAAATTATCTGTGCAGCGGTTGCATACTCGCGCATGCGAGGTGGTTACATTACCAATAGCAAGCTGGCAAACAAATCAAAGTTACAGAGCACAGATAAACATTGGTTCATGTGTTTGTGACTTGTAATACATTTGTGTCCCTATTTTGAACTTTCTATCAAATTTGGAGCAACTTGTGGCCGGAAGGCGTAGCGATATCCATCACACGTAAAGTTATCGTATTTGTTACGTGTGTTCAGATACGATATTTCTCAGTGGTGGAAGTCCTTGTAAATATTGTAGTTTGCAGAATAAAACTCAGTCCGTAACTTATGGCTTGGTGTATATAATAAAGAGAATCTTACATGGCAGCTTTCATGGCGATACAGTTTTATCTTCAAGTCTCCTGGTGAATTTGTCGTAATACACGAGAGAACGCATGTTTTCAGTTTTCCATACATTTAATTGTCTTTAACAACAAAGTTATAGTCAAAGTCCGCGAGAAAATTTACAGACAAATGAATGGAAAATTGAACATTTTAAAATTGAAAGCTTCCCAGCACAACTGGATCCCTCAAATTTTGATCAGTTAATCTTTTACCTGGTATCTTAAGTTTGCAGACAGTGGATATTTCATAAATTCGATTTTACGGAAATTATTTGGCATCGGATTCCCATACAAACACTGTATTTCGCGCCATGTTTGCACCCCTTTCAAAATGTCGGAATTAACCGCGAACTGGTCTATTATTAATGAGTTTTTGAAGAACTATGTCAAACACGAATTGGAGTCTTTCATCAGGGGTTCCAAATATTGAGAAAACAAATGAAACTCGAGAGGCGTAGCCTCGAGGGTTTTATTGTTTTTGAAATATTTGGAATCCCCTGATGAAAGACGAACAATGAGTGTTTGACATGTCTCCTCATGCAAAACCGACAATTTACATAAGTTTCTTTTCAAACTTCATTAGCAAGTATTGTTTACCATTTGACTGTTGTATCTAATTATTCAATAGATGGCTTATTATTCTTTTTTGATGGCAGTGATTTCAACTAGCGTACTAGTAGAGTAGTGGACAAGAGTTAATACAAGCAGTTGGAAGGGTCGTGGTTCGAACTCCAGTGGAAGCAGACTTTTTCTTTCTATGTCATTCTTTATTTCTTTACTTCTTCCCTCCTTACTTGTAGTTTATCAGTTTGTAATTAGTTAGTGGTTCATGAATATGATGATTAAGAAATATTGATCACTAGGGTTGGAAACATGATCAAACACAAGGGTTTCACCCGGTATCAAGACCCATGCATGTGACCAAATACAGTTCCTCCATTGGATGACTATCTCATGAATTATTAATGAGTTTTTGAATTACTTTTACTACCCCGTGCATATTGCGCAGGGGCGGATCCAGGAAATGCAGAAAGAGGGGCCACGGCATAAGCTGAAACTCGCGCCGTATAGGCGCGATTAGCTAGGGAGGGGGGGGGATGTATCCCAGCCAACGAAAGGGGGAGCCGCAGCCCCCACGGCCCCTCCCCTAAATCCGCCCCTGTTACGTGCGTTCGTTGCACATTTATATAATAAACAGCCGTATTAGCTGGCCAGTTAGCTGACTTAAATAAAGGAATACCCATCGCAAATTTTTGGTATCGGCTCACAATTTTCGTAAAATTATAAGAACCGAACTGAATGTCGGAAATGTTTTGCTATAAAGGTTTTGAAACAAAGTCGGCGAAAAAAAATCGAATATGCTTGGCTAAAACGTTAAGTAACAATTACTCATTAGAGACTTCAGAAGTACTTCTGCTAACATTTAGTATGTAGTTTATAACAGAGTAAACAGTATTAATAAGAAAAAGATACAGAATTAGAAGTTTCGGAATGAGAAGTGTCAATTTAGGATCCGTTGAAAAAGGTTACCTACATGTTTCTGTTTCCCTAATACCCATTATGTGTTATTCCAAGTTATTGAATGTATGTTTATTATTTGTGTGTTAAAGAATGAATAAAGTTAAGGCGAGAAATAAGTTAGGTAGTACACTACACATTTGTAAATTAGTGTTAGCAGTAATGAACACTTCATCTTGATGTATTAGACAATTTAATAGCATGTGTTTTTTAACTAGTATTTTGTACAGTCCTAGACGTTATATATATGTATTTATATATATATATATATATATGTATGCATGCATGTATGTATATATGATATAGGAATCAGTATGATTCAAAGTACATTACTTAGGGTTTGTTTATATGAAGGGAGGTTGACCCTTAGTGCTAGGACCACCAGCATTGTTGTCGATATGCAAAGCAGTCGCGAGGGATTAAAATACAATGAAGATAGCCCTAGTGCTATAGAGTCAATCTTCCTGTTTATTTTAACGGTCTCTTACTGGAATAAACCGTTTATCTTTGATGATTAGGATTTCCACCACCAGAACAAATGCGGAAGCTACGATGAGTGCGCAGAACGTACGAAGTAAGGCGCGCTGCATCGTTGATGACAGGCGCGGGAACCTGGAACCTCCTCTGCAAAAGTAAAGCAAAGTCGGTAACTCCTTCACTCTAGCAGCTGTTATCCTTGGAGGCAGACTGTTATCCTTGGGTCTACATGTCAGTTTTCAGTTAAAATGTTGGCCATTTGTCAGTTAGCCCTAGTTAAACATTACTAGAGAAAATTTACAATGTTTGACCCACAAAAACCAAATTTGTCAGTTGTCAGTTATTTTTCGGTTCAGTTGTCAGTAGTCAGTTAACCCCATTCAGACCCTCTTATGTGGCTGTTTATGTGACTTCGTATATACAAACATATTGTGTAAATTGAATAAACAAGAACCTCAGGAGGTTCAGATCCGATTAGTTAACACGAAGCTATAGCTAACAAGTCTCTTTGCAGTCTAGGTTGTACGTTGGGCGCCATTGTCAAGTATTTGCGTGGCTCTATTTCACTTTATGTATCCCCCCCAAAAAAGTCGAACGATGACATATAACATTTAGGTGATCAGTACTGTACAAACTGATCACCCTCCATATATATTATTTTATAAATCTGTACCAGACGTTAACTCACAACTTTTCTGTCCACTTTTTCCTAACTCACCACTATTACTTCATGATCATATGTGCAACTTTACCGGCAGTAGATTTACTTGTCTTGTAACTTATATTATTTTACACATACTACTTATCATCTAATGTTCTTGTTTTTTTTGTCGTATAATGTGAATAATATGTATATATGGTAATAATAAAGTTGAGACTACGTTTCAGCAGAGAAGTATTGATATTGTTCAACGTTCTCTTGGGAATAGAGAAAAATATTAATCCGGATACTTTTTACATAGTGTAAGCGTAGTCTTATGGAGTTAAGTTATTGACAATGTCGCAGGTTAACTTACTGTGCAGAGAAGAATTGGGAATAATTCAGCTCCTAGAGATAAAAACTCCAGAAGACTGCTATTTCTTCAAACAAATTCTATGCTTGGATAAAAATAATTGTTCAAATACAAGGACATTAATAGATTTCAAGTTTTCAAATTATTAACATCCTCCAGATATGATTTGGGCAAATGACAGAAATGCGCAAACTGAAGGATCAAATTCGCATGCAGAACATTATTTAACGGTAGACGTTAGACTTATCCCAATGTAATTACAGCTACTTACATATAAGTATTTAAAATAGGACTATACGACTGACCTTTATCGATAATATTCTTCAGTCTGGGCAAGCCGGCAAGAGTGATTTTGAGATTTCTATAATAATAAGCCGCCAATTTGAGTAGTTCCCAAGTGACCAGTTACTGCCCTTGAAGCATGAAATGACAAAAACGACCAAATTAACACCAATAATGGCTATTCACAAACAACTTTCTATTGTGATGAAGAAAAGTAGTTTAATTAAACATCAGTTTCATTGCCGTGTAGTATGGTTCAATATTACACATTTTGGTCGATTTCAGTGTTATAAAACAGTGAGTGAAATACATATAAAACCGGAGCAGTAAAGTAATATCGTATCATTCATGGATTGATTGTCGAATCAAATTTCCTGGTTGTTACAATTGCTTCGACTAATCGAATTGCTTGTACCAAATCAGCTTGAAGTGAATTTGCAGCGAGCAGTCAGATTGCAAGTGTTTCTAGCTAAGAAATCAAAAGGTTTCTTAAAACAAGGAGCGAAAACGACAAGACGAATAACCCGAGCATGTATCGTTACAATACTAATGAGATACTAAGCTAACTATTAATCGGATACTCGCTCGTTAGCAATACGGTATTAAACTCGTGAATCAAAATCAAGCTCTCAGCATGTAATAATCTCAATGTTTCGCAGTTTTCCCCTCACGTTGGGCCACTTAAGTTTTCTTAGCTGCATCGATTTCTTTGTAACTCCATAGAAACCAACAGCGAGAAGTCTAATTGCCCTATATCACTATGACGTCATATCAAAACAATCTATTGTTTAAACGCTAAGGATCACGGTCGTGGGAGGGGGACAAAACAGCAACAACACAAAGGAAATCGCTATCAAATGCATTTTGAAGAACGTAGAATAGCGCTAACAGCCACCAAATACGGTAAATATTGTGGGATAAACATTGATACAGCTGATATCTGGAAACCAGACAATTCGAAGTTAAATTTTCCTCAGCAGAGCAGATTTAGTTCAAAATTCTATTGTTCAAGTCGATTCTGTCCCCCTCATAAACAAGCCGTGACGTCATAATGATATAGGGTAATTGTTTTAGCATAATCAAGCTGCGGTTCATTCCAACTCCACTCTTCTCTCCACTCTTCTGAATATTTACCGTTCACTTATTTATCCTTACATATCCTATGGTTTAGCAATCTGGGGTCAGGCAGCCCAAACACACCTCAATAAAATCCTACTTCTACAAAAACGTGTCTTACGACTTATGTATTTTGCGACAAATAGAGAACATGCTATACCATTATTTTTAGCCTCTAATATCCTTCCAATTAATGTGTTATATTATAAAACACTTTCAGTCCTAATGTATGAAATTAACAATAACGCGGCTCCTCCTAACATAATAAATTTATTTAACCGTGTAAGCTCCGTACATTCCTATAATACTAGATCATCAACAACAGGAACATTGTATTTGAAATATTCAAGAACTAAACATCAAAGTGAATCCTTCTCTCGCATTGGTGTAAAAATATGGAATGGGATTCCTGATTACTTACGGCGAAAACAGTCTAAAACATTATTTAAGGCAAATATCCATAGAACTCTTGTACAAGTTTTGAAACATGAGGAGACCTATGTTGATGTCACGGTATTAATTGAAAAAGTTTCTAAAACGTCCTTAACGTCATGATCATTATAAAAACAAAAATAAAACAACAACAAAAAATCTTCATTTGTTTAATTACTCGGGCTGCCTGTGGCAGGCACGAGTCTTAATCTGCAGGGCCCGGTTCCTGAAAGCCCGATTAGCGCCGCTAATCCTGGATTAACTCTCAACAAAACATATTAGTTGTCATGGTAATTAACTCTGGATTAGCGCTAATCTGGCTTTCAGGAACCGGGTCCAGGCCGTTATTTTTTTGTTTCATGCAGCAAAATGTCTGCGCGTGCGTTAAATTTCAAGTTCACGCAACAATCGCCAGGTCACGCAACAATCGCCAGGTTAATTTATTTACATAATTTAATACAGTAGAATCAAGATGGTGGACCGCGAGGAAATTTCTCTCAAATTTGGAGTCCCAACTCTCAAATGTAAGCAGTTTAATGTTTTATTTAACTTCACTCGTGCGAAAGCCTTCCAACAGGCTCAGGATATTTCAACTGGCGCTCTTGTCGGAGCAGAAGGACCGCGTTTTTTACCCAGATGGCCAGTAATTATATATACGACACGACGACCTGAAGGGGCTGCATGATCAAAGCTAATATTTTTCGTTTAAGCTTCTCTTCCGCCACGGCTTTGTTATTGGTATACTCAAATATTGGTATACTCAAATATACTGCACAATACCATACAACTGAATAAGAAGTCTTTAACAAAGCCAAACTCAACTTCAACTCAAGAGCAAAGCTGAGAGGGAAAGTGAAACTGAAGTGTCTTGTTTCGTAGGGTTTATGCCACATTTCATCGCATTTCATTTTACTCTCGGTCATAATACATACCAGCGCAGACCGTGATCGGTAGGCCAACACAAAATTAAATTTTGACCGTATTTTTGGCTGGCTTTTAGGAAGATCTCTTATCGATACCTGTGTCTGTGGCTGTGTTATACTATACAGCCTTGCTCAACCATCGAAGTCTTAAGATATCTGAACTCCTTAACTGTGAAAGCAACACTGTCACTCGCCAACACGAATTAAGCCAGAATACACACTCACTGTCACTTCACAGCACAGAATTACCCAATAATTGATGAGCCAGGCAATTCCAAATTATGTTCAACTGCTCTCAAGGTAAACTTCAATCTACTTTGGTCTTTTATTGTGGATTATTGTGTATGATTATAATGCGAGTAATCTGCGCAGGCTGTACATGATGCTCAAAGATAATCGTTTGAGGTAGTATGTTTCGTAGGTGTTATGCCACATTTCATTTTACTCTCGGTCATAATACATACCAGCGCAAACAGCGTGATCGGTAGGCAAACACTAAAATAATTTTAACGCGTTTTTGGCTGGTTTACCGATCTCGTACGATCTCTCTGTGTACCGCGTTCGCGTTGTACTGGTATACTGAATAGCTGATTTATAGCGAAATATAGCGATTTACTAGCAAATATATATACTGTGGTTGAGCAATTATGCGTTACTATCCTCTATCGAAGTCTGAAGACATCTGAACTACTGAACTGTGAGCTAGAGCAACACCGTCGCTCGCCAGCACAGAATAATTTATGATGACCCAAGCAATATTCAACTCTCAAGGTAAACAAACAAGAAACCTCTCACGGCCGAGGTTTTGGTTCGAGAAATTAAAGGCTTCCAACAATTCCCTTTATAGTTCTTTAATATATTGAGCAGACTGAAGTTTTGGGAATGAGTGTAAAGCTTTTAATTAGAGATCCAACAGGCATTTCAGTTAATAATCTTCGCTGAATCCAACAAATGGCCAATATGGTCTCGTAATAGCTCATCATGTTTAGCAACTGACAGCAGATAAAGTTACACAGAGGCACACAAATTGACATAGCTCCATCACAGGATGGACAGGATACAATTTATAATATGGTACAAATATAAACATACATTTGAGACAATCATCTATTAGTACTCGGAACCTGCAGTATAACAGAACAGCAGACTAAATTGTAAACGCGTGTTACATGAATAAAGGCTGGTTCTCATGATCGCCGACGATCACCGGATCGTCCAAAATTTGACCAGCGATCGTCAGCGATCATATGTGAACACTTCTAGCGATCGTCAGCGATCGCGCTGGAGTAGAGCAAGGTTCTACTCCACCGATCGTTAGCGATTATATGAGAACACTTCTCGGCGATCAAGCGATCCTGTGGCATCCCACAATGCAATGTTCCCTAGATCCAAACTTCAACACCATGGCAACGGTTTGTTGTTGTCGCTCGTGCATTCACTTGTTCACTCTGCGGGCTGCAGTACGGAAGAGTTTCAGTTATGGAAGAGCTGCGCAAATACGAATGCCTTTATAACAAATACAGCAGAGAATATAAAGACAAGTACAAGAAGTTGAATGTGTGGACGAAAATCAGTGAAAAGTTCACCGCGTATGGTATGGAAGACACCTCAAACGGAGAAAGAACATTCCATTGGGTTCAGGAAGAGATTCTGTCGAGTTTATGAATCTAGACTGGCTTGCTGTGCACAACGAGCACAAAGCGTCAGTTTCAAATCTGGGAAATCGGGAACTTGACAGTCCATCCAACTCGCACGCACTGGCGCGTAAACTTGCCAGCGATTATATGTGAACAAATGGCAGCGATCGCGAGCGATCCTTCGGTTGAGTGATTTGGACGATCCGGCGATCGTCAGCGATCATATGAGAACTACGTGTGCATGAATGAGTAGTGTTTAAATTAAAACTTAAGGTCAACTACGAGAAAAACAAAATATTAAATTACATATATCCTTGGGGAGCAGAGAATGAAAGTCACCGCGCTACCGGCCACTCCTAAAGACTGCTAAATTCAGCTAATAATTCTTCCCTTTGGTTATTACTAAGAGGATTTCAAATGAAAGTGTATTTCATCTTCAATCTCATGTGGCCCGAGTGTAAGCCCAGATGGGCTCTTGTCATTGTAAAATTTGTATAGTTATCACAAAATATCTTCCATGTAAATAAGAACTATTACAGCACTACCCGCCTCGATTAGCTAAGCTATCTGCGGGTGTGTTAAGTAATATGTATTTATAGATACTTGTTAATAAACTTGAACTTAAACTTGAAACTCATTCTCGACCCCAGACCCCTCTCTTATTTCTTACTGCACATGCTCGGCAAAATGATTTGATTTTTGTCTGCGCGCGCTTGTCTATTTCACAGTTTGACTGTGAGCTCGAAGTTTCCGTTTTTAAAACAAATAGTGCGCCGGTCTGTTGAGGAACCATTATACAAATAGACTGTGTCCGTCGAGGAACTATCGCCTTATAGTTGCCCGCGTAAATTTGATGTTCTTAAAACAAATATAAGCCCGAGACCGCAGTTCGAGGGCTTATATGCTAGTTTTAAGAACATCAAATTTCCAAGGGAAACTATCAGCCGATAGGTCCGAGACAGAGTCTATTTGCGTTATTGTTCAACACAAAATTGTCTTTCGTGCTCAGCGGGCACTATATCGCCCGACAGTTTGCCTCCGCGGATGACAACTATCACGTTTAGCCAATGAGCGCGCGCCAAAATTTTGTGGTTAACTAGAACGGTTGATAGTTATCCGCGGAACGGCTTTGATGTTCGTTAAAAAATATTAGCCCGAGCACGAAGTTCGAAGGCTTATATGTATGCTAGTTTTACTGAGAACATCAAATCTCCAAGGAAATCTATTTTGTCGTTATTGTTCATCACAAAATTATCTTCCGTTCTCGATGGGCACTATTCTACAAATATAGTGCGTCCGTCGAGGAACTATCGGCTGATAGTTTTACTTTGGAAATTTGATATTCTTAAAACAAATATTATATGCTATCGGCTAGCTAGTTCTGAGAACATCATATCTCCAAGGGAAACTATTAAGTAAAAATACACAAATAGTGTGTCCTCGTCGAAGAACTCACTAGTCCGCCACTTGGCAAACCCTCGAACTGCGTTCTCGGGTTTATTATTTGTTTTAAGAGCATCAAATTTCCGCGGGCTACTATCAGCCGTAATAACATTAAATATTTTCTCTCGCGCGATTGGTTGAATGAGTCACGTGACCCGATATTTTCTCTCCGCGACTGAACAGGAAATATTAGCGATTATTTCATGATCGGCTCGGTTTTCTTTGTTATTCATAGGGCTTTATCTACGATGCTCATTATAAATGCAAAGGCTTTATCTGTATATTGACCCGGGTCAATATACAGATAAAGCCTTTGCATTTATAATGACCAATGCAAATGCCCGAGAGAGCTCAAGTACGACACTTTCACTCACAAGGGAGACGGCAACGTCTAGGACGACGGCATAAAACAATTGCCTTAATTACAAAATACAATAACTGCACGTGAAAATGCACGCAGTCGCCTACATTTTCACCGTTCTCTGCAAAAACACGTGAAAACCCCAAATTGTACGTTTTAAAGACAACGCGAACGTAAGAAAGTAAATCAAATCATTTTTCGTTCGGCGTGAAAGGAACTCTATAGTCGTATTTTTCGAAAATCTGGTTGTGAAAAACAATTCAAGGCGAACAAGGGAAATAGTAAACACATTTCGGGAGAAAACACTTTTCTACGTCCCGTCGTCACCGTCCTGGTTGCTAAAGGTCTTTCAGAGGGAATTCCCTCTTATCATTATGGAATGGGATTCTTTTCACCATCTCCAACTGCCCATGTTAGTGACGTAACCTTAACGCCGCAAAAATAATTATATTGTACGATTCAGTGCTTTGTTCAATTTACAAACCTGCCAAGGGTATTGTTTACTTTTCTGAAGGTCAAAGAATTGCTTTCTCATAGGAATAGCTTTGGTAAGGAAACCTCGCCGATCATGAAATAAGTCAGTTAAATACCTTGAACCTCAGCTGTTATCCATACATGTATATGGCTAAAAGCCTCGGTATTACATACACCCGTCCCCTGTGAGTGTATAAGCGTGCGTCAAGAGCCCATTACCCGGAGCGTTCATGTGTCATATATTCGCAGCGTTTTTACAGACCAGGTTATTTTTGAGATTTCACATCTTGTTGTTCGCTTTCATCGCGGAATGTTGTCAACAAAAGATGCCACTTAGTGGTGATGACGTAATGATGACGTCATCGAACACGTGATGTCAAGTTCATGCCCAAATCTCCCTCATTTCTAATGCCAGGCAGCTCAAACTTTGACAGGCATGGTACTGGGTTCCCCACGATTCACTTAGTGGTGATGACGTAACGATGACGTAATCGGTCACGTGATCTTAAGTGGCGTATATTACACAGGAGTGTTCATGTGCCCTTGTGTTGGCCCCTAACACAGTAGATGGTGTGTCTATTTATAGTCGCGAAGTTCTGGTATGCGATTACGTTGTCTTTTGTTCTCTTGCGCTTTAGTATTCTTTAGCAGTTTGAACCGTGTTAATTAAAAAAATTCAGTGCATCCTGATTGGTAAAAGTGACGGCCTTTGTTTCTTCTCGCGGGAAACTCTGTGCTAAAAATAACTCTACCGTCTACAGTGTTGTGTGACAATATAGTGTGGGAAGAGAAACACTTCTCTGTAATATACTCCTGGTCCCATAAATCACTTAGTGGTGACGTCGTAACGATGACGTCACCGGTAACGCGATTTTACAGGCTACACAGGCTATCGCAACAGCAATAATAACTTGAACTTTGAACACTTCCACGTGTTTACCCTTGAGAACACACTAAAATATACTTTATATCCACGAGGTCGCCATTGCGGCGCTATGTTTGTGCTCTCAGCTAATATTCCTGTCTTTCTTTTCCCCTAAACAAAACGCAATTTGTAGCTCGAATAAGAAACAAAACATCTTGAAATTCAATCGTAAACAATTGACGGCGTTTAATTTAGCTTCGTTTTCGCTAGCAGAACGTTTGCTTAAAATGTATAATAAAACAATTAATGAATTCGAACACCTCGGTCTGTGTTCATGCTCAACCTCATCCAATAATTGCTTATTATCCATATATTTATATAGATACTTAGATGACGAGAGCCGATTGGCCCGAGTTAGCTAACCCAGACACGCGACGTGTTTGAAAATGTGCTGTACATGCGCGCGCACTGCTAAAAAGGCCTTTCCTCTGGGCCTTTCCAAACTGTCACTTAATCCTTGATCACAATTCCTTGTGAACCTAACACGGTCAAAATAACGCGTCGAAATTCTCTATTATCTTCAATGACAGTATTCCCATCTCTCACAACGCTTATACTGGTTAACATAGTGTCTGGATCCTATGTAATTAATATTTATAGATAAGTGACAAATATAATAAAGTTCTCCGTCTTTGATCTGATCTGGTTGGTATCTCATCTGGCCGCTTCAACGCCTAGCAATAGATACAGCTTTTGCACGAACGTTCTTCCTGGCATTTTATCCCAGTCCACCTTTACAAAATCACTACCAACAAGGCTCCACTTCTTGTCCGTGAGGAAGTCTGGGAGCGAGTCTGTGTTTTCACGAGGACGCCTGACCGAGATGTCGATACCGCTGGACGGGCCTGTGCGTACCGCAATGGTTCTGTGTTCGTGATATAAATCAATAGCGATATTAGAGAAACAAAGATTTATAGTTATAGAAGAATATATTACTCATGGTTATGCCTTGTGGTTATAGCGGGTCACCAGATAAATCGGCCCTATCCAGTTGATAAGTATGAACCAAACTACCTTATTTTATCCACTGGATTGGGATCTATCAGGTGGATAGCGTTACCCAACCTTTGAAGAATTTGTACTCTAAGTAACGCACTACCTGTCATGCACCACCTATCACGTGCAACATGTCACGCGCGGCAATAATGTTTAGATGAGGATTCCATACATCCCAGCCACTTTTTGGACAAATTTGATAGGAAATATAGGCTGTGCAAGTTCTAAATATAGGAAAATATAGGATTTTCCCCCAAAATATAGGCACTTTATAGGAGCTAAAATAGTTTTCAAACAATAAATAGTAAACAATAAACACACAATTTTTTAAACATGTGAACTTTTAATGTGTTTGATCAAACCTGTTTTTTTTTTTATTGATAGGAAATAATTTTGCTTTTGTTAATTCACAACAAAAATGCTAAAAAGTGCAAAATATAAATGTATCACTCAGCATACATCCTATTTATAGGAAATATAGGAGGATTTCTTGAAATATAGGCTCTTTATAGGATCCTATACAAATTATAGGATATATAGGAAATATAGGAGGTCTGGGATGCCTGGGATTCAACGAATATTGAAAACGTTGGATACGAAATCTAAATGCATACGTATTGCTGTGTTTTTAGTCATCTATATTTGGCTCGTCCTACGGACTCACTTAGAAAGATATTACAATAGAGTATGTCTGTCTCGGAACCATTATACAAATAGTGTGTCCATCGAGGAACTATCGGCTGATAGTTCCCTTCTTAAAACAAATATAAGCCCGAGAACGCAGTTCGAGGAAACTATCAGCCGTTATACCTCACCACAATTTTTTTTGCGCGCGCTCATTGGCTAAAAGCGATCACGTGACGTGTTAGTTGTTGTCCGCGGAGGCAAACTATCAGGCGTTATAGTTTACCACAAAATTTTGGCGCGCGCTCATTGGCTAAAAGCGAGCACGTGACGTGATAGGTGTCGTCCGCGGATGCAAATTATCAGGCGATAGTGCCCGCTGAGAGCGGAAGACAATTTTGTGATGAACAATAACGACAAATAGAGTGTGTTTGTCTCGGAACTATCGGCTGATAGTTTCCCTTGGAAATTTGATGTCACGTGACGCATTCCACTAATCGCGCGGGAAAACAAATATTTGATGGGATATCACGCCTGATGGCTTGCATCCGCGGACAACCTATAGATCGATTTCATGTGACGTCATCAAATTGCTAACTTCGAAACTATGAACTCTACCAAGTTCTGCTTTTGATACAGTTTAGAGCTTACCTAAGCGAGTCTTCACACCAAATTTCATCGGTCTCTTTCACTTTGTTCCGGAGATATCGATGAAGCGATTTGAGTCACGCAACACCCAGTCACGTATTTTGAGGAGTCAAATTAGTGCAACTTTCAGCTAAAATCTTTCTAAATACAAACCAACATGTTGAATAAGTGAATATCTATGCAAATAGATACATTTTAGGTCAGAATTCTTGGTAATTATGGACTTTAATGAAACTTGGTAATCTGGCCGCCATCTTGGTGTACCTTAGAGGTACACCAAGATGGCGGCGCCATACATTTTACTGTAAACATGGCGCACATTTGATCGCTTATATTTTGGGCGGGAAATATCCTAGATTGATAAAACTTGTCAAAAATACGTAATTCTTAGTTCTCTTTCAGAAAAACGCACCTTGATTCTATTAGAATCAGCAATAAAGATTTTTAGAATTCACGTGACCTAAGTGAAATCGATCTATAGCGTCAGCTGATAAAACCAATTAGAATCGGAGAGAATTTAGTGGTGAACTATACTGATACCAGTCACCGCAGGTTACATGGTATGGTTTATGTACAGGTACCCACGCTCACTCTTTGTATTCACTAAGAATAGCAGAGATGATAGCTGTGTAGTGCTGAAAATGAACCACTTCATACTGAACAAGGCTTTTATTGGTGTATGACGTCATTACTCTTTACCTATCGCCATCTGGTGACGTCACAACTAGTCCTGCCACGTGCCCTCGTGTTTCGACAGGACCGGTGGGCACGTGACGGGTGAAGTGGAGCACGTGCCAGCCATGACTGACAGCCACTGAGTGCGCTACGAGGATCCGGTGCTGTGCGACCTGGAAACCAACATTTTTAGTTTAGATTAATTTAATGGGGCACAGTCAATCGAATTGAACGTTCAAGTTTCTTTAAAACAAAACAACAAAAATAACACCATGAGATAGAAGAGAAATACCATGTGAATGTCCTGATATGCTTTTCAAACTTTTCCTATAGAGGATGGTAAAAATTAAAGTTAATTACAAAAGGTTATTATAGAAACTTGATTTCGGTTACAGTGAAGAAATTTCAAGTTGCTCTAAATTTCTCTTAAAAGCAGTATTTTTCATCCACTCGAATCTTTGTCATCCTTCATCAATTATTTCTCAAATTCTCTCCAGTATACCTGGTAAGCGTACTTTGTTAATCTAGTAGTTATTCTTGTATTTCGTCATGAGAAAAAAAACACTGAATTTCTAACGGGACCTGAAACAACCATAGGAGCTGATCAAAGCCAGGACCGTACCCAGCTAAATCACAAGTCCAATTGGAACTTCCGGTTAGACTTCACTGTTCTGTAGGTCGTATCCTATTGGACTTCACTGATAAAGAATCCCATTGTTTTAGGGTTAGGGTTTGTATTGTTTTAGGGGTAGGCTATTGTTTGGATAACCAATAACATTTCAGGTTGCAAACGGTGAAGTCTGCCCCGAAACTCAGCGTGTTGGTTTTTGTGGAGGGAGGAAAATCGGAGAAAAACCTTCGGAGCAAGGGCGAGATACCAACAAACTAAACTCACATGTGGCGCCTCGTCCGGGGATCGAACCTGGGCCACAGAGGTGAGAGGCGTAGCGCTTATCCACTGCGCCACCCCAGCTCCCAAAAACTTTACCATTTTATCATCAATATATATTCTACATCAAGTGAATAGTTGAACAGTAGAATATGTCTTGATTTGAGTGTTGGATCTATGAGTTATAGGGGTTAAAATTTCCAAAATGCCAGAATGTGACGTTAATCCAGACAGCATTTAATAAAAACAAGCTGGTAGAGATAACTGACCCTTTATAGACATCCATGTTATAATGTTAATTTGTATCAGTGATTTGACCAAATATTTAGACGAAATCAGAGAAAGTTTCATCCATGAGAAGAAAGGAATGATAGTAAATTCCTGGGTTGACGTCACATCATTAAAAAACATTGATTCTTAAGGGCTTTAGCCATTATAACTCAAATCAAGAAATTCTACTATTCCTATTCAACTACAGTCGAACCTCGCTGAGCGACCACATCTCGTAAGCGACCACTTGGTAAATTCCCGTTTGATTACTAAATTTAGAAGAACGTAGCTGCTACTTAGATAGAGTAGGATGTCCAAGTTATTGTGAAAACGAACCTGCATTTTCTCCGTTAGATTATTCTGAATCATCTATAACCCGAAATTCTACATATTTTTACGAAAACCCGGAAATCAAAATTATAGGTTCAAACCCGGACCTGCCCCTCAAAAAAAAAAAGGGGACTGTTCTACTTCATACGGCATCCTGGAAAGCTAAAGGCTGGGATATAGTCAGATCAGAGTAAGCATCAAAATGGTTTTCCTCACACAAATGGCAGGTTACAGCAGGCATCAAAATGGCTTCTCTTAGAAAATGAAGAGCTCACATGTATTGCTGGTGTGATTCAAATAACAGAGACGTGGCCACCATGTTGAATGAACCAATAAGAGAAGATAAGAGAAGCTAATGATGAATATTTTGTTAAAGGCAACCAAGATGGCGGCGATGACATCACATACAACGAGGTTACAGGTCATTAAATGGCTTTCCTGATATACCCTTTAAAAGGGCACTGTCAATCCCCAAATGATTACTGAAAATTTTATAACAAAAGACAAAAATAACTACTCAGATTAGCAGAGTATGCTTTCCAGGTATACTGGAGAAAATGTGAGACAATTTTGATGAAAAATACTGCTTTAGAGAGAATTATGTAGAGCAACTTGTAATCTATTCACTGTTAGTAACTGAAATCAAGTTTCTTTTATAAGCTTTTGTAATCCACTTTAATCTTTGCCATCCTCTATCGAACACGTTTGAAAAGCATATCAGGGCATTCATATGGTACATGTATTTCTCTTCGATCTTAGGGTATTATTTTTGTAGTTTAGTTTTAATGAAAGTTGAAGGTTCAATTGACAGTTTCCCTTTAATGGGTGTTAACAGCCACAAATGGCTTTCTCAAAAGTTATTTTTTTATCCAATAGGAATACCTTTTTACCATAAGACACAAACATGGCAAAGATCGCATTTTCTTTCATAAAGAGAGCATAAGTCTGAAAACACTCACCTGACTAAAAAAAAAGTCTTTTAAATCCTGGACATGATTGGAAAATGTAACATATCCACCATTCGCACACACAATGTGCACCTCCTTGACGTTGACCTTGAGACGGAATGATACCCTGCAGACAAGAGGAGAAATGGTTACTGGGTGGTACTACTGAGCAGGAATGATACCCTGGACACAAGAGGAGAAATGGTTACTGGGTGGTACTACTGAGCAGGAATGATACCCTGCACACAAGAGAAGAAATGGTTACTGGGTGGTACTACTGAGCAAGAATTATACCCTGCAGACAAGAGGAGAAATGGTTACTGGGTGGTACTACTGAGCAAGAAGGATACCCTGCAGACAAGAGGAGAAATGGTTACTGGGTGGTACTACTGAACAGGAATGATACCCTGCAGACAAGAGGAGAAATGGTTACTGGGTAGTACTACTGAGCAGGAATGATACACTGCACACAAGAGAAGAAATGGTTACTGGGTGGTACTACTGAGCAGGAATGATACCCTGCAGACAAGAGTAGAAATGGTTACTGGGTAGTACTACTGAGCAGGAATGATACACTGCACACAAGAGAAGAAATGGTTACTGGGTGGTACTACTGAGCAGGAATGATACCCTGCAGACAAGAGGAGAAATGGTTACTGGGTAGTACTACTGAGCAGGAATGATACCCTGCAGACAAGAGGAGAAATGATTACTGGGTGGTACTACTGAGCAGGAATGATACCCTGCAGACAAGAGGAGAAATGGTTACTGGGTAGTACTACTGAGCAGGAATGATACACTGCACACAAGAGAAGAAATGGTTACTGGGTGGTACTACTGAGCAGGAATGATACCCTGCAGACAAGAGGAGAAATGGTTACTGGGTAGTACTACTGAGCAGGAATGAGACACTGGACACAAGAGGAGAAATGGTTACTGGGTAGTACTACTGAGCAGGAATGATACCCTGCAGACAAGAGGAGAAATGGTTACTGGGTAGTACTACTGAGCAGGAATGATACCCTGCATACAAGAGGAGAAATGGTTACTGGGTGGTACTACTGAGCAGGAATGATACCCTGGACACAAGAGGAGAAATGGTTACTGGGTGGTACTACTGAGCAGGAATGATACCCTGGACACAAGAGGAGAAATGGTTACTGGGTGGTACTATTGAGCAGGAATGATACCCTGGACACAAGAGGAGAAATGGTTACTGGGTGGTACTACTGAGCAGGAATGATACCCTGGACACAAGAGGAGAAATGGTTACTGGGTGGTACTACTGAGCAAGAAGGATACCCTGCAGACATGAGGAGAAATGGTTACTGGGTAGTACTACTGAGCAGGAATGATACCCTGCAGACAAGAGGAGAAATGGTTACTGGGTGGTACTACTGAGCAGGAATGATACCCTGCAGACAAGAGGAGAAATGGTTACTAGGTGGTACTACTGAGCAGGAATGATACCCTGCACACAAGAGGAGAAATGGTTACTGGGTAGTACTACTGAGCAGGAATGATACCCTGCAGACAAGAGGAGAAATGGTTACTGGGTGGTACTACTGAGCAGGAATGATACATTGGACACAAGAGAAACGATTACTGGGTGGTTTTATGCAACTATGCACTAGGCAAGATTTATGAAAATAGATATTGTTATTGCAATATGCATTTTATTGGCCTTCTGCTCGGGGGTATGGGATTTATTTGCAGAGGGTTCTGTGCAAGAACCTAAGGTGAATAAATCCCACTTGTTCACTTTTCTCTGCCATTCTTAAAATATATGTCTCGGTAACAGGGAAGGAGGACCAATGAAACCGCTGCAATCAATTAAATTCAAACAATGTTTATTTCACATTGACCATATGAGGAAAAAAAGCCAAATAGTTTTTTAAATGCTAGAAAAATATGTGCTAAGACAGTTGGGACCAGTTGTTTGAAGCAAGGATGAGCACTATCCCAGAGTTACATTGCAAACCAGAGGTTCAACTGTACAAATTACAATTACAGATTTGGTGCTATCCTGGTGTTTTCTGGAAAGCAGTAACATGAGAGTGTAAATGTGTATATCATTCATAAGGGACATCACACGGTTGGTCTTATTGTCACATGCTCAGAAGTCCAGCAGGCTTTGTCCGTGCTTCTAAGCAAGGGCAAAGCACTGCTGGATCCTTGATGATGCTATTGTCAGAAAACAACAGCTATTAACAATAGGAGTGCTCAACAGTGTGACATCGTAAAATCCAAGATGGCAGTGCACAGGAAATTCAAATGAGTTTATGGACAGGCCAGGTACATAAATGACATCTAATTAATGTACACTTTACAGGAGACAACAACAGGCCAGGTACATAAATGACATCTAATTAATGTACACTTTACAGGAGACAACAACAGGCCAGGTACATAAATGACATCTAATTAATGTACACTTTACAGGAGACAACAACAGGCCAGGTACATAAATGACATCTAATTAATGTACACTTTACAGGAAACAACAACAGGCCAGGTACATAAATGACATCTAATTAATGTACACTTTACAGGAGACAACAACGTATTAGATGTAGGTATCCATAATAAACATTTGAGAGCAAATATTGCTAATCAGTGGAGGTTCCCTTTTAAACTGGCTTGTCCTTGGGGGCAGTCTTAACCAACAAAAAATAATAACCTGCCAATATCCTGCAGCTCAGGTGAAGCAATGTGGACAACAGCTGAGGAGACAGTCTCTGAAGATATACAACCCCAGTGGCACTGAATACAGGGATCTGTTAGCTCTGAACTCATGCTGTCAATCATCTCCATCACCCTGGCAACAACAATAAAAAGGCAACTCCTTTGGTTATCTCTTTCTCTTATTATCAAACTCATTGATAATTCATGAAGGAAAAACAAAGGAAATCATCCAAGGGTAAAAATGAATTACAGACACAATATCATTATTTTCCAATAACATTTATTTGTTTGTTGTTTAAATATATATATTCACTCCTTTTATATAGTCTTGTCTAGTCTACTCATCATATTTCTTTTTCTCTTACTCTCTTTTCTCTCTCTAAAGTTCAGCACATGTACATGTACATCACTAACTTACTATAATGATATAATTTCAGTTTGTAAATTGTGTATTTTCCTGTATAAGACCCAACCCACCTTGAATAGTGTATGCTACCTGCTGGCCAGTCCAATTGTAAATGTAAATATTTCGAACAAATAAAAATATTGTGTATGTGCAATAAATGATCTGTAAATCTGATACAGATTTCATCCTGATTTACATCAACTTTTGTTTCGATTTTCTCGGCCGAAATAGGTTGTATCGCCAAAATAACTGAAAAACATGACTCTATACATCTAGATGTTTGATAAGTCATAGAGTGGTTATGCTTTATTGGATTTATAAACTTGAGCTGATAAATGCTTTCAGCTTGAGTATATACATCCAATAAAGCATAGCCAATGTCAACCCCAAAATTTTATACATTTTCATGCTGAAAGATGAACATAACTACTCAGATTTTACAGAGTATGCTTTCCAGGTATACTGGAGAAAATTGGTGTAATATGCTAGAATATTTTCTCCACTTTCAATCAATAAAGTATGTAACTACATGTATGTATGTACTGTATGTATATGTCTGAGTGGGTGCATCAGTGGGTGGATGGGGACAGATACTTACTTCGTTCTGAGAATTTCATGCCTTGAAACCTTGATAATGGTCTCCAAGATGGTCTCACTGTTAACGCAATATTGACAATAGCACTATTGACTGAGGAATGTGAAAACAAGCTGATGAAATGTACGATTTTACACGTAATTACATTGTAGAAAGCTCAAATGAGAAAAGCTAGGAGGGTTTTGAAGGAGCACCATACATGGTACATGTAGATATAGGGTGAGTAAAAATTGGCCGACTTCTGGTTTCGCTCGCACCCGAACCCTGACGAGCAGCGAGTAACTTGTCTGAAAAAGGCAGGCAGCAAGGATTGAAACATTGGCCAGTAGCTAGTGATTATTTATTTATTTTTATTTTGCATTATCTTCTTTTTCTTCTTTTTCTTCTTCTAAACCATTTGAGCCGATTTCCCTTTTTCTTTGTACAATGTTTTCCCCGGGTCATTACCTCAGTTGAGATGATTAGGAGTTGTGCTTTTAGGCTTGCCTAAATACCTATATGTATTAGTACTTTATAGGTAGACATGCCTGCTCTTTTCAATATTTAACGAGTAAAAGGAGCAGGAATTTTTTGTCTGATTGAAGCCCAGTGGAATATGGTACCTTTCAAATGAAGATGTGACTTGTCCCACTTTTAGTGCCACTGGCCCAGCCAATCTTAGTTTTTTATTCCCTCCAGGCACAGGATGTGCTGTAACTGGGTGAGGAGGTGTAATAGTCTGATTCCGCTTGTGCTGTCTCCTTAGTAGGGAGTGTAAAATTTGCTCCAGGGGTTGAAGGTTTGTGGCAACAGGTTGTTCATGTGGGTCCTTGACAGAATAGATGTAAAAAAATATAAATTATTGAATTGAATTTCTAACAGGACCCAAAACAACCATAAGGGCTGATCGAAGGACCCAGCTAATCCTCAGATCAAACTGGAATTTAGCATGTTGTTTTTTTGCAGAGGGAGGAAAACATGAGAACCCGGAGGAAAACATGAGAACCTGGAGAAAAACCCTCGGAGCAAAGGTGAGATACCAACATGTCCATGAATCGAACCTGGGCTGCAGAGGTGACTGGCTCCCCTTGAAATAACTAATAAGCTTGCTGTTTATTTCAGTAGAAGGATTGAAAGCAAACAAGATGATTGATGTTCTATTTAACTGTGCTCTACTCCACACCACAACACAAATAATTCATTTTCTACCTTGTCTGTCAGTGAGGTTTCACTGGATTTTTCACCTTTTGTGTGTGTATAGGTGATACAGAGATCTATTCCTGGGAAAACCTGCAAAATTTAAAGTCATCGAGACAATAAATTAATGAAAGAGAAAAAATATGGGTATGATCAACTAAAAGTTAATTAAGGTATCGAGTAGCAACTGACATTTTGAGCACAAGCCCTTCGTCAGAGTTTTACATTATGACTAATGAGGTACATATACATCAACTGTTGTTACATAGCAATACTTTATTTAGATCTAAGGTGCACTCTCATTGGTTCATACAGGATCATGTTGTGGTCTTCAAAATCTAATGTAACCAACTTCTGTCACATTGTGACAGAAGCTGAGTGATGTGTCACATGTGCCACTGGGTACATGTATATCAATACAGAAAGAGAAAATTAGTTTGTACATGTACCAAACCTCAAGCAAAAAAAACCTTTTTTATAAAAGCTAGATATAACAAATTACATACTTAATGACTGGCCCCAGCAGAAACAGTGAGTTTTGTTTCCAATATTGATTCTCAATTTGTTTCCCTCAACTCCATGTGGAGGAACGTCTGTTTTCCTTGGGCCAATCATTAAGTGTTTATGTTATCAATACATGTACGTGGTGAAAGTAAAATGACATTTAATGTTAAATATCAGACAATTAGAGCTGCAACTTTATACTGCTACATAGATGTCAGGAGAGAATGACCAACACACGGAGAGCTGCATAAAGTACATTGTACTGTGCCTTAAACTTCTGTGGCCTGAACACTATTCCTGAACCTCTGCTCAGTCAGAGGTTAAATTTTGTTTCTTCCAACTTACCTCTGTCCTTATTTCGTTGCCCATTACAAGATTTGGGGTAGTTCCTCTGCTATTATAGGCTTCCTGTGACAACTGTTCAAGTACAAGGGTAGAAAATGTATCCATAGTCAGTTTATACCATCAATACATGTATGTACATGTATTGTTTCTAATTTGATCCAAGAGTAGTATTTAACTTCTCTATATTAGAATACCGTAAAATTCCGAAAATAAGCCCCTCCCTGTATAAGCCCCTACCGAATATAAGCGAATATAAGATTCTTAACGCAAAAAAGCCCCCTATATTAAGCCCCTCCGTATATAAGCCCCCGGGGGCTTATAATTGGGAATTGCCCCCAAATACAAAATAAACCAACGTAAATTATGATCAAGCCTTTTTTATTTAGAAAAAAAAAGTTTCCGTACGCTGAACCACTGTGGAAGAAGTGTCAGAGTTTATTGTCCTTTACGTAGTTCACTCCTCACTCTCGCCTTGAATTCCTTCGGTCCATAGACATAGTATTATATTTCATTTTCAATAAAGTCTATTGTTGTTGTGTTACAAGTTGGCATGTTCAGAGGGATTACCATACCGTAAGTTGTCACGAATTTCTAGTTAACGCCCCAATATTATCATTTTGCACATTGAAAAATTGCAGACACAAATTTCCCTCCAATTATAAGCCCAGCTGATTTCTAAACGCAAAATTCACTCCTATAGTAAGCCCCTCCGTATATAAGCCCCTGCCGAATATAAGCCCCTCAAAAAGGTGCGTTGAAAAATATAAGCCCCGGGGCTTATTTTCGGAATTTTACGGTATACTATTTTAAGTAGGTTGAAACCATCGGTGCCTCCCTCTAAGTACATGTATGTTTCTTTTCAGAGTGTTAACAAACTCCACAAGTCATTAAGAACTTCTTGCATTTAAGAAGTTCTTTGCTCACACTATTAAACTATCATGGTTTGATTTCAAAGAAAACTGGATGAGAGGACAGTTCTCAAATTTGTGGAGCATATGTCTTTTGTCTTTCCTCCTTCCTACTGGCGGGATGCATGGTGATTTCACAGTAGAAAATAATGGTTTGTCAGTTTCCTTTATTTTATTTTGTAACTTCATTGACTGCATATGGACACTAAGCCCAGGGGAGGGGATGGTACTGCCATAACAATAACGACGACGACAACAACAATAATAATAATTTAATAAACTTTATTTAAGTGTATAAGTTATTTAGCTTTGACAAGCTAATTGGGGACACTGTGCTATCTAACATAATCTAAAATATCTAGTAATGTACTAACCCGGCCAATTAGCTAAAAATATCAAAGAGTATAGTAAAAAGATTAAAAATAGATATGAATAAAACAGAATCTATATACAGACGTTATACTTAATTATAAATGCAGACTTTTACCTCCCAGAAGTCAGTACTCCTGCATTGGGCTGGGGAATACATTTCCACTTAGTTTTTACCACATATACTGTGGATTTTTTTGTGGTTTTTCGTATCCGGCAGAGTACACTAGGCAGCAGTGTGTAGTTGCATCTTATGTTACATAAAGCGTGTAGATTGATGTAAACATGTACAATAAATTGTGTATGCGGTTAACTGTCAGGACCGCCTCCCGCATATACATTTTTGTATGTGTCTGTTATCAGTTAATTGAGGAGAAGGAACATATTTTCTGGGAGTACCCCCCTGGGCACTTTATATAACTAGGCATAATACTGTAAACCAAAATCATATGTGAAGGTACATGTATGCTCATAGCCGCAGCCTATTGTCTTTGGCTATTGTTCTTAAGCAACTCATTACTTTTATTATTAAAATAAATAAAACTAAATTTAGAATTAGGACTTACATACCTGTGTGAAGAGTTCCTTACAGAACAGGTTGGCTTGTGCTGACTGAAGTTTGTTCTGCCATTGTTGAACATTACCTACATCATGTACTTGGGCAAAAACCCTTGGTTGCCCTGCATTGAAAAAGAACATAATTTGCATTTGTTAATACTTGTTATTAAATAATAATAATAATAATAATAATAAGTTTATTTATATAGCGCCATATCAACTAATTTTTCATGGCGCTTTACATTGAATATTATATAAAGAATTGAATAATTAAAACTAAAATGAAATAACCTATTTACAATATTTTTAAAAATAATCAACCTAAAAATTTTCCCTATGGACAATGACGTAAGAAATTAAAATCAAATCAAATTAAAATATTGTACATCAATTATAGGCTAGTTTAAAAAGATGTGTCTTTAGTGACTTTTTAAAAATATCTACATTTGGTGAGAGGCGGATTGATAACGGTAATGTATTCCAGACTTTTGGACCCACTACAGAAAAAGCTCTGTCACCATATGAGACTGTGCGTGACTTAGGAATGACTAATAATTTCTGGTCAGTAGAGCGCAGCGTGCGAACATTAGGGCGATATTTGAGTAGTTCTGTAATATATTGTGGCGATAGGCCATTAAGGGCCTTATAAACTAATAGTAAAACCTTAAAAATTATGCGCTGTGAGACTGGCAGCCAGTGCAATCTAATTAGAACTGGGGTTATGTGATCATATTTACGTGTAAGTGTAACGATGCGAGCAGCTGTATTTAATACTGACTGCATTCTATCTAATTGATGCTTAGTGAGTCCATGAAGAAGTGAATTACAATAATCTAGTTTTGCAGTAACGAACGCATGTATAAGAGTTTCAGTTGATTTTTCATCGAGGTATTTCCTAATTTTCCCTATATTCCTAAGGTGATAGTGTCCAGATTTACATATGCTAAATGAGCATGTGGTCCATAACATAACATTAAATAACATTAAATGAGCATGTGGTCCATAACATAACTTATGGACTGAGATTTCCCTCTGCTTTATGGCCCATGCATGAAGCATGTGGGCCATTTTTTTTTGGGGGGGGGGGGGGAGAGAGAGACGGATCCAGTTCAACTTACATTTTGGACAAAGCAAGCAAGTTTAATTATATAAGATGTTTATTTTATGGCTCAAAAGTAAACAAAACCAACTCTTCTTTGATTTTGTGGTCTGTATGTGAAGTTACATTGTATGGACCACAAACTGATCAATCAAAGTTCATGAAGTTAACTAGCCACATAATATAAATAATTAAATACACATAACTGGAAACAAAGGACACTTGGAATGTATACTGTAATGTTATTATTAAACCACAGTCAACCCCACCTTGATCTACGCTGGCCTTGGTTCCAGACTCTACAATTGACACTGTGACCTTTGCTAACCCCAGCAAATCACTGCTGACTTTCACTTCTAAGGTTCCACCTTCACGTTGAAGTTGGTTGTCATGTTCAGATTCTGTTTGTGTTGCTTTGGTTATCTCAAACAAACCTGGATTCCAGAACTGGGAACCAGCTAAAATCAACAAATGTAGCAAATATGAGGGATTTGCAAATCATTTAATTGCAAATATGTCCAATCTATATATTTTCCATGTGGCAGGATGCTCAGGTACAATTACTTTCTGTTTCCTTCCGTTCTAGGTTTTTGCAAAAAGTGCTGAATTACTACCCTGCTAAATTACTGTCATTACCTAGGAACATTGACAGATAAAGTAAAGTTCCAACAAAATTCCTGAGCAATTCACCATTATTAATTGACAAAGAGCATTATATCAATATACATGTACTAGCAGGGACTCGCGGAACTTACACAAAATCACCAAATATGATATACCGGTAGTAACATAGTCTAGCCGGCTGACCAACTCCTGGCACAATGCAATGCCACCAGATTGTGTACTGGAGGTCAATATTTAGCCCCAGGGGAGGGGGGACGGGCATACCCAGAGGGATTTGACATTTCACCTCATTTTCATGTCAAATTCCCTGCCCAGGGGAGAAGTGTTGGTGTCAAATTCCCTTCCTCCAGGAAAAAGATGCAGTGGTAACACTGTCAATATGAACTCAAGTCGTCAAACTGCCCCTCCCTCGAGATCCCAAATTATGTAAAATTCCCCACCCATGCATGGAAGAGGGGGTGGAATCAAATCCCCTGGGTATGCCCATCCCCCGTCCCCCCCCCCCCCCCCCCCCCTGGGGCTAAACATTGACAAGTGCATTAGGGTGTTGATGTTGTATTTTGATAAAAAAAGGCAATATCATCTTACAGATCTCAGTTAATTTCTCAAACCGATGAACACAATTTTCAATATACCTATTGTCGAAAAAATGCCAAAACTGACGGTCACAGGCAGCTCGAGTCATTAATTTGTGTTACAAAAACAAATATGGTTGCCGAAAGAGCATTGATCGAAGCAGGAAAACAGAATAAAAACAATATAAATCAAAAGCCAAGTTATTTGAATGTCTGGTTGTAGTGAGTTTATGGTCTGAAGAGCCTATAACACTTCTGTATTTAATTCCGAGCACAACATTTAATTCCGGCATGTGGCTTTACGGCCCTTCTGATAAGGGTTGACCTTTGAAAAGCCCTTATCATTAGGGATTATATTCAAAATGCCCTAATGATTAGGTGTTTGGCAAGCCACATGTGTTCATATCCCCTAATGATTAGGGGTAGCCTGTAAAATCCCTTAGCATCAGGGGTTTTACTGCAAAAGCCCTAATGGTAAGGTCCTTTCAACACATACCTGAACTGAAAGCGTTGACAGATTTCTAAACATGAGATCTTTGAGCCTAAATTAGAACTCGATATGTGACAAGGAAATCGCTATTCCATCAGTCATACCGACACCTGAAACAATAAACAAATATCACCTGCGCATGGAACAGAATCGTATTAATAAAACGCATACGAAAGCATCTACACGTTGTTAGTAATGGTCACTTACCTTCTACGTACTTCAGGAAGTCTATCAGGCATTTCGTGTACGTTCCAAGCGAGTTCAAGATAAGTTGGCGGGAAGTGTCATCTTCCTTTATTGGGCCGTTAAGCTCTCAGCTACCGAGAGCGATTGCAGTTGGATTCATATTTTATGAAGTTTTCCGTTTTACACTCAAATCTCGCCCTTGTTAGGACAGACAGAACAGCGAGACAACCGAACGAGAGGCTAATCTATGCAATGTTTTGCAAGACTTGGACCGCAATGTAACATGAGCTTTAACTCGTTGCAGTCGACCTGATCGGACCTACGACACGTACGTTGGGATCAAATTCCCTCATGCGTAAATACCATTCACTGAATAGGAGACTCGATACTACAGCAATCCTTCTAAACGAGATTTCCGTTTTTGCGTTTCTTTACTTTCGAATATTTGTTAGTTTGACATAAAATATATGAATTTGCGATCTTCAGAGTAGAAACAAACACGGTGACAGTCTACATTTTAGTCTCCATTTCCCCATGTACTTTTCTTGAATTGATACACCAGCTACATTATCAAGAGAAATACGACACTGATATGCTTTATAGTGTTGAATGAGATATGTTTACTGAATGATGTTCATGACCTAGGCATTCTATTAGGCCCGGAGTAGCCAATCGATGAAATCGATGATCGGAAATCCAATCGATATCAATCGATAAAATTAGTTAATTGATATCGATTGGTATTGGTCAATCGATGACCAATCGATAGTCACAGAAAAATTATCAATCGATGAATATCGATTGGCATTTTCGATTGATATCGATTGAGCCTGACACGTTAATTTCGCGATTTTGGGGTGTGCTTAATTTTCGCGAATCTTCTAAAAGGAAACACAATGGAATATCATGTTACTAGCGGCAAACTTCACCGGAAAACGAACATACACTGGCAAAATGGCACGAGCATCGGAAGGTAGTACAGATAGCTTTCCATTTACTGTATAGTGAAAGGATACCATAATTGTTTATTTGATGTGGCCGTTGGAGATACGTTTACGATACGTTACTTTACCTACCTGCCGTTGTTTATATTAATCCTTTCAAAAATCGATGTCAATCGATGTCAATCGATTGCAATTAAGGGCAATCGATATCAATCGATAAGGTCACAAAGATTTGGTCCATCGATTTCCAATATCAATCGATTGATTGGTATCGATTGGCATCGATTAATATCGATTTCATCGATTGGCTACGCCGGGTATTAGGATATCCGCACAACTTGTCCAAAACAGTTCCCCCATAAGATCCATGTGAGATGAGCTAGTGAATGTCTAGTAATAGAGTAATAGTCCGAGAAAACAGCCGTCTCTCATGGCGGTTCATTTGGCTAGTAGAGTACATGAACGTAAAATTTCACAACTTAATCAATATACATAGCCCTAGCGATTAGGGCGTTTCGCGATATGATCCGCCGAGTAACGTAGATTTCAAAACCTAATCAATATAGATAGCCCTAGCGATTAGGGCTTTTCGCGATATGATCCGCCGAGTAACGTAGATTTCGAAACCTAACCAATATACATACAATGTAGCCCTGGCGATTAGGGCGTTTCGTGTTCCATTCTAAATATGTCACACAGCCCTAGCGATTAGGGCGTTTCGCGATATATTCTGCCGAGTAACGTAAATTTCAAAACGTAATCAATATATATAGCCCTAGCGATTAGAGCTTTTCGCGCTATATTCCGGCGAGTAACGTAGATTTCAAAACCTGATCAATATACATAGCCCTAGCGATTAGGGCTTTTCGCGATATAATCCGCCGTGTAACGTAGATTTCAAAACCTAATCAATATACATACAATGTAGCCCTGGCGATTAGGGCTTTTCGTGTTCTATTCTAAATACAGCAATCCTGCTAAACGAGATTTCCGTTTTTGCGTTTCTTTACTTCAAAATATTTGCCAGTTTTACATAAAATATGAATTTGCGAGCTTCAGAGAACAAGTTACACGGTGGCAATCTGCATTTTAGTCTCCATTTCCCCATGTTCTTCAAGAGAAATACGACACTAATATGCTATATAGTGTTGATATGTTTACTGAATGATATAATTGATATAATGTTTGTTTTTAATCTTCTTGTTTACATTTTATTACTTGGGCATTTATAGGACAGGAATTCGATTAGCATATCCGGACAACTCATCCAAATCAGTTTCTCATAAGATCCCACGTGTGATGAGCTAGGAGAGAACAGGAATGTACAGAGCCCTAACGATTAGCTATTTATCGTCTACCCCACCGACATTAGTTGTGAAATCTAAGTTAATAGTGTATTTGGCATTGTTACAGAGAGCCCTAGAAATTAGGGCTTTTCGCGTTCTATTTTGCCGAGTAACTTAGGCTTCAAAACCTAATCAGTATACATAGCCCTAACGATTAGAGCTTTTCGCCATATATTCCGCCGAGAAACGTAGATTTCAAAACCTAATCAGTATACATAGCCCTAACGATTAGAGCTTTTCACGATATATTCCGGCGAGAAACGTAGATTTCAAAACCTAATCAATATACATAGCCCTAGCTCTTAGCCGGCTTTCCGACGTGTTCTATTCCAAGATCTAATTTATTTGGTACTGTTACTGTATAGTGCCCTAACGATTAGGGGTTTTCGCAATGTATCCCGTGATTAGGTTTTGACATCTAACTTACTCGGTCCTGTTAATATACAGATCCCTGACGATTTAATAGGGCTTTTCGCGTGCTATTAATTAACCCATTATTTAAAGGCACCGGTACGAGATCGGTGTTATCAGCAAAACCTGTTTATAAATTCGATTGTCGATCTTTTTAAAACAGCGTTTTAAAGTGTGTTTGCTATAAAGCTTTTCCCTTGGGCTCAAGAGCGCAGTTCATTCGTTATTGAAGTGATATATCAGTACGTGACTGTTTCCTACAAAAGGCCTGTCGGGGCAAATACATGCAATAGCCTGCGAAAACAGTATTTTCTATTCGAGGGCCAAGAGGGGGCTCGCTTTTGGCCTTCGAATAGGGACGGCTGTTTTGGCAGGCTACAAATGAAATTACAAATCTAGCGATAACTGCAGTAGCACCTGGGCCGGTGTCAGTCATGGAAGATGGTGATGCGCAAGTGCATTCCGAACTTGAAAGGAGACTGATGCAAAGGAGAGGTGGATTACCAAGGTAACACATTACTCACTGCTCTGCGCCATGCAAAACAAATTATACAGCTAGATCATTGGTATTAAATTCCTATGAAGACCCTGTTCCAGACCCACTCTCACTCGTGTTTCAAGACCTGGCGCATAAAACACAGGAATTGGCAAGTGATCTGTTGATAAAAAACTTGTTGAAAAAGTACGAAACGTCATCCTATGTTTTGAGCCTATATAATTAGTATGGCTTAATTGAGCCACATTTTATTTAGACAAAAAAGGCTGTCACATATACTTTATTCCTAAACAGGTCCAGTTAAAAGGTGTTCGTTCCTCACTTACGGCTTCAAAGCCTGGCGTTACGAGGAAAACAAAGCCAAAGAAATCAGAGGTGCAGACAAATCCAGAAGCTAAGAGGAGAGCCACAGTAGGAGAGAAGAGAAGGAACCCTGATACAGTTGATAAGCAGCTAGGTCCTCGGGAGAAAAGACAGAGAAAGCGTGTTGGTGATTGAAAGACGTGCTAACGACAGATAGACAAATGTTTAATTTGTACCCTTTTTACATAGAAATAAGTGGCAATGTCCGCGGTTGCTTATTCATATCTTAACACCGAGTCATTTAAATCGAAGCTCATCTACGGATTACAATGAGATAACACTTTAGTTTATTTTGATGTATAACTCTCGTATTTTACAATCATATCTTTACGCATTTCTTTAATATAGTTGGGTACCCTGGATACTAGAGGTTCTAAGAGTAAAGCGCGAATCTTGGTAGAACACAAAAAGCCCTAATAGTTAGGGCTCTGTATATTGAGGCAGAATAGAAAACGTAGAGCCCTAACAGTTGGGGCTCTGTATATAGAGGCAGAATAGAAAGCGAAAAGCCCCAATAGTCAGGGCTCTGTATACATGGAGGCAGAATCGGAAAGCCCCAATAGTTAGGGCTCTGACAGTAACTGACGAACTTAGATGATTTCAAAGCCTAATCTCGAAATATATCACGAAAAGCGCTAATCGCCAGCGAAAATGCCTAATAGTCAGGGCTCTGTATATGGAAGCAGATTAGAAAGCGAAAAGCCCCAATAGTTAGGGCTCTGTATATTAACAGTAACTGACGAACTCAGATTTCAAAGTTAAGCCTAATCTCGAAATATATCACGAAAAGCCCTAATCGCCAGGGCTATGTATATTTCATGATTAGGTTTTGAAATCTACGGTACTCGGCGGAATATATCGCGAAAAGCCCTAATCGCTATAACCTGAGTATCAGGCCCTTTTTTTTGGGGGGGGGGGGAAGAAAGAAAAGAGGGCCTGACACAAATCCATTCACTGGCGCGTGTTCAGCATCCAGAATCTGGATGTTGAACAAGACTAAAAACTGAATGTGAACACGAGCTTCACGGCCGTGAACACTGCACCAGCGAACTGAAATCTCTCTTATACTCGATTTAAATGGATCTCATAAAAGCATTGGAAGCCGCTTAACAGTTCTTACCAAATAGTATTCTTAACTCTGCACAAAAACTGTCTCGAAGGCATGTTTCTCGAAAGAAACTGGACGTCCTGCGGAGTGTTGCCTGCGGGAATTTTATTCCGATCTTCTCACAGGTCTGGAAACCAGGAAAAACAACGGGGAAAACAAAGATCGTCACCATACGTCATTGTAGCCCTCAGTCAGGTCAGTCCACTGAAGCTGATAAAAACACAGCAAGTTGAAGAAGGTTCGGCTTGCAGCGAGGGAACTTTTTCACATTCAAAACAAAACAAAACAAAACATTTCCCACGGCAAAATAAACTTAACTCAAAACCTTCGAGAGAATTGGCCTATATCATTATGACGTCAAATCAAAACAATCTATTGTTTAAACGCTAAGGATCACGGTCGTGGGAGGGGGACAAAACAGCGACACACAAAGGAAATCGCTATCAAATGCATTTTGTAGAACGTAGAATAGCGGTAACAGCCACCAAATACGGTAAATATTGTGGGATAAACATTGATACAGCTGATATCTGGAAACCAGACAATTCGAAGTAAAATTTTCCTCAGCAGAGCAGATTTAGTTCAAAATTCTATTGTTCATGTAGATTCTGTCCCCCTCATAAACAAGCAGTGACGTCATATTGACAATTATAGGCTTATTATCCTTGAAGGAACAACACTGAGAACTGTGTTAGTCGTAGCACAAAACGCCCTAATCGCTAGGGCTGTGTGACATATTTAGAATGGAACACGAAAAGCCCTAATCGCCATGGCTACATTGTATGTATATTGGTTAGGTTTTGAAATCTACGTTACACGGCGGATTATATCGCGAAAAGCCCTAATCGCTAGGGCTATGTATATTGATTATGTTTTGAAATCGAATACACTGTTAGCTTACATTTTACAACTAACGTCGGTGGAGAAGAGAATAAAAAGCCCTGCTAGCTAATCGTTAGGGCTCTGTCGTACATTCAAGCACTCTACTAGCCAAATGAACCGTCATGAGAGACGGCTGTTTTCTCAGGCTATTACTCTGCTAAACATTAACTACCTCATCTCACATGGATCTTATGGGGAACTGTTTTGCTAATAGAATGCCTAGGTCATGAACATCATTCAGTAAACATATCTCATTCAACACTATAAAGTATATCAGTGTCGTATTTCTCTTGATAATGTAGCTGGTGTTCAATTCAAGAAATGGTACATGGTGAAATGGAGACTAAAATGCAGACTACCACCGTGTTTGTTTCTACTCTGAAGATCACAAATTCATATATTTTATGTCAAACTGGCAAACATTTTAAAGTAAAGAAACGCAAAAACGGAAACGTCGTTGCTTTAGTATCGAGTCTCATAGAACGGTTTTCAATTGAGTGTAGTGAAACCAAACGCAAATTACCCTCAGCCAGCCAATCATAGCAGCGAGTAATCACAAGTAACTCATAAATGGCTTCCCTGTGAGCCAATGACAAACCAAAGCAAAGCCAAAACCAATTTACGTTTGGTTTTACTGTGGATTCTGATTGTTTGGTTTACTTTCTCAGCCAATAGGACAGCTTAGTAAACGCAAAACCAAAACACTTCCGACACTCAATTGAAATCCGCTCTATTCAGTTAATGGTAATTAGGCGTGAGGGAATTTGATCCCAACGTACGTGTAATGTCGTAGGTCAGATATTTCCGATCAGGTAGTCTGCATCGAGTTAAATCTAATGTTACATCGCGGTCCACGTCTTGCAAAACATCGCAGTGATAGATCAGCTTCTCGTTCGGTTGTCTCGCTGTTCTTTCTATCCTAACAAAGGCGAGATGTGAGTGTAGAACGGAAAACTTCATAAAATATGAATCCAATGGCAATCGCCTTCGGTAGCTGAGAGCTTAACGGCCCAACAAAGGAAGATGACACTTCCCGCCAATAATTTATAGTGGTCTCCCTTGGAACGTACACGAAATGCCTGATAGACTTTGCGAAGTACGTGCAAGGTAAGTGACCACCACTGACAACGTGTGGATACTTTTTATGCTTTTTATTAATACGATTCTGTTCCATGCGCAAGTGATATTTCTTTATTTATAGTGAAGGAATAGCGATTACCTTGTCATATATTTCTGGCTAAAAGTTCTCATGTTTAGAAATCTGTCAACGCTTTCAGTTCAGGTAATATTGTGTTAAAAGGACCTTACCATTAGGGCTTTAGCAGTAAAACCCCTGATGCTAAGGGATTTTACAGGCTATCCCCTAATCATTAGGGGATATGAACACATGTGGCTTGCCAAACACCTAATCATTAGGGCATTTTGAATATAATCCCTAATGATAAGGGCTTTTCAAAGGTCAACCCTTATCAGAATTAGGGCCGTAAAGCGACATGCCGGAATTAAATGTTGTGCTCGGAATTAAATACAGAAGTGTTCTATGATAGTTGGGTGAGGAAACAGTTTTTTTTTATATCTAAGAAAACAGGAAACTACAGTCCAGAGAACAGACATGGACAAAATATCTTGCTCTTAGACACACCATAGGCATAAAGTTGTTTACAATATAAAAAAATGAATAACCTTTTCAACGGACAGCATTTCTAACTGTGTTTGAATACCTGGTCTTACCTCGTTTGGTCGTTTGACTTCAGCCGCTTTGCCTGGCGATAGGAGTTTCCCTAAAACATTCCCCTAAACTCGATGGCTTGCTCGCCCAGGTTTTACCTAACACAGATTCCCGTAAACTTGATGGCTTGCTCGCCCGGGGCCAGGTTTTTCCTAAAATAGATTCCCCTAAACTCGATGGCTTGCTCGCCCAGGTTTTTCCTAAAATAGATTCCCCTAAACTCGATGGCTTGCTCGCCCAGGTTTTCCCTAAAACAGATTCCTGACCCTGTAAACTCGATGGCTTTCCTCAAATGCAACCAAGTCCAAGACCACTTTCACACGATTCGTCGTCTTTGTTGGGATACCTGTGGTATCACTTTTTGCCTCCATTTTCGGATGCATATTAGGATATCAAGGGAGCCTGGGAAAGAGCATTACACACACACACACTTAGCGTATTATTATATAAGATATTAACAGTGGATAAAAAACATCCACATTAACTCATTTCATCAAACCTGAATGATAAGTAAGGTCTCCCATAATGCTGTTTCCAGTTCTTTTTAATCTCCACCTCTGCCGTAGGTTAACAAGTTCAGAGTGGAAGTCCTCTATCTCCTGGCCTTGCCTGGACTGTTGGTCAATTCTCTCTTGTACTGCATTCTCTACACGCTTTGTACCCTGAAGTATTATATCAGCAGCACTAAGCAAATTCTATTAAAAAAACATGGTTCAAGTAAGTAGGGGGTAGAATAAAATAGTCTACTCAAAGAAATTGGAAATTTATAGGTGGGCTAGCACCATCATGGTACTGGGATACTGGACTGGAATGAAGGCACACTATTTAAGCTTGGCCTGCAGTAATACACTTTTTTTCTGGAAAAAGCATTATAACCGGGAGTCTTTTATAACAAGAGGCCCTGAGTGGCCTTAACTCGGGCCACCTAGGAATAGGTGTAGTAGTTCATGGAGTTCTAGCATATTTTTGAGTCATACATGTACATGTGCTAGGGAAGCCAGATAATAGACATCAGCTTGCCTGTTTGTTGCCCCATTGCAGACCACGTGATAGTTCTACAGAAGATTTAGTGCTTTGTTTTCCAATTATATAAATTGGTACATTTCCCCTTGGGATACAGAAAAATAAAAAAGCATTACTCAAGGGAAAAGTCAGGTGGTCTGAAATAGTACAACAAACAGGCAAGCTGACTAGGCCTATTGATTCACTATTCATGCTCATTAACAATTAGACTCACAGCCCGAATGGGCTACGAGTCGATAGCCCATGAGGCACAGTCGAATGGGCTATTTAACTCATAGCCAATGAGGGCGAGAGGTCTAATTGTTTTAGTATAAACAAACTAGTAGTACAGTAGAAAATAATCATGAGAGGACGCAAGTGGGTTTGTACTGTAAGTACACCCGAGGATTAAGTAATTAAGTTGTGGTCAGGTTAGGTGTTATGTTCTGTCAATGAAACTGACTAAAGCTGTCATGATAGTCATTATATTTCAAACTCATTTTAGTGTGATGCATTCAGTATTAAAATTCATAATCCGGTTCTCGCAACCCGAGATCACAGTTCTAGACATGGCGCCAAAGAAGGGCCTTTTGACCGGCCTTCCGCACTGTTTGTAGTTTACAACTGCTCGATACTAGCGGCAGACGGTCACGGATATATCATCAGCTTCAGAATCTGTGGATTAATCGGTACGTGCAAGCTCACTTTGAGTTTTCCGGTGGACATAATTCCAAAGTGGAAAAGTAATTCCATTCAATTTGGAAAATGGCCGCCCGTGTGAAGAACAAGAGTCGTCCTCTGAAGATGAAATTTTAGTCTCATTCTTTGGTCTGATTGGAGTAATTCTACTACAGCATCAAATGTCTCATCCAATTTCGACAAATACTTGTTTCGGATATGGCTATGAAACGGTGTGCTTTCCTTTGACCTCAACAAAGAATTATTCTGGCGGGAAACCAGTGAGATCAGTCGACTCGTCATCGTCACAATCTCTAAATACGAAAGATATTTGCCATAATACAGACAGGATACTCTACTCTCTGAGAAGACATTTCTGGTAAAGATATGTATGAGTGAATCAATGCTATACAGCCATGGTTTAAGAACACTAACTGATCTTTGTAAACATGAGGTGCGCTATCAGTTACCAAGCTATCTCAAGCCTAGGATGTGAAGAAAAAAAACATTTTCATATTGAATTTAATATATTGAAGATCCTTCTCCTACTATGTGGAGATGATGCGGGCCCTGGCTGGGCTGGCCTAAATTATAAAACTGCGGAAAGGGTATTGTGGAAACACATGACAGGCGGTGAGTAACTCACAGATCACAAAACTTGGAAAGACGGAGGTAAGATTTGTAACTGCGTGCGTAAAAACTCCTGTTAAACAGAATATCTCTCTGTCAGGAACGCCTTGAGGTACCAACTATGCTTGTTATTTTACGCAGGTTTTTTTTTTCAATTAACCCAGTTTTGTATTGTAATGCGGCCATTTGGCGTTTCCGTTTTAAAACAATAATTATTATATACTGTACAATTACCATTTTCTAAATTAATAATATTTCCTGAAATTTATCATATATTCTCTTCATCTGTGTATTACCTAAATAAAACCTAAAGTGGGCACAATATTGGTGCTATTGTAACCGTGTAAAAACTCCTGTTAAACAGAATATCTCTCTGTCAGGAACGCCTTGAGGTACCAACTATGCTTGTTATTTTACGAAGTTTTTTTCAAATATTAACCAGTATTTTCGTATGTAAACATTTTAAATGCGTACAGAGTTTAGGTCAGTCCAGTCAGGCACCCAGACGTTTCGTCGGGGCGTACTACTGCTAGCGATAAACTGTATTTTTCGTTTGTAAACATTTTAAATGCGTACAGAGTAACTTTAGGTCAGACCAGTGGCACCCAGATGTTTCGTCGGCGCGTGCTGCTGCTAGCGATAAACTGTATTTTTTGTGACTTTAGGTCAGACCAGTGGCACCCAGATGTTTCGTCGGAGCGTGCTGCTGCTAGCGATAAACTGTATTTTTTTGTAACTTTAGGTCAGACCAGTGGCACCCAGATGTTTCGTCGGAGCGTGCTGCTCGGCTAGCGATAAACTGTATTTTTTGTAACTTTAGGTCAGACCAGTGGCACCCAGATGTTTCGTCGGAGCGTGCTGCTCGGCTAGCGATAAACTGTATTTTTTGTAACTTTAGGTCAGACCAGTGGCACCCAGATGTTTCGTCGGAGCGTGCTGCTGCTAGCGATAAACTGTATTTTTGGTAACTTTAGGTCAGACCAGTGGCACCCAGATGTTTAGTCGTCGGAGCGTGCTGCTGCTAGCGATAAACTGTATTTTTTTGTAACTTTAGGTCAGACCAGTGGCACCCAGATGTTTCGTCGGAGCGTGCTGCTGCTAGCGATAAACTATTTTTTTTGTAACTTTAGGTCAGACCAGTGGCACCCAGATGTTTCGTCGGAGCGTGCTGCTGCTAGCGATAAACTGTATTTTTGGTAACTTTAGGTCAGACCAGTGGCACCCAGATGTTTCGTCGGAGCGTGCTGCTGCTAGCGATAAACTGTATTTTTGGTAACTTTAGGTCAGACCAGTGGCACCCAGATGTTTCGTCGGAGCGTGCTGCTGCTAGCGATAAACTGTATTTTTGGTAACTTTAGGTCAGACCAGTGGCACCCAGATGTTTCGTCGGAGCGTGCTGCTGCTAGCGATAAACTGTATTTTTGGTAACTTTAGGTCAGACCAGTGGCACCCAGATGTTTCGTCGGAGGGTGCTGCTGCTAGCGATAAACTGTATTTTTGGTAACTTTAGGTCAGACCAGTGGCACCCAGACGTTTCGTCGGAGCGTGCTACTGCTAGAGATAAACCGTAGAAATAATGAACAGTAAATAATGGAATAAAATAAAATTGTCTCATAAATGTTACAGTAAAAACAGTTTTAAAATAATGACTTGATATTGATTTCCTTCCGGCTGAAGTACTCTAATCTAACGAAAAACAAAGTATTTACCCCTTCAACTATTCTATTTATGTCTATAACACACTCAGTGATAGAAAACTAAATGAAAAAATAACAATTCCTTACTCATTGTGTGAGAAATAAAATAAAATTGCAGACTATAGTCGGCCAAGCCGGGTTATCCTGGTGAATATGACTGGATACATGAAGAAAAAATACAGCCCAGTGCCGGTCCAGTATCTTTCAATTCGAAGCTGGCCGGGGATGCCTTGCCGGTTTTCTATCTCAACCGGCTTCCAACTAAATCGATGACTACCTACCGATGTACTCACCATTATTGGTCATTTTGTAGTCAAAATCTAATTCTAAGCATTTGGAAAACCATGAGGAAAAAATGTATTTCGGCTTTGTTTCTCCACTACTGACGGTCATGGCCTGTTTCAGCAATTTGATCTGGTTTATCCTTTGACGTAAAAGTGTATAGAATCGTCTAATAGGATTATTGGGGATTTAGACACCCCGAAACTTGAAACACAGCGTGGGTAATGTGAAGTATGAATGGAATCCAGGATAAGGTACAAAGAAATTAGCCGACGTACTTACAGTACACACCCACTTGCGTCCTCTCATGGAAATAAATGAATTGAAGTTGAAAACATGTTATTATTTCGTGAAAATGTGTGCGGTTTTCCTCTACCATTAACCTGAGTATCAGCCCCTCTCCCCTTCCTTTCCATCACCCCTCCCCGGTGGTGAAAATGAAGGTAGAGAGGGACTGATACTCTACCATGGGCTATCACAAATATACCTATATAGTAGTGTAGCCAATCAGAATGCAGGATTTGTAATAGTCCACTATAGTTGGTATATACTAATGATCATTAGTATAAACCAACTCAGTGGTGGACTATTACAAATCCTGCATTCTGATTGGCTACGCTACTATAGGTATATTTGTGATAGCCAATAAAAAAAAAATCAACTTCAATTTGTTTCTTTCTATTATTTTCTACTGTCCAACTAGTTAGTTTATACCAAAACAATTAGACCTCTCGCCCTCATGGGCTACAAGTTAAATAGCCCATGAGGCGCAACTTTTAGTATAAACCAACTAGTGGACTATTACAAATCCTGCATTCTGATTGGCTACCCTACTATATGTCTATTTGTGATAGCCCATGGTAGAGAAAAACCACACGCATTTTCTTGAAATAATAATATTTCTTCAACTTAAATTTGTTTCTTTCTGTTATTTCTACTGTCCGACTAGTTAGTTTATACTAAAACAATTAGACCTCTCGCCCTCATGAGCTACGAGTTAAATAGCCCATTCGGCTGCGCCTCATGGGCTATTGACTTGTAGCCCATTCGGGCTGCGGGTCTAATTGTTAAGTAGCCCATTCGGGCTGCGGGTCTAATAAATTATTGTTAATTATATAAGGGAATCGCCTTTTGTAGGAATGCAATCACATGGTTGTACTAGATGGCAAACAAATCTTAATTCATATATTTAAAGGCACTTGTACGAGATTGGTAGTGTTTTTAGCAAAACCTGTTTGTAAATGCTATTTTCCACCTCCAATCGATTGTCGATCTTTGTACACAGCGTTTTTAAAGATAGCTTGCCATCCAGCATCCATGGCAATGTCTTTCCCATGGCCGGAGGCTCAATTCAAGCTCAATTCATTCGTTCACAAAGTATTATACCAGCACATGACTGTTTCCTGCAAAAGGCCTATCACAACTGCTCCCAGTAATTATAATAAATCAGCTTCACATAACTCTCTCTGAACTAACTTGCTCAAAATATTACAAATATTAATTGAGTTTTTTGTATTTTAGAAAACAATTCTTTTTAGCAGGGTTTAACCAACCCATACTTTTCAACATTCTCAGAAATCAATGCTTTTCAGTAGGATTAATGGACTGATAATATTATTTCTAACTTCACTGTCCAAGCACAGGTGCTATTATATTGTGGCATACATGTAAAACTTTTCCTTTACATGTAGCTAATAGCTACATGTATATCCCTTGTGAATATTTAGGGATGGTCATTCTAAATGTGAAATAAAGTCATCTAAAAAAAGTATCTAGATCTGCATGCAGTTTCATTTTCGAGTAGAGTGGTGACTTGTCCAATATTAGGGCTAGTGTTCATTTTCTACATCTTGCAGGAGGCTGAAATTTATAACGAAACATACGTAATTTCCACTCGTTTTCTTCAATCATCAGCTTTCCCGAATTCATACTACATGTACAATGTACAGTGTGTATGTGAAAATACTGATGCTGGCCATGGCCTACAACAGGAATTGGGCTATTTGATGAGTGGTCAGTAGTCTGTACAGCTCACAAGCCTAGGTGGTAGCATGCATGAGTGTGTCATGTCTGCTATCTTGAATATAAATTTGGTGCAATACTGCAGTCACATTATGTTCTGAAAATTACTGTGCATTAGAATTAAAAGTGGTAAACAGCTGTGAGCACTAATTATTGAAGACAATGATTTCACATGTTTGTTGGTAAATATTGCAATATCTTGTTTGGAATAGTGGCAAGGAATAGTGGCAAGGAATATTGTAACTGAATGATGTATCACTGCAGGCCTAATTTAAATGTTTTGACTTTTTTCTTAGAATCACAATAAATGTAGCATGACCGTGATCACATTCTTCACTGGACATGACATTTACATTGGTTTTTGTGTCCATACACCATGTACATTGTAACTGCACACTGTTAACTAAAGATGTTATCAGACTCTGATCATGCATGTGATCCAGCATTTACCGCCACCATGTTGGATGCATGGAAGACCATGGCCTGGGAACAAGGTTGAATGACCACATGGGAATATTTGCTTTGGCGAATCTGAATATTACCATGAATTTCTTAAAATTTACAAACTTAATTTGTCACAGCTTTCGAGGTATGTCAAACCGGTTGAATGAAAGGTTCGCAAAGATACTTTTTAGTTCGAGGTGGATGTAATCAGCACCATCAGATTTCTTTTGCCAGTGCTCTCTTGCAGGAACTCAATATTATCACTCTTTTCTAGTCAGTATTTACTCAATTCGGGCTTTAAAATCAAACCATAGTGGTAGAATCAATCATGCTGGAGAATCCAGCACTGCTTTGTCCATGCTCCTAAAGTTATTCAATAAACCTGTGCATTTGTTTTACATGCATACAATAGACACACATACCCACTGGGTACCTATTTTTAACAATAGCATTCAGTTTGGATTATCAATTACCATAATTTAGTACAGTCATGATAAGGGATCTGCATGTCTTGATTAGCTCTGCTATTATTAGATATTCGCTCCCCCGCAAACAATATTTTTTTCTTTTTTTTCTTTTGTCTTTTGAAAAAAGCTGTTATAACTTATGTATAATTATATACAAATGTACATTTGTTTTAATTCTTATATATAGAAATTGTATTTCCCTGCAGGTAAAATACATTATTTCCAACTTATGGTAAGCACATTACACTTCACTTACAAAAGCATATTTCTTATAATGATTAATTCTTAACTTTAATGTTATTATCCTTGTATGTACAAAATGTATTTCAGTAGTTGATAAGTGGAATTCCATAAACTTGAACTATACCTTTTTCTTTGCCAGAAGCTGAAGTGTTGGTTTAGGAGTTGCCTGACCCTGGGAGACAGGGTCTAGCACAACATACTTTTTGTCCTGTACAACATTTAGTACATCAGACAGCACACAGATCTCTGTTAGAGCAATTCTATAAAAAAAGAAAAAAATATGAAATTTAATGCCTGTATGTACATTTGTACACAATGCACTGTCAGCTTTGTTGTTAATCCAAACTGTTTCAGTCCATTCAATCACGGATATTGTATGTATTCACATATTAAATTCACATGTACACATAGTAATTATTTGGAAATGCCACATGAAAATGGTACTGCTTTGTTGAATTAGATGAATTAGAAATTTTACCACAACTGCTCAGTTTCTCAAGTTCTGATTGGCTTATTGCCATTATTGGAAATAAGATGACATACCATGGATTGAGAGGACATACCATCATTGCTTCCATGATAGCATGTGCTTGAATCAGTTAGCCTGCAATGAACTGCTTACGGAATGAATGGCTTGGTGCTGGGCAAGTTTAAGGTTTTGGCAAATTACCATTAATGTTTTTTTGAAATTTTTCCCTGTGAATTAGTGCAAACTTGAAAGTGAAACTTGCATTGTTTTAAGAAAATTTAGAATCTGAGGATAAATATTCTTTCTGTATGTGTCATTTTAGTTCTTTCTGGTTAACTTACAATGTATGCAAAGAAATGTATTTCTTTTGTAACAGACAATGAATGTAATGAATTAATTGGTAGTGCAAAGAGAAATAAGTTCCTATATGGACGAGAGGGCCTGGAGAGTGATTATGATAATTAGGGTTATAATTATATTTGTCAGGGGGCAGAGTCAGTTCATTGTGGTTCTGGCTCACGACTTGTATACTACGTTAATTTTTAGCAGGGCAATGAATGTTAAATAACTAAGCAAGTTCAAGAAATAAGGCACATTTATTTATTCCAGTAAAAAACATTTAGGCGAATATAGAAAGCTTGTATATATGTGCCATTGAATACCTTGTAGTACGCACTTCATGTTGCAAAAGCAAGTTGTTTAACACACCCTGGAAAGGATTAATTAGGGTGTTCATGCCTGTTACTTTACTTGGAGGACTGGCTACTTTTTTTACAACAATTTTTAGAGAATTTCCACCGAGATGCATTTTGAAATCTTATATAACCATCTACTTTAATTATTTTCAAAGCCAAGTTTCCAGTTTATTTTTGCACAATACATATATAATACATTTTAGGTGGAATATATAAATAAAAGGACATACTATTTAACAGTAATTAAAAGTGAGAAAAGAAAAGTTACTATATTTGTGTGTGCACAGTAGCCAAAGTAGCATAAGCTTTTGAGTTGGCTACTGTTTAACGGTACATGTAGTTTGGTAATTTAATAGAAAAGAAGAAGATTGAAGTTTGAAAACACTATGGAAAAGGAACTGTGATGAAGTTTATGAGAATATATATAATTATATACTGTATATGTAATGTACAGAGATGCCAACCCCTGGAGTTCTAAAAGTGGGAGATCACTGCTTCGTATGGATCTGTCTGATTTGTAATGATCGTGCGTGAGATGACCAAAAAGGACAGTCAAGGAAAAAGTATTTTTCTTTATTTATTTAAGTCTCATTTGCGAAAAAGCGGGAGATTTTGGACTCAAAGCTGGAGATGAGGCTAAAGCGGGAGAGTTGACATCTGAATGTTCTAGAAGTTATTTAAGGGTTATTATACTAAAAAAGGGACGAGGAGAACAATAACTACTTATACTTACAATGTACGAACAGCAGAAGCGTAAAAAATATTGGACATTTTTACACTAAAAATAAGTATATATATATATAGCTATTGTTTATGCCCCTGCTTGTTGAATTAAGCCAAACAAAATAAATGTTGTGTTTCCAGTAATAATCTGAATAAAATCCAGGTAGGTACACTCTAGGCTGGAAAAAAAAGTAGGTTTTGTTTTTGCTTTTTAAAAATGTATATGTATACATATTAAAGGAGCTGTGTCACGGTACTAGTCTTTACGTTCACGTTCTGGCCTGGAAACAGCTATTTCCAGCGATTTTGATAATTATGAACTAAGGCACCTCTCGGCCATGTGGGAAGCTTAAAATCAAAGCAAATATGCAAAAATGACTAACAACAGTGTATATAAACAGGGGAAATATTGAAAATCCTTTATGTACTTCTCATTGTTTGAATATGTCTATACATGTCTATAGTGATATTTTTGTTTATTTTAGGTTTCAAGTCTTGCCGCTAAAATCAGCTACACGTAGGTCAGCATGAAAAGATCCAGGTTGGTTGGGTTACTGGAAACACAACACTTTTAGCCTTAGAAACACTCAGAAATATAAACAGCAGATACAGTGTAGATTATCCATGCCTGAGTTTAGATCTGACGGAGTCCCAGGGCCATAGCGATGGCTGGAATGTCACAAGAGTCTTGTCCATCTCATCATCCTCCACATCATCCTTTTCATTCTTAACTTCAGACAGGAAGTCAATCTTATGAGCCAGCTTGGCAAGTTCCTCTGACATAGATAATTGCCTGACAATACAATTTTGCAGTTTAATATTATTAATAACTTACAGTACAGTATTCAATAAATGTTGACAACATAAGTTATTTTTAGCTTCATGAGCTATGACTGGTCTGTTTGCAGACTGTCCATAACTACAGCCTGCAAAATTGAAGCAAAGCTGGTTTGAATACTTTTGAGCCATATACATGTAATAAACATCTCAAGGTCATGGCTGGGATTCAAACCCGACCTCCCGCAGTGAGGCAGTTTGTATTGATTTCTTATCGTGGAAAAAATAAAGTTAACAAGAGGCTGTGTGCAGCCTTAACTCGGGCTGTATACATGTATGTTTGTTTGGAGAGTTGAAATGAAGTATTAAGGGACTGGTAAGTATATCATACTCATTGTCCTGGGAGGGTTATATATTTTTAGACTTTTTATTTCATTCTCCACCCCCTCCCCCCCACTAATTTTTGACCAGTTCCTAATGTTTAATAAAATATTGGTTGCATTGATTTCATGCATGTACACAGCTTGGAAAATACCATTAACTTTATTTCAAGAGGGTAACACTAACACTAGTATACACAGAATGGCCCTGCTTGTAATTAAAAATAAAAAATAAATGTACAACATGATTTAGACTGTTATTAATTCACCAAATAATGTCACTAATTAAGCTAAATATTGTCTGTTCAAGACTGTAATAATATTATTAGTACCGGTATACAAGTGAATGCACATTTGGAAGCAATCACTTCAATTTGTTATCTGAAAACATAAAAATTATCTCTCAAATACATGATTGGACATGTTGGACCATGGATTGGATTATGCTTGGAGGATTTTATTTGCCTAATGATTTTACAGTTTCTCTTTAGCAATATGCAAGCCATTCCAACTCCAACTCTAACCTTTCTGACCCCTTCTGGCCAGAGAGAGAAATGCCCAGGAAATGCAATCGCCACAATTTCAACACCTAAATACCGGTAATTACTCGGGCCAGGCCTTCAGCTGAGGCACGAGTCAGAAATCGCAAGTGTTTATTATTTTTTGTGTCACTGTTTGGCGGCAGTAACCAATCAGGTTACACAGGAGCCCATTGTTCGATTCCCAACATGTGACAGGATCAACCAATCAGATTCGACACCCGCCGGATCTTGGTTGTGGAGGCCAGGCAAAGCCAGCAACGGAGCGAAGGCTTGGGTCCATTCTGAACCATTATTTTGCTGAAACCAAAGGTTTCTTCTAATGAAATATATATCAAGATATTCAGTTATTCTAGGGCTGACAGGACTTTTAGGGGCTTTTGATGGAAAATTTTCACATTTACAAAAGGGATTAGTGGCGATCCAATAGCACAGTCAGCTAGTCGAGCCGGCTGGAGGAGTGATGGTTTTGGTCCAATAATCCACGGAAACTGAAAGAAAATGCCTGTACTGCTGCATCTAAGTGCCATACGATTGCAGTGTTGCGTTGTTGATATTGTTGAAATGCTCTTCATTACCATCACACACTGTGAGGAGGTCAAATGAGGGATTGATTGTTTGCAATGTTGGCTGTAATTGTTTACTGCCAAGTCCTCTCCTGAAATACTCTTGAGATTATACAACTGGGAAGTCTTGACTAAACCAGTCAACCAATGCCAAGCTTTACTAAGACTTCAACTCAAGAGTCACAAAAGCTGGAAGTGAACAGTGATTGACCCGAACGGAAATCAGAACCGGTGAAGTTGAAATTATGTGTTTATATATACGCACACAAATCTTACTTGTTCCCTACTTTTACAATTTTATTAAGTGTAATGGTGACTGTAATTCGAACTGGAAATGAAATCGTCCATAAGCTGAACTGTATGTGAATTTATAGAGACCAAGAAGAAAAAGTTAAAATCGTCAAAAGAATAACAGAACTTGGAAGATACATTCAATGTACAGAGAGGCATTAGAATTTACTACGAATTATATCCATAAACAGAACTGGATATGACTTACAAACCGAGAATACCGTATTAAAATTGAATTGGATGTGCAACTGCATTTCTCTCTCGGGGGCATATAAATTATTACTGATCTAATCGACTACTTTTATAGCATTTCAGAATTTTTTTTTTTTTATGTTTTCAGATAACAAATTGAAGTGATATATAATTTATATGCATTCACTAATGTATACTGATATTATTATTACAGTCATGAACAGACAATATTTAGCTTAACTCTTTCGCTGCTACATTCTGTGTGGTAATTTTGCCCATAATGCTATATATTTCTGAACTTAAATCACTTTACTGACCACCATGACAATTTCTTTAATTTCTCGAGTTCAATTAAGGGTACTGACATGAAATATTACAGATATGTACAAAATAAAATTATGAATCTCGTCATGCATAATTTATGCTAATTAGTCACATGATTGCCTAAAATATGCTAATTTCGAACTTTTTTCTGGGACTGTTCACAATGTTGAGTAAACTCTACATCAGACTCAACAATAGCAGCGAAAGAGTTAATTTGTGACATATTTTAATTGATATTAATCTAAATCATGTTTTTTTTGAATTTTTAATTACAAGGAGGGCCACACATTTCTCTGTGTGTACTAGTTAGTGTTACCCTCTTTAAATAAAGTTAATTTTATTTTCCAAGTGGTCTACATGCATGAAATCAATGCACACGATATTTTATTAAACATTAGGGACTGGTCAAAAATTTGCAGTGGAGATGCAAAAAAAGGGGGGGGGGGGGGGGGGGGTGGAGATCAAAAAGTCTAAAAATGTATAACCCTTGCTGGACAACGAGTATGAAATATTTTGACCCTTTACCCCTTATAACCATTCCTTTTTCAGTTGCCCATTATTTATGACCCTCCATTTTGGGGGATTCAAAAAATACGATCCTCCCCCTTTCACAACCCCTCCGGCCCTCCCCCTGCCAAATTGTGACCAGTCCCTTCAGCGACCACCCTCATGCAACCCCGTTTTAATTATCAATAAAACTTTGTAATTAGAAGCTCCTGTAAGCGACCGTGACCACCTTTGGGGGTTGAGAATTGGAAGGTGGAAAATAGCATATACAAACAGGTTTTGCTATTAAATAACACTACCGATCTCGTACAAGTGCTTTTAATTATTTGTTTGCCATCTAGAACAACCACGTGATTGCATTCCTGCAAAAGGTCCATGCCATTATATATAAATTATCACAAGCATCAGTAGTAAATAAATTATCCGGACCCCTAGCACAAACCATGTATCACACAAAAATATGCTAGAACTCCATGTATTAACCTATTTATAGGTGGCCCGAGTTAAGGTCTCTCAGGGCCTCTTGTTATATATTTTTTAATTGTATGGTTGAGATGATTAATTACAAAATAGTAAACACTGACTATAGAATTGTCACTCATATCAAATACTGCAGGGTTTACATAAATATGGTCTAATTAATAAGCTTTAAATACCTTCATTCCTAAAACTGCAATCTGCTCATTATAATTATTACAGAACTATAATTAAGGGTAACTTACTAATCCTTAACTTTATCTGCTGTTTTCATAACTTAAATGCCTGTTGGTTATTGTTCTGAGATCATGCCTTCCCGATTGCACAACTAAACATAACATTGTCAATGGTTTTACATCAAATTGCGAAGCCACATGTGAAAGAACGTTGATATGCCCACAGGAGTGCAACCACACATGTACACTGTGTTTAACTTGTGTAGCCTGCGAGACAGATGGCCTTACGCAGGCCACATTTGTGATGTACTCAGTTGTTTACTAGATCATAGATTGTTGGATCAAATTTCTTGTTTAGAGCCACCCATAAATGAAGACATGGAAGGCAGACTGACATCTAAAATTTGATGCAGGACATGTCACATGACATGGCGGCCACATGTGTGCAGTATGCAATGTGATTGGTTGACGGGCGAAAGTCAACACAGAAAATAAAAATAAACACTTGTGAAACTTGACTCGGTGGCCAAAGGCCAGGCCCAAGTAATAAAATAACATTTTGCAATATACCTTGAGTGTTCTTTTCTTACATCCTTGGCTTTTCTTTGCTATTTTGGGATATTTTGGATTGGATTAAGAGTGTTTTTGATTTTTGAGATCTCTTTCTATAATGAAATGACAAGGCTGCACAGTCCATTGATCACATCAAATCACTCAGCAAAAAAGCACTCTAAAATCACTTCAATTGCTGCCAGACTCCACAAAAGTGCATACAGAGTATCTGTCTTCCAGGATGGAATTCCAAAATTTTGAATTTTAACCCTTGTAAACCAGTGACATATTTGTGGTATCAAAAACTGCTATTTCAAAACCTTCAAATGCTGGTACCTTAGTCCCGAGACAGCAGGACTTCCCGTGGATGGCAGACATGCTCTGATTGGTTGGTCGTCATCACGTGGTGGAGTCTGACAAACCTCATGTGAAGATGACCAACCAATCAGAGAACATCTGCCATCCATGGGACGTCACACTGTCTGTCTCGGGACTACGGTACCAACATCTGAGGGTTTTGAAATACATGTTTTTGTCATTGGTTTACAAGGGCTAACATTTTAAATTTTGGAATTCCACCCTGGAATAAACATAGACAAGGTACATTTATTGCAAAATGTTATTTTATTACGTTTATTTTTTCCAAGATAAGAATCAATACACACTCTATTAGTGAGAAATTGCTGGGGAAAAGTGACTCTAGCACACAATCAATCTTGTGCAAGCGATCACGTAATGTACCATAGGGAGCCACAAATTATGAGCTTGGACTGCCTGTGCATGGTACAACAATATAGACCAACCATCATGCTTTGCGCGCTATGGCGGCCAGTTTGTCACGGTTCAAAAGTTGGTTTTCTATGAAATTTTTTCCAATCTTTTGAAAGTCATTACAGTCCTGTTGTTTTGTGTGATAGTTTCAATTTGAATCTGTTTTTGAAGTTTCTTTTGTTGTTTTCCTGTTTAGTTTGATAGTTTCATGAAGTGGAAATAAACAAAAGGCCGCTAAGCATCATGGTTGGGCCATATTCCAAAATAAGGACCATAATTATGTCTTTACATATGGGCATTTAGCTTATATGAAATAATTCACCTAACAAGTAAATAAACAGCTAGAATATTTACTGGTTATTTGTATAGGTAATCAAATGGGGATGAGTGAAATTAGTGTTAAATTTCACTTGTGTTGGTCAAAATCTACTTAATTCCCTTGCCGAAGCGGCTCGGGAAATTACTTTGATTTTGACAAACATGCGTGAAATTTATCCCTAATTTCACTCGTCCCCATTTTATTACCTATACTAATTCTATGCGAATATTTCACAAGAAATTTGTATTATTTGGTATACCAAAATAATATGAATTTAGAGTGAAACTGTCACCAGTATTCCATAGAAACCATGAAATAACCATATTATCCTATAAATAACACATTTACGGGAAGATTTATCACAAAAACAAAGTAACTTACCAGATGATAGACTGGAAAGCTGGAAAACAAATGTTTTGAGTGGCGGATGTAGATGCAGATTAAGTATTCAAAATCTTGAATTCTTATTGGCTGATGAAGAAAGGGTGCGAAATTTCCTGCATTTTGATTGGCCTGATCTAGCCATGAAATACCGCTCTGTATTTCATAGAAAAAACACCCTGTATTGCATAGTAAAGCTGATCCCTGGTTGGCTGAAATATAATATTTATAGGATAATTCTTGATATCATATGATACAATATAAGCCAGTTGGAAAAGGTGCAAAGACGTGTGGCATGGTTCGTGTACCGGGACTACTCGAGGGAGTCCAGTGTCAGCTCCACGTTATCTAACCTGAACTGGCCCCTCCTTTCTAAACGGTGCAAGTGCCTCCGCCTAAGCTTTTTTCATAAAGCCACCCTTGGCCTCAACGGCATTGAGCCATCTCAGTATGCTGCCCTATCTACCGGCGTTACACGGCGGAAGCACTCTAAAAATTACAATCACTTCCTTGTGCGTACTGATGTCTTTAAAGGAGCAGTGTCACGATTGTGATTGGTTGTTATTGACAATGGCAAAATCACGCAATGTCACGCGCCGCTGCAAATTTCCCTTTCGATTGAAATAAATAAAATGCTGCTTAATAAAAATATAATATCAAACCTAACCATATAATACTGAAATATAGTTTTAAAGCAATTTCGGCTCGAGATATCGTGCAAATACGCCGATGCAAGCGGATTACTCACGGACTTCTACTTCTGTCACATCTTTTGATTTCTTGTCCGCCTGACACATTTTCAAAACTTGGGCATGAATACTAATCGTGACACTGCTCCTTTAAGTACTCTTTTTTTTCGCACTATTCCTGCCTGGAATACTCTCCCAGAGCACGTACTGACGTAGTGAATACAAAAAGCCCCGGAAGCTTTACAGTTTACTACTTATTTCTATATTGTTTCCATTAGCTGCAATAAGCTTATATTTAGTTGTTAATTGATTTACTTATTTAGTTATTTATGTATTTATTCATTTATATCGGTTGTATGCAAATAGCTTTACCGATCAAATAAACAGATACAGAGATACAACACGGTCACGGAATTTCATTGAAAATAGTTGTGTAAACAACAGGAACCAGAAGTTACAAACCTAGCCACCATATCTCCCATAAAACTAGCTAGTAATCCCTCGATACTTACGGTACGTATTTTTCTTGTCCATCTCTGGCTATTTCTTCCACTTCGCTCTCTAGGAGCCGTTCAATGGCAATGTTCACAGAGAGACCAGCCGCCATGTTGACGGGCATCTTGAGCACTGGAGCCAACTGCGCATATTCACAACTAACCCTCATCACACAAGTACCACGGGCTCGGCGTTTAGTGTTCAGGTCAGCTGGTAAGGGCGGGAGAGGAAAATCGACATTTTTCGCGTTTGTCTGCCTTCAATATCAGGTAAAATGCATTCCTTTCATGCCATTACTGTTCATGTGCACATACTCAAGTCCCTGGAGGTTTTTATTTGTTTTTTTTAACTAAAAATCCGAGTCGAAACGATGTTTTTTGTCTTTCCGTGTAGTCGCCGTTTTGGCGGGTTTTCCTTGGCGATCTCCCTTCGATTCATAAATCATTTTAAAAGCAATCCAATACTTCTAAAATACCAACAATAGAGATATCCTTATATTTTTGCACTGTTTTTTTCTAAGCCATAATAAAGGAGGATAATTCATGCCATATTATTTTGTAAAATACGATCGCTTGGCGAGTCTCGTGTCGGCGTTGGAAGCGTAGTCGCGTTCAAAATGTCCGGCAGATGTTTGAAATAGAAATTCGATATTCCTGGAAACCAAAATGATCCATCACAGATCATGAATTTATGATCAGTTTAAAAATCAGTATTCGCTTTTTAAGATCCTTAAAATAACAAAAGAAAACACAAATGTCTCATTTTCAAAAGTACAATTTCAAACCCAAAGACCACAAGTGCATGCAGTAATATTAAATTAGCACGAAGCCCTGCATATTAAATTAACTGTTTTGTTTTACAATAAACATGATGCGTTCCTGTAATATTCGAGAGAAAACCTTTTCCTGACTAAACATTCGTCGGAAATCCGGCTACTGCCCTTAGAACAATATTGAAATCCACAGAATGAGTTCCAGCAGAGTTTAGAATATAAACACCTTTACACTGAGATATATTTGGACACGTTGTCAGTACGTTGTTGTCAGGTTTCGTTCTCAAAGTTGGTCTGATACTTCTTCGTTGTCTCTACTATGAAACAACTGAAGTTCTGTGACTTTTACACGTTTTTAAGTAAATAGTTCAATGAAATTTGTCGGTGTCCGTGAGAGGTGACATTTGAACGCGCGATGGAAGTAGGGAGCACTACGAGTTATTGTGAATATACATTAGAAAGGATTACACAACAACAGCAACTTCAAAACCACAAACCAATCATAGAATAGCCTAAAAAGCAACGCGATGGTACAAACAAAATGCTCGGATTGAGTGATCTTACTAATTAAGGTTCTTATAATAATAGGAATACTTTATTTCCAAGAAACCAACTATCAGGACCAAGTTGCTAACCCGCGCGCACTCAGTTTCAAGCTTTTGAATAAGGCTTTGAAATTTCTGCCACAGGCCTTTGAGATTAACACTTTTCAAGTTTGACAGGATACATGATGCAAAATGAAAATTTCTTTCATTCCCCCACACAAAGTTAATTGAATACCGATCATAAGATAATACATGGCTACAGATAAATTGCCTGTCACTTTATAATAATTCAGTCTTTCCCGATCCTATCTTATCTGGAGTTTGTGCCTTGTGGTTGGTAAACATTTTTAAGGTAGTGCTTAATTACTGAGGGGGTATCATGCTACTTTTAGCTTCATCTGACGAACATGTGCTAAATATTATGTTTTAACATGATTAAGTTACCTTAAAAATACAAAACAACAACACAATATTTATGAAAATATTTATCTCTTGTTGACGAGTTCGGTCAAAGGACTGAGCTGCTATTTTATTGAGCCCTCATGTTTTCCGCGGTTGTGGTTAAAGATCTCTGGCTTCATTTCATGTTTGATTCATTCCTAAATATACCTCCAACCCAAAATGACATCAGCCTTACATTATTTCTCTATTGAATGCCAAATCATTTATTTGACATTTCCCGTGGTGTTTATTGGATAAGAGACATTCCACTCAGCGGAGGTGAGTCACGCAACTTACATTTTAAAATTCAGCTCTTCGAGACATGGTTCTGTTGAAGACTGTATGCTAATAGCTTTCGTTGTCTATTCAGCGAAAAGCTTAAGATGATAATCATGGTATATTACCTAAACTTTAAAATGTATTCCTGACTGCTCTGTTTTCTAATACAAACCACACCGCATATTTTAAAAGGGCTCATGGAATATATATGTATACATCCTTTCCATTCTTGTCCAATATTTTATGATAGCCAACATAATTTAGAAAACCGTCTAGAACCATTCAAGCAGAACAATGTATATTTATATTTTTATTGTCGATTTCTATCAGCTGTTAAAATGTTGTCACGTGATAGCAAACAGACAGTTCTTTGACCAGTATTACTGTCACGAAGTGAGAAGTGTACTGGGCAGGGTGCAATGCTCGATTAACCTCATCGAATTAATTTAAAATTTCTCCGCTCCAACAGAGCCCGATGGAAAGTATTTATCTCAAGGTCACAACAGATTACGTACCGGATGACAAGGAGGTGAAATTCGGAGGCAAAAATGCAGCGATCACCGTAGAAAAGGGTGATATAATCTTCGACGTGCGTAAACTCGAAAATGGCTGGTTGAGCGGTAAGAATCTCAACACTGGTAAATCTGGTCGCTTTCCTTCGAGTTGTACGGCAAAATTATCAGATGCGAGTAGCGACAAAGAGTCTACTAGTTCGGGATCGTCGCCAAAATCCGAGAAATCGAAACCAGCCGAAAGGAAAGAGTCCGCAAGTTCGAAACCGCTGAATAAAGGTTGGCAACGTGATTCGAATACAAAGACCAGTGATCCAGTGAAACCTACAGAACCAACTGGAAATATTCGACGGCCTGCCAACCCCAGACCGTTCGCTCTGTCATCGAGGACACCGGTCAAAACAATTGATCAAGATCGAGAGAGAAAGGAAACCTCGGGCGATTCTGGAGTCGTTGAAGATTCTGAGGATTATTATTTGAACGACGAGCCGCCTGATAAGACGAAAGGGAAAGCCTTCACAGAGACTAAGAAACAACCAGAAACTGGGAGAGTAACAGACACAAGAAAACCAACATCAGCTGAGAGTGAGGCGGTTAAGAAACCGTCCATTTATGAGCCCAGTCGATTTGGATCGAAAACATACTCTCCGCTGTACAGCACAAGGCCTAGCGTGTCGAAACTGAAATCAAATTTCTTCGATAAAGACTCGAAAGGCGTGAAAGTACCAGATATGAAGGAGGAAAAAGACAAGGAGAAGGGCACTGAAGCCATTGAGATGAAGAAACGACCGGCGAATTCTCAGCCCAGCAAGAAGAGCGAAGATAAAGTAAATGGAGCGAAAGCTGCCGTTGGTAGAAAGGATGATGATGATGGGTTATACGCGAATTATACTGAAGTCGAGGAAACGAAACCGTCTGACGAAAATAAGAATGAAAAGCCCGAGGAAGCCAAAGAAGGTAGTGGCAAAAACGTCAATATTAAGGAGAATCCATTAGCTGGTAATGAAGGAGCTCCGTATCACAGCTACCAAGTACCACAACCTGCCCCTGAGAAACCACCACGACATGGTGGATGTTCAGAGTGCGACGAGCCTCATGTGTACGCGGCACCTAGTCCTTATTACAAACAGCCGCCATCATCACCGGAAACGGGTCCGGGGAAATACGATTTCGATCCGACAGAGAATCAGAACTCGACTCAGGAAAAGCTGCCACTTGATAAGCCCAAAGATAAGGCCAAGGAAGAGGCCAATCGGCGCTCGTATAACCGCATGGCTTCGTATGAGAGTATTGGAAATATTGGAGCAGAACGAAACGCAACGCGAGCGCGCTCGACCGAGAGTATCAAGGAAGCTGTTAAAACGGTGAAGAAAACTAGAGACAAACTCCTAACGCCTGGGCGCTTCCCGAGGATGAAGATGGTGGGAGGTATAATCTTAGGGGTACTGCTAGGAGTATTCGTCTTCCTCATGCTTTATCTTCTGATCCCTGTACCAGCTGTGGCAGCAATTGTTGCTGGAATTATTGTCGGTTTCTTGTTCGCCATCACGCTAGGATTTCTTGACAGGAAGAGGATTCTATGCATCATGCTACTTATATTTCCGAGTTTGTTCGCATCGCGTGGGAAAATAGTACTATGGATTCTGGTAACTTTTTTCATTATAGCAGGGCCGTTGTGTAATTTTATTGGTAATGTTCACATTATTGCCACGTCTAGAGGCTGTGTAGGGCTGGCTGGAGGCAATGACAGTAGTGAGAATAACTCTCAGAGTGCTAGTAATAATCTGAGTAGCCCGACTGCAGCTTACTCGATTTCCCCGCTCATACGACAATACAAAGATATGACCCAAGAATTAAAAGAAATCCTAAACACAACGTTATCAAAGATGAATTACCACGGGGTGAATGCATCAACACCTCGGACGATTTGTATGAATTTTCTGCGTGGTACCTTGGACACCTGTACGACTTGGGCCTCGAATTTGTACACTTACTGTCAATCGCAATTTTCTACAGTCGGAAAAGAGGCTAAAGTACGTGAAAAATGCAAAAATCTGAAACCTGGAAAACTCTGCGTAGGGCCAACGGAAATTAATATGAATGGCACGTGTAGAGAAATTGATCTGGATTGGTGTAAAAATGCTCTCATCGAGATAAGAGAGATTGTTAACAGATCCCCGGGTCACGGACTGGCTGCTGGTTATTCTCTGGTGCCAACGACTAATGAGAGAGAGAAGTGCTGCAGTGTCGTAGCAGTTTTAGCCATGTTGTTACCGCTATTGATACTCGTGGTACTATATGAGGCCTACAGATACCACAAGCTTTATATGGTAAAGAACAACTTTGATAACCAATATCTCACTAGTCATTTTAAGACCATCGAAGACACGCGTAAATCGAGCGGTGCGGGGGATGGGCTCATACCTCTGAAGAAAGGAGAACTAGAAAGATTCATCCAGCCTACGTCTTGTCAATTTACGGTCGCCGAGAGAACCGACATGATGAAATACCTGATAGTGTACTTCCTGTATTTGGTATTTTCCCTTATCTTCGTTCTTGGTGACTATTATCTGTACTATACAATCACAAAGAACAATAAACAGCCTGAACGTAAGGGCACGAGGACTGTCAATGAAACGAACACTACGGCAGCTCCAGTAGAGAGCGCCGTGTTAGACTGTGTACCTAAAGTTCTTCCACTCGAGGATATTTATATTATTTATATATCTGCTCTACTTGGAGTACTTCTGTTGATGATCGTTACACAGCCGTATATGCTTCGTCTAAGGCACTACATTGCGTCTCTGTTCTACCGCAGGAGAGAGCGCAAACGGATCGCCTATTTGTACTACAAACTTCTAGAGGAGCGTAAAGTCTTTCTCAAGGGAGTGATAGACAAGATTAACCTGAGAAGTGAGGAAAACCATGCCATGGATCGTCTCGATGTGGTAAGAGTTCTTGCCTGGAATTTCACTACAATGGAGAGACTGTTTAGCTTGTTCGGTGTGAACCTGCGGAAGTGTATGGTGTGCCGCAGGGGACTGAACCGGAAGTACATTTACTGCAGTACAGAGAACTGTGAGGCAGTCTACTGCCGCACGTGCTTCTGGGATTTGGAGAACAAGTGTTTGGGATGTATGCAAAAAAATAGCCACGCTGTGTCCCGATCATCGAGCTGTAGTAGTGGTAGCACCAGGAAGAAAAAGACTGACCCTGCACAGAGTGTGTGAATGAACTAAATACTGTTACAGTCAGGGTGGCTCCCACATGGTTGAGTTCGGAGATGTACTACATCATGCACTACCAACTGGTGATAGTCAACTGATACCGGGAAAGTACTAGCCTGTTCCAGGCTCTCAGATAGTGGAACGAAAGAAAAATAGAGGCGAAAAGAAAGAATGGGGATTGGGAAGAGGAGGGGAAGGGGAAGGATCTCTCTCTTCTTTCTTTTGACCTCGCTTTTTCTTTAGCTCCCTTCTCCTATCTACATGAGAGCCTGGAAGAGGCTAGAAAAGTACCATATACGTTTAACGAATGTTTATAATTAAATGGCTACTTGAGTAGTGCCAGTTTGGTTTGGAAATACTCGTTGTCGAGATTGTAGCTGCATCTCAGTAATGGAAAATGACCCCCCTCCTTTAACCCTAAACTTAATGGTTAATCATTAATCACACATCTATACCCAAGGGAGGAGTGGGTGGGTAGTTTCCGAGAAACCGTGATTGAGCCTCTGAATTCAACATATTGTCCGAGTACGGAGAGAGCATTTTAAAAATTGTATAAATTTACAAAGATAACAGAGAAAACCACGGAACAGTAACGAAAGTCTTTACAACCGAAATGAAACCCCAAAAATACTAAAAATTATGGTTTGTTGGTGTTCACTTTTCGTAAATACTCAGGCTGTTAAATAATGTGTTAAAATAAGAAGAAACTCAAACACAGAAACCTACACTTAGATTTTTTTGATAAAAAGTTTAAAATTAGTTGTGGTTTTGGGAATCACTTAAATAATTTTGAGGAAAACTTAATCTTCGTTCCCTCAAATATTTTGTGGTTTAGCTATTTCTAGTCTGTTGAATAATTCAAGTGAAACTCAGTCGAGTTGAACAACCTCAGATAACCATAACAAGCAAAATGCCATGCTGATGAGTTCTAACAAGAACGAAACAGCTGTCTATGGCTGTCACTCACGGGTAATAGGATGTGCGCATGCGTGTGAGATATTACACCTTTAAAAAATCCCAAAATACTCAAATACCGTAAGTTGAAGAAGACTTTGTGACATTCAAATCATATGTCAATAGCTTGCCGAATACTTCATACCAGACAATCCCAAAATTTAAATATACCAAATACCCATATGCTCAATTGGATACCAGTATACACCAAACCTATTTGCCACCAATTTTGCGTGTTATTTAGATAATCATCTACTACACTTCAATTATCTGGTGATTTTAAGTTTTTATAGCTACGTTGAATGGTTGAGACTTGTCATTATTTGCCAGGAGTGTGAAGGGTCAGTTGATATTAACAAAGATGGGAAGGGAGGGTCTCCAAAACATAGTCAAGGGAGGTTCACTGGCTAAGATTGAACTTGAGAAGGCACACTGGAAATTGAGGATCTAATTCTTTTCTTTCTCTCCCTCTGCTAAATGTTGACAAATCCTTCCATTCTGCAAGCATTGGATGTAAATATATTTCCATGCCTATCAACGGGCAAGAATCGTTAATACTTGTTGAAATGCTGCTATAAGTGTCGTAACAATAGCATTACGGCAGCTCCTACTGCTATCCGTATAACTGTTTACTGGGACTCAATAAGGGTTAGAAAGAGCATGCTATAATTAGGAGGGGCGTAGCCAGGGTTCCGCGAGAGGAGGGGGGAGTCATCATCTTACAAAGCTTTTTTACCCTTTGGAAATCACGACGGGGGGAGTTCCGGAACTCCTGTAATCCTCCTCTGGCTACTCCCCTGATTAGCAACAAATCTGAGATAGTTTAGTTACAGAAAAAGGTATAGGTACACAATATTTCCAAATTGCCTAAAACTGCATGTTCGAACTTTGCGAGCTTAAAACTTTGTAGGAAATTTATTTTGGCATACTTGTTCATTCTGTTGTGCTCTTTGCTGATATAATACTAGTTAATATAGCCGACCCAGTTATACCCTTATTACTCCAGCTGTTCGGTTTACTTCTCTATTTAAAATATATTTGTCTCATTCGATGCGGCGTGCAAATTAAGCGTCTCAAATCAAATTATTCAAACTTGGTTCTATTGATAAAAATAGGTTTGAATGAAGGATTATTCGAAAGATGTGTTTATGTTCTAAACGATAAGTTGTAATTATTGAATAAAAACCAAGAGTTGTTGCGTTCGACGTCTGGTGTATCGGTCATTTATAGAAAGTGGGACTAATGCAAAATGTATTTAGTTAATGTTCTGTTTCGTTATCGTTAATTTGAAAAAAGTACAGCCGACTCTAGATCTCGTCCGTCGTATATTATATAATAATAACAATAATAATAACAATAATAATAAGGATAATAATAAAGCCTCTATCTATTAAACGAGGGTAAACACAAATAAACGTGTGGCCCTCAAAAAGATACGCGTACGTAACGTACCATGCAGTGTGTAAAATAGCATACCAACATTAGCGGTCTTGTAAAGGTTAATTGTTGTAGTATCATTTTGTGTTGTATTAACGCGGAATCAGGTTTACTTGCACATTTATCTACTCATCAAGGAAGTGTTAGTGATTAGTGGGTAGCCGAACCCCCAAACAATCGTGTATCACACAATGCACTGCCCCAACAAAGTTCGTGATCTCGGAAATACATAAATGATTTGATTTAGCGCCTTCCTTCCAATAAGCGCTTCGTCTCAAATAAGCACCCCAGGTAGCAATGTTTTTTGTTAATAAGCTCCCCCTCCCTCACGTATTCCAATTAGCACTCATATTTTAATGCTAAAATGACCCTGAAAACGTGTTATGCAAACAACAGCTGTAGTTTGTCGTGTTTTATTTCCCACACCAAACAGAAACTGGTCTCGTAAGAGTTCAGTGTTTTGTGGAGAGCAATATTGAGGCTAAAGATTTTCTGACTTTTGGTCAAACAATCGTCCAAAATGTTCTGATTATTCGAAAAATACTCCTTGAACACTAAGTTCTATATAGCGATGTTAATGTTATGAACAGATACCAAGCTACATTCAAAGACACCAGCTTTAGTATGATATATCTTTCTCTTTCATGCCTTTACAAAGACCAGCTTTTTTTTCTTCAAGTTTTTCATAATCGTAACCATTTCCATCCTTATTGCCATCTGTAGCCAGATAAAAGCGATGCTAAAAATAGCTGGCATACTGCTTTAATTACTATGTCATTAGAGGAATTGCTAAACATTGGTTTATTTCATACGAGTTTGTTTCTATCGGAGACGTTTATTCCGAATACAGTATCAGTATTGGGCCCTCTTCTATTTTTCTTATAATGTCAATGACTTTAGCAATTGTTCTATTTATTTTAGATTTTCATCTGCAGATGATACAAATTTATTTTATGCTGATCATAGTTTAATTAGCATTGAATCCATCATCGATAATATCACTGAATATAAAAAAAACTAATTTGTGATTTTTCACTCATGATCAGTACAAAAGAAACTTAGTCTTACAGTAAATCTTACAGTGAACAATAGTATAATAGATCGAGCAAAAAGAATTAATACCGATTAAATACTTGGTGTGATTCAAACCTCAATTGGAAAACTTTCTAGAGGTATAGGTATCCTTTCTAAAATATGGTATTACCTTCCAGCTAACATCATGATTTAGATGTACTATTCCCCAGCTAATTTGCCCGTTCTTCTGCTTTCAACTCCACACACACTACATTCATATATTTTTATACGTAGGCAAGGGAGAGAATAAGACAACAAACAAACTCAACTCGCATATGGCACCAAGTCCGACTCGAACTCCGGCCGCGGCGGTGAGAGGCGAGCGCTAACACACTGCGCCACCCATGCCACCTGACATGATTTGAATCGATTCGAATCACGAGGCGTTCATAAATACCATTCTAAATAGTCCAGGCGCGGATCCAGACTCGTTCACACCGATTTACGGAAATCGGTCGGATTTTAAGCAATTTGCAAGGCTCCATCCAAGGAAAATTAAACTTGGCAATATCCTGTCCGACGATTGACTCGATATATAAAGGGGGTGATCTAAACATGTCATCGGAAATCGGTCAGCTTTTTGTCTGGATCCGCGCTTGTAGTCATCCTATAAACCAACACTGTAACAAGGGTTTACCTTATTTTTATGTTCTTGAAAGACTGAACAAACAAAAAGATTGAACGCGTAACGGACGCGAAGTTTTGCCTGCGCCTAGTGCCTTACTAACACGACACGGCATTTAAATTCACAATTAGACCGTCATACATGACAATTATTCTATAAGAAAGTCGGCGTGGTCTAGGATCAGTCATTCTGTTTTACCACTCGAAGGTGGACGGAGAACCTCAACAGGCTTATGGAGGTCTTCGAGGGCCTACAATTTATCGTCCTTATCCGAGAAGACGACGTAAAGGTCTAACCAGAAAGAGATTGTTTCACAAAGGCAGCACCTCCTACTCAGTTATTTTAAGACCCTCGACCTCTCCGTACGACAGACCGGCGCTTAACTAATGAGCAAACCGGGATGTTGAGACGGATATGAGTAGTTTACCATTGTCAATCAAAACATGTTTTGGTTTCATATCTGAAAAATTAATAAAAGAGCATCCGTAGCTGACAGTGTCACCGCACCAGCCACGTTGGTCGTGTAGAACTAGAAAGGGAAATCGAGGAAACGATAAGGCCCTCCAAGCATTGAGTTCGGCGCATGCGTGGAGAGGTGTGTGAAAGGGCCTAATATCCTGTTCATACCAAAGATTAAATATGTATAAAAGCTGTTAATTAAACAAGTTAAAAATAATACCTGTTCACACTGCATGCTCGCTGGTGCTAAACTAGTTTCAAACTGATCTTTCTTAACTAAAAAACCTGTTTCAGGTTGTTCTAACCCAATGTAACTAAACACGTACATTCAAGATAGGGGCTAGCCGGATAAACTCAGTTTAATTAAACAGGTTTAGTTGGTGTGAATCGGGTACACGTTGGTAGAGCACGGTCTAGAGTGCGGGAGGTCGGGGGTTCGAATCCCGGCCGCGTCCTTGGGCAGGGACGTTTATAAGCCGTTGGCCTTGTCTCCTTCTACTTCTAATCAGTATTTGAAGGGGACGTGAAAGAACCTGTTGTACTACTCGAAAAAGAGCAGGGGATTGTCACCCGGTACAGCAGCCTGGCCATTGCACTAACCACACTCAACATTGTAAACTGCGTGGCAGCTATTAGCGCCGTGAAGCATTCCGAAATAATTCACTGACGGGATATGTCAGTCATATGTAAAGCGCCATGAAACTGTGGTTGATATGGCGCTATATAAATGTGGCCATTATTATTATTATTATTATTATAGCATCTTATAAAGTATTACCAGCACTTTAAACATGTTATCCCAGCTGTTCTTCATTCTATTTCAATTTCTTTTCTTTTCTCATGTTTGGAGTAACTTTCTCCAACACACAGCTCGTAATGTCGGTCGGAGCGGTGTTACCCTTGACTCGGACAGGCATTTGATCGTACTCTTCATTAGCCTGCTATGCAGACGAATTTTTTCACTCTCATAAATTCGAAGAAAAAAGTAACGTCTGCTTACCCGAGCGCTTAATTAGTTTCCAATATGCAAGCATGACGTCAGCACGTTTGTTTTATTTTTCTGCCCAATCAAAGCCATTATTACAATTTTAGTGAATTGGCGCGCCAGTGAACACTCTCCTATGATTGGTCAATGGCAAATGTATTGTCTGAATTCCTTTTAAATGTAACATACGTCACTTTCCAGGATATGGAAGGTAAAATCTGATTGGTCAATAACACAATGAGGTGTGCATATTGGAAACAATTAAGCACTCGGGAAAGCAGACGTTACTTTTTTCTTCGAATTTATGAGAGTGAAAAAATGCGTCTGCATAGCAGGCTAACTCTTCATAGGTCAAAACAGCCGTGCCCGTAAGAAAAGGGGAGAGTCAACGATGCTGAAGTAGTCGTACCCAGAGTAGCCTGTGTGACAAGCGCAGGGAGGGGAGGGGAGAGAGGAAGAGAAGGGGCCTAGGAGGGGAGGCCCCTTCTCTCCTGCGCGAGGAGGAATGAGGAGAGAGGAAGAGGCTATATCCAGAGGAAGGTGATCACGCGTCGCACAGGCTGACGGATGAAAAGCAAATTTGAAATCAGTGTCGATGTGTGCGGAGCTCGTGATCCTATTTCTGCAGGAGCACATTACCAGGAGCGTTCCTATGTCATGGGCTGGGGTCCCAGCACAGGAGTAGATGTGGCTATATTTAAGGTACGTTCGTTTGACCGTATTCCGGAATAAGAATAGATGGAACAGTCTCTGGAAATCACTGGTTCGGGCATATTTTGCACTGTAAGCTACAAATGCTTGCGGAAATAAGATATTTATGATACAATTAGTATTACAGTGGTGAAAAAAATCCCAGTATAAGCGATTTATAGTGATCATTCTGTGTATCCTTATTCCGGAATACGGTCAATCGAACGCACCCTTAGAATTGCTGGATTTCACTTGACGTCATAGCCGCCATGTTGGTGCCCTTAAACAATAGATTCCTCGTTAGCTTCTTTTGTTGGGGTACCAACGTGGCTGCCATTCATTTGAATGTCTGGGGATTGAGTGAAAACCAACAATTCGAATTCCCGCGCTGAAAGTGAGAAGAATGATAATGAATAATAATGAGAAGTGACATTAGCTATTTGATTGGCTAAGATAGCAAGGCCTTTGTTTATTTCGCGCGAAATGCAATTCTAAATATAGCCACATCTACTCACCAGCTGGGAACAGACCCAATGCAAATGGAGAAGATGGACGCTCCTGGTAATGGCTCCTGCTTTCTGACGGTCCATTTTTCTTAGGCAGGCTAGAGTATCCAATAATCGTTCATGTAACCAAGGGTGAGATATATTATCATCATGACTTGCTTCCTCTGCGTTGTGTTGCTTAAAATAACTTCATATCCACCTCGCTAAGGACATAAACAGTCACAAAGCAAGCAAGTGCTCTGAGTCGTAGCCGACAAACGCCGCTTAGGTGGTACATGTGGATATTCGCGCAAACAGTAATCCAAAAAAACTAACGATTTGTTCATCATGATTCATCGTCATCGTCCACAAATATTTATTTTTTAAAGCTAGAGACTTTGAAATGCTACTTACTGTGATCTCCAAGAGGGGTTGTGACCCCCTGAACTCACTCCCTGGATCCGTCTCTGTTTTTAAATACCGCTAAAACTTTCTTATAAGCACTGCATTGGCTAATACGATACTACAATCTCGTAAGAGTTTTCGAGAGGGCTTATAACTGGGATCGATAAAATGCTCTAAAATGCGTTAGCATACTGCTACTTTTCGTTAACACTAGTGTTTTCACAACCTGCCACAAAAAAGTGTTGGTGTTCAAAATAAGTTTCCTCTTTACTGGTATGAACCGTTCTTTCTGTCAATTTAAAAAGTGAGCCGAGGAAGGGAGGGGAGGTAGACGAAGGGTGGGCTCATATCCAGGAAGCTTAGTAAAAGGTGATATTTTCGTGAGCACCCCTTCTAATTTTGTTAGGTTACCCTAAAGGAATTTGTGTGCCAAATTTGGTGCTTTTATCACTCTTGTCACGATCAAGCCAAAATATTGCGCTAAGCCACCTGACTATTGGGGTAGAGAAAGGGAGGGGGGTTGTGACCCCCTGAACTCACTCCCTGGATCCGTCTCTGTTTTTAAATACCGCTAAAACTTTCTTATAAGCACTGCATTGGCTAATACGATACTACAATCTCGTAAGAGTTTTCGAGAGGGCTTATAACTGGGATCGATAAAATGCTCTAAAATGCGTTAGCATATACTGCTACTTTTCGTTAACACTAGTGTTTTCACAACCTGCCACAAAAAAGTGTTGGTGTTTAAAATAAGTTTCCTCTTTACTGGTATGAACCGTTCTTTCTGTCAATTTAAAAAGTGAGCCGAGGAAGGGAGGGGAGATAGACGAAGGGTGGGCTCATATCCAGGAAGCTTATTACTGCATGGAAATAATTTTCTGTTACCAGGACGATTGGCCTATAACCAGTGGAATTTTACAGAGTATTTTTTTATAACAAGTGCAGCGAAGCCGCACTTTGTCTGGCATGTTATATTACGCACTATTAGTACAATAGCAGATATATTGCAGTTGTGTCTACGAATAGCAGTTGCAGCGCTATTGACCCTAGACTTTCTCAAAGTCCTTCTTAGCCCCCCGCACGAAGGACTTTTCCCACTTGCAGCGCGCCAAATTTACCGGAGGCGTGGCTTATGACGTACTAAGATTTGCCCAGTCACAAAGCGTCAATTCTTCAGGCATTGTATGTTGACGTGTCAGATGTGGCATTTACAATTTGATTGTACTCAGAAAGAGTTTGTCAAAGGCGCGAAATGTAAGCTCCGCCCCTGAAACGTGTTTACGCGCCAAAACATAATCCCCCGATTCAATTTCCTGCAAGTGAAACAAGTCGAACTCGCCTCTCGCTTCGATTCTCGCGCTCGATTTTTGACCCAGTAATCGCTTACCCAGCGACTCAGCGAGTTCGACTTGGAGCAAGTCTATATTAACCCAAACGCCTCACTTCAATGTAATGAAGCGCTATTGAAACTGTATAAAAATTAGCTGTGCTTGTGTAAGAGCGAGGGTGTTGGTGTTACACAAGAATGATGGTTTGAGTAGTGTTTCATGGGCTTTTATCTCACGGCGGCCATGTTGAGTCCCAGGAGAATAAAAACCTTTGTTTTCGTCCGGTAAACTCCTTCTGAAACCAACCAGTGTGAGGCTACCGGGGCCAAAGCTATTGTTTTATACAAGAAGGCCGAACTGCGATAACAGCCCATTACATCGAAGTGGGGCATTGATTGCTTACCCATTTTAGTCAATACCGCTGAAACTGCTGTTCGTAGACGCAACTGTATTATCTCCTATTCTCTTGAGCACTTGGAATTTCCACAGGTATCCCAAGCTCACTAAGAGTGGTTTAGAAATTGTAATGAAAGTATAGGTTTTTCGTAACAAAGAAATAAATTTTGAAACTTCTGTTAAGGAAAAGGATCTTACGATTTTAGACAAAATCCTACTCTAGGAGAAACATATAATAAATTAACAAGTTCTAGTTTTAGTCCACGCTCAATGCATCCAAAGTTGAGTTACTTTAAGTGAATCGTTCTTTTGTTAAACTCGTTTGGTCACGAGCCTGTATTTACTAAGGTCGCTTTCGATCCATTGACAACATTGAATATAACTCATTTTCCAACAACCTGTGTTGTTACAGGGAACTAATTAAGTATTGATTATATCTTAAGCTATCGGTACCAAGCGATCCCGACAACAAGCCAATAAGATTTGAGTATTTCTAATTACAGTTCCGTACTTTGTCAGGTACCAAACCCATTGAACTTTCCGTCAATGCAAATTAGTTACCAACTTCAAATTGGATTTCTTTGTATGTTTTACGTATGTTTTACGCTCAAACTATGATATTTGATTTCTAGTTTCACCTTTGACATATCTTATTTACGTTGTCGATCGTCTGGAACAGTTTTCTTTCAAGGTCAATTTGGTTTGAGCAGGCCACGACCCCACCTACAATAGGAGTCCATGTAAAGACACCTGCGTTGTTTAAGAATTATTCTGGTCAAAGACACCTGTTCACCACAGAGACCATTGTTTGTAAATGACATAAATACAGAACGAATACTCTTGTAAGTTGCCAGTCATTGAGACCAGTAATAAAGTGCGTTAAGATCCAACCTTGGTTGTCGTCACAGCTCTACGAGAATCCCCTCAGCTCAGGAAAAGACTCCCTGACACTTCACTCACTTGTTCTTTTTTATCTCTGGAGAAAATTTGAAGCCATTTCGCCTGAAATCGAGAGAGTTAGAGCGGTTTGACGTTTTTTCTAATCCCACTACTTCTTTTGAACTGCATAGAATGTAAAAAGGTGCTAATTGTGGTATTGTTTCAATCGTCCACCTCATTGGCTTAAACATCAAAATCTATCAAAACTCGAAGAATAATATCATTTTCTCAGTTTCTTTAAAAGATTTGAATAGCCCACTTCCGAGATGTGCCTCACTTCCTACGTACAAAGGAATCAATACGAGGCTCCGTGAATAATCCTCAGTCGTTTGTGACAAACTACAGAAGTGTGGTAGTCTTGTCACGAACGACTGAGCATTAGGTGCGGAGCCTCGTTTTGATTCCTTTGTATGTAGGAAGTGGGGCATAATTCTCACAACTTTAAATATGACGAAAATTCAATATGGGGAACATTTTAACATTGAAAACTCTCTTCTTTTTGTTTTGAACTCTTCTGATTGGACGAAATGTTTTCACACAAAAGGAAAGTAGTTTTAAAACACGGTTTTAGTAGATTTGACTTCAGAAATTTATCATTTAAGAGTTGATGAGTTGTCAGTATGAAAAACAGAAAATTCTAACATGTGGAAAACAAATTGCATCTGAACAATAGAATTGTGCCAAGTTTTTACAAGGATTGTTGGTTAAACAGTTTACATAATAATATGAAGGCCAGGGCCAGGTTGTTCAAAGCCCGATAAGTGCTAATCCAGGGATAATTTCCATGACAACCAATAGGTTCTGTGCAGAGTTAATCCAGGATTAACACTAATCGGGCTTTGAACAACCCGGCCCAGGCTTGTAAGCTGAGGCCAATGGCCTTGTGCAGGAATACCAATCACGTGGTTGTACTGGGTGGCAAACGAATCTTAATTCATATATCTAAAGGCACTTGTACGAGATCGGTAGTGTTATTATATAGCAAAATCTGTTTTCCACCTCCAATCGATTATCTTTAAAAACGCTGTTTTAGAAAGATCGATAGCTTGCCATCCAGCATCCATGGCAACGCCTTTCCGGCCATGGGGATCACGAGCTGAATTAATTCGTTAATGAAGTATTATATCAGCACGAGAGTGTTTCCTGCAAGAGGCCTATTCTAACAATACCTTGGCTAACACAGTCACGTGGTAGGTTTCACTATATTTCCTGATACCCATATTATCTACAGGTGTATATCAGGTCAATTTTTAAAATCATAAATCTCGATTCTGTATCAAATGAATAGTTGAATAGTAGAATTTTTCTTGATTGAGTAATGCGTCTATGAGTTATAGAGGTTTCCATTTCCAGTATGCTAACTGTGATGTGACGTAAATTCGGGAATTTACTTTAATTTCTTTTTCCTTGGTATATACCAAACCAAGAAACATTTTACAAGAAAAAACTGCTGGCGCATGCGCCTTGATTATTCTAGGTAGTTTGCGCGTGCGCAACCTGGGATCTAGTCAACATTGTTGCTCCGGCGACCATACGGAAAACATTTGTTGCGGAGGCAAAACAGGTTTCTGAAATGTTTCCGAAACATTTTTGCATATGGCTTCTGCAACAAAATAAATGTTTCGCGCACGCGCAAACAAGGAAACATTTAGGGAAACACTGAAGTTCACAAATGATTTCGCAACAAATCGTTTATGTTAATTCATCGTTTGCGCAGGGCTTTAGTTACGTTACAGTGCAGTGGGAACCAATACCAATCAACAGCCCTTTGTTACGCACCGGCCACTTTGAATCCCATGCGTGCAGGAGAATAAAACCTTTCAGTTTTGCCCATACAAAGTAGTTAATTCTCAAACTTCTCCGGCAGTGCGAGCAAAACCTATTGTTTCTAACAAACATTGCCCGGGGAAGCCGGGGGTGGGGGACTTCAGGGTGAGAAGCTAAGGTCGGAGATGCTCGTCGCAAAAAACTACACTATCTACCACCTTTACTCCTTTAGGGCAAATGCTCGAAGCTTCCATGTAAAGACGAGTTCGCGCGCAAAATGCGCAAATTTAGCAACCTGTACTGAACAAGAATCGAAATCAAAGAGCATAAGATACGTAAAGGTAACCCCCCTGAAACCTACATTTTGTTGCCTGTACCTTGTTAAAATAATTTTAAATATTAAAAGACCGCTTTTTCACAAAGTAGGTTTCTTTTAATAACGTTAATTTGAACACATGGCTCGGACGGATGACTTATTAGTCGACTTGTCGCGGTGCTTTCATTACAGTCAATGGAACACTTGTAAATCTTCAGCGGGGGGGTGCAGAGGGGACCTTGGCTTCAGTATACGAAGGAGGCACCCATGGTGGCACATGGTTAAACATAGGTGTGGTAGGGTATGATGGCATATTGCTAAACATAGGTGTGGGAGGGCATGACATTGAAGCTCTATCAGTTTGGGATACGGAAGGCAATGTATTATAGATAACGATTTGCGGGGCGGCTAATCTATCCTGGCTAACAGCTCCAGTTATCCCCGTGGCCCCATCAACATTCACCCTCCCTCTCGGTTGCTCGTCGTATCCGCTGTTTCTAGTTGCTGCTCTCTCGACTTGGAGACTTCGTTCGTGGCGGTCACCTCTCTCTCTCCTACAAAGGCGTGACCAATGATAGCATAACCCTGCTAGTACGATAGTAAGTAGAATGGTGATGGCCAAAATGATAGCGATCCTCTCAGCTGGAGAAAACGTGCTTAACCAGGACACTTCTTTAACGTCTTCTATTGTTGGTAGTGGCCTGTACTTGGAGGTGGTTTCTTCGCCAACTGAAAATGCATTCAAACTGTAGATTTTTATTTTCCTGTGACAAGATGGGAAGCCACTACATAGGATCCGCCAAAACCACGTGAGGCAAATTGCTGTCAGCGGTAAACAATACTACTAACACAAATCCTAATATAACCCGAACCATAAAAATACCCTAACCGGTATAACCGGTCAATAAACCCAAAATTCGGATCCCAGGTAAATGACGACGTTTGAGGGCTAATTTGTTGCTAGGGCCTCGCAGGTAAACAAGAGAAGATAAACGAGAAAAATAAAGTTCGGTCCTACTGGGATTCGAACCCATCCCGACACTATGCGCTATGGGCAAACGCTCTTCCAATGAACTTGTATCGTAGTAATAATGGCTTCTTACTCTGCACGCTCATGTACCGGCGAAATATCGAACCATGGTCCATTGTCCACAGGGGCTCACAAACTCTAGTGTCAACAAAATACTTGTACAAATTCAATCACTGTTACTCTGCTCATGAGTGAATCCATAAAAAAATCACTTCTCGTTTTCCTTTTTTATGCGATTTTTTTTACCTTATTTTTTATTTGTTCTATATAGACACCCTTACCCTTTTGGCTAAATAATTCGAACTTACTGGACACAGCGCACATGCAATTCATTTTTTTAAAGCCTCCAAAAATATCCATGTCATTAGTCACCGTTATAAACTGTTACAAGTGGTAAAAATAGAATCGACGATCATGATATGTTATCAAAAATTTCCATATTTGGAAGAGGAAAGCACTTCTGATGATGAGTCAATGTTGGGGTTAGGCTTAGGTTTAGGGTTAGGTTTTAGGGTTATTAGTTTCAGTTAAAAGAATAAAGAAAATCCCGAAATTTTCAATTTGACTCATGACTCATGAGCGGCAGCAGTTGTTCGCCGCTCATCTGACTCGCCAGTGACCAGTACAGAAGTTAGTAAATTTGCGATACTGTATATTTGACTGTACGATTTCAACTAGTCATTGCCTTTTTGTAAGATTTGCTTGAAAGAACTTCAGTAAGCGTCGCGTATGAACAAGTCAAGAATCTTTATGATTGCAAGAACAGATCAATTTGAAATTGTGCTACGTTTCTGCCGCTCAATCTGCTACGTTTCTCACTTCTCGGCAATAGGTTAGGGAGGGAAATGGTTATGAAATGAAAGACTTACTTATGACTCCCAAAACTTGGATGGAACGATTTGTTGCAACCATTTTCCAGTCTTGACTTTTGCAGAACAAACATTTAACATGGATAATGCAATCGGATAAGCATTTCGAACTCCGCAGACAAGCTCATCTAATTTTCAAAGATTTGTTTTCTTACATTCTTATGCGCTGTAATCAAGTTTGCGCTGACTAAAACAACACGTATTTATATTTCTGATATATAATAGCTGCGGTTACACTAGACCAGTTTTACTAGGTATATTGGAAATTTACCCGGGTAAATTCGTGTTTTCATGTCTAACCGATTTCCGCAGGAGAAAACGTACCTAGGTATATTTCAATATAGTTACGAAAGAAAGAACAATGGAACTTTCCCTTGATAGCACCCCAGATAAGTCTTAGGGGTCGTTGCCGACCCTAGATAGTTCAGCCAATGAAATTTCGAGGATCTGACAGTACAATAGGCCTTCGCGCCACAAAGTTACTGCGGCGTGATCAGTCAACGGTCTTCGTGTAACCGCTTTACCCAGGTAAATTCAAACCCCAGATGGATTTTATGGGGCCAGTTTTACTGGGTAAACGACTTTATCTGGGGTAGTGTAACCGCAGCTAATAGCCCACTTCCGAGATATGCCTCACTTCCTACGTACAAAGGAATCAATACGAGGCTCCGTGCATAATGATCAGTCGTTCGTGACATACTACAGAAGTGCTGTAGTCTTGTCACGAACGACTGAGCATTATGCCGCAGCCTCGTATTAATTCCTTTGTATGTAGGAAGTGAGGCGTATCTCGGAAGTGAGCTATTGTTTTATTATGATGGCCATTTGCAGGAATGCAATCACGTGGTTGTACTGGATGGCAAAAAATCTGACTTCACTTATTTAAAGGCACTTGTACGAGATCAGTAGTGTTATTAGCAAAACCTATTTGTAAATGCTATTTTCCACCTCCAATCTAGCCTCCTCCGCAGGCATCTCTAAGTGTCGGAAACCGTGAAGAAGAAGAATCCTAAATTGGGTTACCTGTGGCACAGGAGGATTTTTCTTCTTCACAGTCCGATACTTTATAGAGATGCCTGCGGAGGAGGCTACCCAATTCTTTCTGAAGTTTGTTTGCCATCCAGGGCCGGGTTGTTCGTAGCCTGTTCACAGGCTCTAGATAGTAGGGAAAATGATAAGAAACGGAAACGAAAATGACGGAAACGTGGCGAAAACAAAATGGCGGGGGGAAAGAGGGGGGACTGGGGAAAGGAAAGGAAAGAGAGCCTGTGGACATTATATTCCGAAACTTCTTCCGCCCACTTTTCAAGCTGTCACTCAATTGCGGTTTCAAGCTGTCTATCAAATTCCAGTTTACAGCGCGGGGGCGGGAATCCATGTAAACAGCATGAATAGAACTCCCAATTCGCTAATCCACCCATCCAAGCGCTGCCGATTCTGCGATAAGAATCTTAGTTTTACGGGATCCAAAGTCCCGAGAGTTTGTCTGTACAACTCTGTACAGAATAAAGAACTGGTTGGTTTCTGTGGTTTGAAGAGCGTTGTTTTGGCTGATGTAGTGAGCTTCCTCGGCCACGAACTTAAAAGAGGCGATGAGTTCTCGAAAGTTAGCTGTCTGACATGTGCCAGAACATGTGTTAGAATTTATGCGACCTTTATCAAACTCACGTCGAATTCAAATGTATTGAAAGGAGAAAATGCGTTATCCACGAAGAGACTTTCAAACTCGCCCACTGGAATTTCTCCATTCGCAAAACGTACCAGACTCGGAAGCTCTTCCGAGCGTTCACCAGCGAGAAGACCACGGTGTTCGCTTGGGCTGTCAAGTGGATTTGGAAACGAGAGAAAAAACAGCGATCTGATGGCTGGCATTTCGGAACTGTCCGAGAAAATGGATGCTGGCATGAATCTACCGGGCGATACAAATCAAACCGTGATGAAGGTGAGAGCATAAAGACTACATCTTACTCAGTTACTGCAAATAAGATTGCACGCTTCCCAGCACAGCTACATCCCTCAAATTTTGATCAGTTAATATTTTACCTGGTATCTTAAGTTTGTATCTGAAGAATATTTCAGAAATTCGATTTTACGGATTTTATTTGGCATCGGATTACCATATACAAACACTGTATTTCGCGCCATGTTCGCGCCATGTTTGCACCCCTTTCAAAATGTCGGAATTAACCGCGAACTGCTATTAACATAATGCACCAATCAGCGGCTTCCCCGAGGGGTCGACCCCCGGGCTAACCACGGAGATATGTGGGAGAATACAGGAGGATTGAATGCAAACATTGCCCCTGGGGTCGGGGAAATGCTCGACTTTGCTCTAGGGTTGGAAAACTGGGGTGGGGGATTTGTTCCTTAAAGATACTATGAAGTTCAGTGAAGTGTTAATAAAGTTCCCTTTTCTGTTGAAAGTAGTGTTCAATGTTAGAGAAATAACGTTAGTAATCGAGATTTAGTAGTCAATTCATCTCCATCGATCTCATTTCGTGCAAAATGACGGGGGATTTGTAGGTCTTTTTACAATCCCCCTGGTCATCCCGGGGGTCGACCCCTCGGGAAGCTGCTGATAGGTGCATAAGTACTAGAGTCTAAACTCAAAATGAGATAAATTCTTAAAATACTAATTTTCACAGCTGATCATTATAGACTATTGTTTTAACTCCAATTATTTAAATAGAGTGAATGGAATGATGATAATGGTCATGATTATATATTGTTATCATTATTTATATTTAAATAGCAAAGTAGAACTGAATGTATGTATATATTTCTTGTAGGTGTTTATAGGTTATCCTGTGTCTGGAAAGGTGAATGAGTACAAACTAGAAAAACGTTCAACAAGACACATTGTAAAAAATGTGGTATCTGGGAATGAAAGGGCACTTGTCAAGGCAGTGTACAGGGACGAGAAGTTAAAGGAACTTGTCCTTATTGATAATGAAATCAAGAGTGAGATAAAAATAAGGCTTTATGCCAAGGACCCGGATTGTCTACTGAGGTTGGAAACTCCAACAGATCTAAAGAACTTTTCCAATGAATTATTGTATGAGCAACTCGCTGCACAATGCCCAAGATTCACATTATTACTTGGATCTATGAGCAAACCAGGAAAGCTGAAGACCAAGCTTCCAAACATCCAGGAGATGAATGATGCTGTAAAATTCAGGAATTCGGTTTGCCTTGCAGCTTCCATTTGTTTGAGGCAAACCAACCAACAGCTTAATGCCTCACATTACAGAAATGCTCTACTTCTACTGAATGGAGGAACTAAGGCACTGGCCCTTGAAAGATGTGCTAATCTTGGAATTTGTGTACAGCATAAATCAGCTATAAGAATGCAAGAGAAGGCTGCCAGCACAACAGACAACAGAAGTACCTGTTGGAAGCAAGACACCATGGTAAAGGAATTGAAGGTGAAATTTCTTGAAGAGGTTTTGGAGAAGCAGGCAGCTGAAGATGAAGTTGATATGCAAAGAGAGGAAGTGCAGGATTATGATTACTTTGATGAAGGTCTTTATTTGGAATGTTGCAGTTTGCTACAGAATATAAGAGAGCCTGGCAGTAAAAAGGAAAATGGTTCCAGCCAGATGTCGGCCAATGTGGGACAATATAATTTTACACAGGAAACAGTGCAACATGCAGTGCAGGAATTGAAGAAGAGTATTGTACACTACAAGTAAGTCTATTAAAAGAATGGCCACTATATATGTCCAATTATTAATGAAGATGGTCATACTTTATAAATGGGGTTTGTCTGTCTCACTTCTTGTTAATTATAATGCTTCCACCATTTTCCCAAACATATATACCTGGGGGTAAGGGACTCCCAATTATATAGGCTATACGGTTATGTGCTGCTCGACTGGGTATGGTTTCAGTGACAGTTATTCTTAGTCTGGAACAGGGTACATGTATATAAATCACTGTTTTGGTCTGAAGATGTTGTATACCAGCCGAAGGTAGTTCATGTGGACCAGGTAGTTCATGTGGACCAGGTAGTTTCCGATCATCAATATCAGGGACGCATGGTCAAAAGGATTAAGCAGCTTCTTGTGATTGTGAATTAATGTAGTCTTCATCTCATAGATCCCGTACAACATAGCCACATGCAGTCTCTCGTTTCTAGTCTGGAACAGGATATATTTTGCCATTTTGCCTGGAACAGTGTTTTCGTTGTTTCTAGGCTGGAACAGGGTGTTCCAGACAAAATAGTGTTGTTGTTGTTTGAATTTCTTTTACATTCAAGAAATTTCTTTCTAAGTGTGGCTATTTTTCGCACAGCTGCTGCTGGACTGAATATCTGATTTTTCTAATTATTTATCATTCATCAATCATATTACGCCTATGGTTTTTGAGTGGCTGGGGTTCATTTGTACATTAACAATAATTATTATATATTTCCCATTCCAAGCCCCACTAAATTGATTGAGATAAAAATTATTGTGGCACTGTTGGACATGGCTACTTAGGACAAGGTGCATGATGAATTGTGTGGCTGGGTTAGAAATAAGAAAAAACTTTGCTTTTGCTTGATCCAAAAAATGTGGCCATAAAAATTAATAGTGAGGTGGCCACAATTACATTGACTGTAAGTAAACACAACTATAAATGTTCAAATTTCATTTAGTGTATCATAATTTTTTAATCAACATTATTTTAATTTTCAGGTTAGTAACAGATAATGTTGACTTTGAAATACAAGCCAGACATCAGTCTAAGTCACACCGGAACAAGTCCCTTCACTGGACCCACAGCTTTGCAGTGAAAAACCGGGTCTCATCTGGTGGTGTTCTGGACAGCAGTAAGCCACAAAAACAAGTCGAAAACTTGCAGATGTCAGAAATACTACCTAGCCAAGATGATCAGCAGAGTATCAAATCCAGTTTGATACCACTGGTGTTTAGGGTCATATGCAAGTATATTCCTGCCTACAAAGCCTTCTGTAAAGCAGTTATTCCCCACATTCCCCATGTCTATTCATCAGAGATGAAGAAGAAATCGGAACAGGTCTCAATTTAGTTTGAATTGTCACTTTAAATGCTACACAATTAACTGATTCATGCATGGCCAATTAACTTTATATAGATGTGTAGCTATAAATTTATGAAAACTATTATTGATTTTCTATACCCTTTACCAGACCAATACCCTACATTATGTTAAGAGAAATATGTGAAAATGTGTGGTCTCATACTTCACTGTCAAAATCATAACCTATTCCAGACTGAAAATGAGAATTTTGTAACACTATTTCTGACTAAAATTGCTTGAAAACCATACCCTTTGGGGCAGCCCACAACCCGGGTTGTTGGGTCATGTTTAACTACCACAAATAAATGAATGAGCATGTATTTAAATTACATGTGTAGATAATTGTGATAAAACCAGTATATATATCTACCCTGTTTTCACAAAAGGAGCCGTAGAACCTAAGACCCCCTTTTGTGAAAACAGGGTAGATCTTGTGTGCCTTTAGCTTTAAAAGCCAGTAACTTCTGTTTTATGCCATTTTCTTGAAAGGGCAAATGACAGTTTAAGATTTTTTGGCGTTTCTATCCCATAATTTACTTGTGTTAGATCTATCCCATAATTTCTTTATTTGAGAGCTAGAGGTTAGGCTTAGGTTAGAAAAAGGCCATTTTCTGGTATTTTTACTCAAACTACAGCAAAATTCCATCAATTAAACGCAATGTACATTAAGAGAACGTTGTACTGCCGTATAGTGCATCAAAATCCTTTAAAAGCTTGAGTTATTCGCAAAAATGTTTGAACTAGTCCTCACACCCCTCATACCCCCCCCCCCCCCTTCCAACATAAAATACCTAGAGATTAATAGCCTATTATGCACAATCATGAACCGGCTGACAGTAGAATTTGTAGTCTTTCAGCAAAATTCATTTATAACTGCTTCAACATCAGAGCTGAAGCTCTAATGCAGTGATGCCTGTTCCCACTAACAGAGATATACATAACTTAATTTAACTGAAATTTATTGGACCCATGTCGAAGTACTTGCATGTACAAAACACCAATAAAAAAATGTGTCTGTCTGTCTGTCAATTATGGGGCCAGAAAAGTCTTAAACTGCCCTTTCAAGAGAACTGCAAGACCACGAGTAACTGGCTTTTAAAGTTAAAGGCACACAAGATCTACCCTGTTTTCACAAAAGGGGGTCTTAGGTTGTAGGGCTCCTTTTGTGAAAACAGGGTAGATATGTATATGAATTTGTAATAACAAGTGTTTTAATTACTACTTCAGTGCCTTCTTGGATTGGAGTTTCTCAACCCTAACAAGTCAGGGGACATGGCAGAGATCCTGAAAAGGTTCCAGGAACAGCATGTTCCAACTAAGCATGGTCATGTTCTCCACAAAACCATTGTCCATGGTGATCAACTAACAGAAGAGAGGGGAAGAAATGTCCAGTGGACATACACTCTTGGGGATACTGAAGTGGATCGTCTAGAAGGGCTTGAAAACACCTTCTCTGAATTTCACTTCAAAATGTGTATGTATGAGGTAAATATAAATAATCAAAGCATAATATACTACTTAATTATTATTGGATCTTTGTTTTTTATCTAATTATAACTACTTTTTTGAAAAGCGGCAGAAAACTGCTGGTTGCTGGCTTTTACTGAGGACCCTGCATAAACATTAATAATTAAAGTAAATGTACATCACCAAATAATTTTCATTGGAGTTTTATTAAGGGCCTAAAATAGGCTGGAAAATATGTTGAGCATATACACACTATGCATAACTCGCGTGGTCACAACACGAAAAAGAGGCCGGTAGGTCCTCTGGAATGTTGAAGTTGAAATACTAGCAGGAGGTGTGAAAGGTGTTGAACATGATTGTTTAGTTGAAAAATGTTGCTAATCTGTGCTCATTTATCCTTTAGTTTTCTTTATAGTACAACCAGCCAGGCGCATAGCAAATTAACGGCATTGTTTCAGTGCATTTCACAATCTCCCGGGCGCTTCAATTTCAACATTCCAGAGGACCTACTGGTCTCGTTGACATGCTAGTTACCAGGACTTATGCATAGGGTCTATACCCATACGAATGGGAAGAGAAATTCTAATTATCAGTTGCATTGGTTGAATGAACAGGTGAACAACAAAATATTTGTAAAGGAGGAGTCAGCTGGGGAAAAGGGAACCTCATTTGCTGAAATGAACCGTAGTGACTGTTCTAATGCAAAGAAGGGACCTGCTGTGGATTATAATGCCTTCAAAGATTTCCACCAGTCAGAGACATCTGCCCACATCATTGCTGCATGGATGGAATTCGCAGGGATGGATAGCATAGAAGGCAAGTGGAATTATTTATTTGAAGTTATAGTCATATTATTAATAACTGAAGTTTGAACCTGGGGCAATTGCAAGGTTATCTCTTGCTTCAAGGTGTGTGAAAAAACAGTTAGACAACAACTAAGATAATATTTTTATGGACTTTATATACAACCCCCCCCCCCCCCCCCCCTACATTTAAATCTGATTTATTCCACACCAAAATATGTGAAAGCTACAGCTAGATTAATAAAATTAAAGTAATTAAAGAATTTAATATTAGAATTAGCAATAGAACAACTTGTGCTTTAGAAATATCTTATGTCACTGGTAAAGTTATATATTCTTTACTAGATTATTTTTGCAAGGAAGTTATATAGAAATGTTTTTCTTCTTGATTTTGTATGTTTTATTTATAATTTTTATTTCTAAATGGAAAGGATTGCCTGAACATCGAAGACTTCCTGATAGTACAGCAACCAAGAATTGGGGAACAGAGCAGATGCGCAATTGGCTAAGCAGTGAAATTGGAGAGTTCTTAAATGCTTATGCATTCACACACACAACACAGCATCTAAACGAGTTTGTAGCTGCAGTGGAAGGACTTGAAACCCTTCAGAAAGATGGTTTCGCATGTAACGTGTGTGGACAGACATTTAAGCATCATTCAACTAGAGTGAAGTATGCCAACTGAATTCTATTTAACAATTAGACTTTGAGCTTGAGGTTTCTATCAGCAGATAGTTGGCAAGGGGCACAGCATATCTGTCTAAGTCGATAGAAACCAAGTGAGTAAGTCTAATTGTTTTACAAATTATAACCAAACCACCTTTCTATCAATATTATTTAGCAACAGAGAGAACCGTGAAAAATGACAATTTTCAAAATCAATTTTGTTTGATCTAGCATGGCAACAGTAGGCAGCCAATCAGATTGCAAGTTTGCTTGCTAATAGACGGTGGCTGGGTTATGCCAAGTCATAATAGACCTTATCATGATTTCAGAAAAATGGCCCACAGCTTGTGAAGTGAAGTCAGATTTACATTGTATCCATACAATTGCTTATAAAAACGACAATTTGACCTTTACCTTTAGTCAGTACGTTTTGCAAGACGGGGATAATAATTATTTATCTATGCGCCATTTGTTTAGGTACTTGTTGATGTCAGTTTTTGTCATGTCCATCAAAACCAAGCACTTTTCAAGATGAATAATACCAAGTCAAATAATTTATTAATGACCCATTCTAGTCATGAGAGGACTCAACATGGACAAGTTCCAAACCCCTCTAATGAAGTTGAGCGAGATGAGTTTGGTTACTACATTTGCAGAAGTCAGTGTGGGAAGAGATACAAGACCAAACAAGGAAGAACCAGGTTCGTATACCGAACAAATTTTCTATATTTGCAGAAGTGACGGGTATCATTACTAAAAAAAAAACTTTAGGTGTTTTAATTTATTTGCCTTTAATACTAGTACAGTTTATTTCATCAATTTTGGTTCCCATTAGTTTTGCCTTTTTCTACAGTATGGCTATGGACTTGCTGTATCTGTGTCCCACTCATACCAAATTCCCTCTAGATCCATTATGTATATTTCTATGATAATACCATGATCCCTTTGGCTTCCTTTGTTTGTTCAGGGACATTTAATCTCTAATATCCCTCATCGGCATGCATACTTTCACTAAATCTCCCTCATTAACCATACATGTACAAGAGGGAAACGTAGGAGAGGCATGCAAGCTGGCGAGGAGACATTAAAGTCCCCCTGACAGCATCGGGTTAGAGTGAGTACTGGGTAGTACTAAATCCTATACCCTTCATCCTCTGTCAACTTGTACCTGCACGAAGTACCCTTCTCGATTCCTTATACTGCTTCTTTCGTGTGGGATGTTACCATGTATATGCATGACCTTTGAATATTTAGTCAAGGAATGATTACATTGTGTTTTACTGCTATTCTACTCAAAAACAACACAATTGTCTCCAGGGGAAGCCATTCAATTTATTGCACTCAATCAAGCATAATAACAAAACGTTTTCAAAAGCAACTCAACTGGGACATGTTTACTTCAGGCAGAGAGAACTCAACTTCTCGCAGATTAGTTCGCTTCCTCTGAGATCATAGTATTACAATCTAATAGCATGACATTTTGGGAAATTAGTGATAAATTTCCCAGAGAGCTGAGGGAGGTTTGTGGAAGTCCTGACGCCACAGGCAGAGGAACTTTTACAAATCATCCCTCAGCTCTTTGGGAAATTTAATCACTTATTTCACTCAGGTCATGCTGTTACTTATAATACTATGCCATATATTGTACAATCAGTAATATTTTATTGACATCAAAACACACACAAAAAAAGTAATTATAGTTGTAATACCTCCTTTTCTTTGCAATACAGACATGAGCGAAACCAACATCAGTTGCAGGAGACAGAACTGCCAGAGCAGCTAGACACTGATCAAGATGCACAACAAGATTATAAGCATAATTACCATTGTGCCAGATTAATGTTTGGTCTACTGATAATGCTATTGGATGATTCTGTAAAGGAAGGTGATTCTGATAGGCTTCTAAAATGCATGAAAGTTTCACTCCTTCTGCTTTACACATATAAGAGGGTTAAGTACGCATATGCTGTCCTACTGTTTCTTGCTAAAGTCCATGCTATTTTGTCAGAAAACCTTGCATTTGAATTGCTTCAGAACAGGTTTTTTAACAGCTCAGGGAGAGCTGGAGGAAATATACCTCTTGATCTCAGAATGGAGCACTTAAATAAGTTACTGAAGATAGCATTGAAACAACTAGGATCGAATATAACAGAAACTAGTGCTCAGCGAATTGCTAAATCTCTATCAACACTGGAATGTGTGTTAAAAAACGTAGATAATGACTGCCAGCTTAAGTCAAGGAGTGGGTTTCATAGTTCAAAGCACTTAGATGAAACAATCATCAGCATCACACAAGATTTGAATGATGAGAAAGTGTTCAGCACTCAACCTGGAAGAAGCTACATGTATGCTTCTTTTAAAGGCTTTAAGGGAAATATTCTTCATAAGCTAGATTACCGAGAGTTTTTCAACTGGGCTTCAGCTAAATTTAAGCTATGGCAAGCAGTCTATTATAAGGAATAGAAACTGACTCCATGGTGGAACAGGATAACTTAATTATTTGTTATGCTTAACTCAGTGGCACTTTTACATGAAGTACATCATTCTATAGTACCAATTTGTTATCAATATAACAAGGAAACTATTCAGCAACAAAATTTGCTTTTAGTGGATTTTGTATGAGTGGAATCAAACTACATGTATGGTATGTCCGAAGCCTAACCATAACCAGCTATTATGCCACCTTGCCTTTCCATAACTCTGTAATTTTTATTGGAAGAAATAGCCATAATTAAATGGCATCCAATGTTATGCCATGGCATATTGATTTGCAGTAACTTGCCAATTAACTCATACAAAATCTGCTCTATATAGTAAATAATGAATAAAGTACATGACGTACATGTAAGTTGCATGAATCACTAGAAAAAAACAGATGTTATGAAGTGAACCTCATCTGGTATAATACATTTAAGGCACTCGACATGTACAAGCAATACCAGACCCTATTTCTTGTATTAAGAACAACATTAATACTACAGTATTTCAGTTTTGAGTGAAGCATTAAAGAATAGCACACTAAGTATTACTGGAAATCTTAGTGTACATATTGTTTTCCTTAAACTGAATGGATGTACATGCACTTCTGATAGGAATCAATGAATTCTGTTCTTGATGGAATGCTGTTACTTTAAAGCTACATGTATAATATCCCCGTGTTTCCTAGGGTTGGCATGTGTCACTTAAATTCATCACTGCATTATAACGTGAGATTACTAGACATGTAAGTACATGTAATGTAGTTGTTGTGAATGACAACTGTAAATTATTGACATGGTTCATACAGCTTTAGCCAAACATGATGAAGGGCAAATTTTGATTATATTTTTTTTATGAAATTACACCTGTCCATATTATATAAATATGGATACTAAGAAGTTTAAAGACTCTCTCAGAACTAAGTCTAACAGAATGGTTATACACCATTGGTTTGGATTTATAATCTTTAAAGGGAAAACTGGCTGGTGGAACAAGTTGCTGTTAAATTGTTGGCAATATGGTCTAAGTTGAAAATATATAGAAAAAAATGGATTTATTTTAATTTAAATTTTTGACAAAAGTACATGTATGAGACAACTTAAGTCCCTATTGTTAAACAACAAATTAAAGCTATTGTTTTTTTACAATAGGGACCACCATGAGACATCATCAGATCCAAGATGGCAAATGGCTCATATTCGTATTTATTATTTTGTTTTTAAAAATTAAAACATTTTATCAACATATTTTCAACTTTGACCATATTTCCAACAATTTAATGGCAACTTGTTCCAACAGCCAGGGTCTCCTTTAAAGATATGCAGTCGAATGCAACCTTGAGCTTTTCAAGACTGTACAAACCATGAACAATATTTAGTTCAATCAGAAATTAACATCATACTCCGGCAGATCCAAATGAAGAAAGTCAGTGTCTTCATTATCTTCTGGAGTCAAAACAGCACATACCGAGTTGGTATTGTTTGTGAAGCTTTTAGACTGGAGAACTTCACTGTTGATTAGACAAAGGCGTTCCATGTCCTGTTCATAATTTGCAATGTCTCCAAAAAGTTCCTGGAAGACTTCCAGTATGTCCATTACATGCTGTGTACAATAAATGGAGAAGTTCTGGTACAAGTATTCAGATGAACAAACTCTTCCAGCATTCTTAACAATGTCATCTATAAGTTCATCAGTAAAGCTTTGGCTTATTGTATCATGAAAGAAAGATAATCCCCCCATTGAATAATTCTGTTTTAGTTCGAACAGAGACATCTTCAAATCATTTTCATCGGTGAGCGTCATACACCTTGTGATAGAACTGGGCACTTCTTCTGGTTCATCTTGCTTAGCTACTTTCAGATAAGGTGGTTCAATGCTGGCACAACTGTCAGCACTGCACTTACAATGGCTTCTGCAGTGGGAACAGCAGAGGTGGCCAGGAACCAAAGAAGAAACTGAATCACTGAAATGATCATAAAGGGCTTTTCTCTGACATCCTTCTGTATTTGCTACAACTTTTACATCTTTACCACATCTGGAAAGCTGTCGTCTTGTGAAATACGTTACACTGTGAGCTTGACTTCCATTGCGCCCACCTCGTCCAGCTTGCTGCATTAGATCAACGACACTTGTGGGCGGGCCAAACTGTACCACATACTTCACATTTGGAAAATTAATTCCCATTCCGAGGGCACAAGTTGCAATAACAACTCTCCTCATTCCATTCCTCCTGAAATCTTCCTCTATTTCTGCTTTTCTGAACTCCCAGGTCCTGGCATGGTATACTCCAAGAAGACAATCTTTCTTTCCATCATCAGAAACAATGAAAGCCTTTTCCTTCAAGATAAGCAGCAAATAACTTAGGACATTTGATATGTCATTGAAAGTATTGCAAAATATAATTGTTTGTGGAGTTTCTTTGCCCTTTGCTGCTACCATATCTGCAATCCATTTCAAATGAGTCACTGCATCTTTCTCATTTGGAATTGGCATGAAATCCAGAACAATGTTTTCCTTATTAGGACATACATCAATTGTGAAAGGTTTGATCATACCACTTGCTTTAATGAGCTTGGCTCTCTCATTCAACTGTACCGTTGCAGTTAATGCAAGCATTGGAACACCAGGGAGAAATGATCTCAGATCCTTCACTCTGCCAAATGCTTCTCTGAATGGGTCCTTTGCTTTCTTTTTTCCTTTTTTCCCTTGTGGGAGTCCCCTTAAAACAGAAAATAGAGTAATACGATTGTCGCTTGCATCTAAGCGTCAACATGTGAGATGAAAACATGTGCTAATTATTGGGTACCAAATGTAATGTGATTAGTTATCAACCTTTCGAAGTTTGAAGGCATGCTAGATGAACTTTTGTGCTCAAAAACCAACTTATTCTCTTCCCATATTGATAATTCTCCAAACAGCTCTTGACCACTTTATTTCTGAAGGCACACCTGGTTTGACATTATGGCTGTATTTGTTTACTGTGTTTATTGTAAATATCCTCAACTACGAATCAGGTTTTGCCTCGCGTGTTCATGCAAATTATGGTAATTATTATAGATATTATAATGAATAATATCCTGGTCACTCCAAAGTCGGTGTTGACGATTTAGATAAATTTAACTATAAATTACAGTTAACGATTTAGATAAATTTATGCCTTTTAAAAATGAACTTACCATCCTGTAATTGAGTGGACTTCGTCAATCGCTATTGCAACAGTTTGCCTGCCTAGCTTCCCCTCTTTAAGCTCTGTTGTCCATCTTTTTGAGAGCCAGGACTCTGGACTCCCGTACACGATCTCGCACTCGCCATTAGTCACACACATCTCGTCTTGTTCGCTGGTGTCGTCGATCCCAATTGCGGCGGCTGATACTCCAATTGCCTTTAGATCTTTGACTTGGTCAGTCATAATGGCAACCAACGGAGAAACTACAACAATTGTAGCTGCATTCTTACCATTTAAAGCTTTCATCAATCGAGGAAATAACTGAAAAATTAAGCTCTTCCCGAAGCCGGTAGGTAACGATGCAAACACATCTTTGCCACTCGCCAGGTTTTCTAGGCATTCTTCCTGCTCCCGTCGAAGTGATTTCACGTGTGGGAAATCCCTCAACAAATTTTGAAGTATGCCACAAATATCGCTTCGAGTAGCCATTTCCTTTCCTCTTTCTCTCCCATTCCCCCTCCCTTCCTCCCTCTCTACCCCAGTCCTCCTCCCCCTCCCTTCCTCCCTCTCTATCCCAGTCCTCCTCTCCCCCTCTCTACCCCAGTCCTCCTCCTCTTCTCTTCTTTTCTTCCCCTCTCTACCCCAGTCCTCCTCTTCTTCTCTTCTTTTTTTGTCCGAATTTTTTTAGTATCCAAGGGCCTGTGAACAGGCTAGGTTGTTCGAAGCAAGGTTACCAGGACTCAGCACCTGACTTGAGCCACAGTGACCAGCGGTAGCAGCCATTGTAAATCAAAATGGCGGACGAAGTATGCCCATTAGAAGATTGCAAAAATCTTACTCTTTTTGCATGCCATGGCCAAGTATTTGTTTGGAATACCGAGGAAATCTTCGAAATTCGAAGTAAGCATCGAATAGTTGGCTCTTTAATTGGCTCTCTTCCGAGAAACCCAAGACAAAACGTATATCTTTCTCTGCCCCTCGTGCTCTCACGTGAAGAGACAACATTGCTTCTTGAAAAGGGAATTGCACGGTTAGTAAATAGCGAGGCAACCCCTTGTTTGCCTAACGACGAAGAGGTGAAAGCGTTTGAAAAGCTCAGAGAGGATAGTGTGATGGGTCAAGCAAAGCTTTTTATCGAGGAACGGGATGAAAAGAAGCAAATGCTGGCTGAGGTTATTGAGGCTGGTAGGAAAAGAAAGAGAAAAGGAAAGAAACGAAATATTGGGAATGATGAAGATGATGGAAAATCCTTCAAGGTGATGAAATTGGAAAAAATCTCGCCTGAAGGGAATATAATCAAACAGCTAGAAATAGAAGATTTTTCAGAGATAAAGAAAGGAGAATCAGTTATAGGTATTTCTAGTTCTACAACAGGGTCTAATGTCTGCCAGAGCGAAGAAATGGAAGATGAAGATTTTTCAGAGATAAAGAAAGGAGAACCAGTTGTGGGTATTTCTAGTTCTAAAACAGGGTCTAATGTTTGCAAAAACGAAGAAATGGTAGATGAAGATGCCAAATTTCCAGCAGAAAAAATAAGTTTTGACATAAAGACAAGGGATGTAGAATCAATACATGTTAGCAAAGTGAGGACATGTGAAAATGATTTTTTTTTTCTGAAGGATTTACCTAAAGTTATGGAAAGTGTAGGTACATCAAAGTGGGAAAATCCTGGTGTTATAGCAAGTATTGATAATTATTGTAATGAGGGTGTGCTGATTAGAAGAGGGAAAGAAACAAAGGGAGATTCCAGAGAGCAAGAACTCTTGTATGACTGCAAACAGGAAAAGACAAACGAGGATGAAGTAGATCATGATGAGATGACAAGACGACAGCAAGGCACTCTAATCCATTTACCCACCAAAGTCTCAGATAGTATAACCCAGAGATACCCACATCAAGAGTGGACATACCCACAGACAGAAACTGAAAAACTGAGATACAGAATTTTCCAAGACTTATGGGAAAAGGGATTTTATATTACCTCTGGCTCAAAGTTTGGTGGAGATTATCTGGCATATCCAGGTGACCCAATAAAGTTTCACTCATTTTACATCGTTATTGTTGTGCCATGGGAAAGGAGGACTGGAATGTTTGATTTAATAGCAATGGGACGACTTGGTGCTACAGTCAAGAAGACAGCAGTATTTGGAAGTGTTAATGCTAATGGGAAAGTAGTTTATGTGTCAATCAGATGGAGTGGTATTAGTTGATGTATATTTTCATGTATTGGGTGTAAAAATGTGTTTCTTCAATGCAAATGTGTATCTTCAATGCAAAATAAACCATGTGGCATTTTGTGTTATTCTTAGCAGAAATATCAACTAAAATAATACTGTTGCTGAAAAACTATAATTTATTGTTGCTATGGAAAGTTTAGACTATGCTTTAATGATGATTGTATCATGTCTAGAATTAAAAACATAATTTCGCTAAATAGTGGAAGTCCAATTCATAGGTAACCAAAGGTAACCAAGCCTTTAATAGCCTCACATTGGAGCTGACCCTGCACTGATACATTTTAACCCTCTTCTATGAATATGTAGTGATTTTGATTATCATGTTAACTACATATAAGCCTCAAACTAAGCTGAGATTTTAAAAATGACATTTACATGATGACGTCACACTACAACTATCAGAACTCTTTGCGTGGATCCTTTTGTTCCTCTAATTTGGACCATTGTCTTGGAATTCTCAAAGGAGATTAAATATCTGAATGAGAAAGAAAATTTGAAAAGGATTCTGGTAGTCATAGTAAAATGATGCCATAATGAAAAAATATATTGTCATATTGGGCGAGGAGTGTATTTGGGCAGACAAAAGCAGTTGACCCGGTTTATGACGTCACACTACGGTTGTTCAAAAGTTGTTCCCGGTTGTTCAGAAGTGGAGAACTTGCTATCTGTTGGACAAATTCCTATCCAGTGGATATAATAAGTTAGGTTTACACAGCTTATCTACTTTTTGAACAACTGGGGTTTAATGATGAAGCATTACAAAATGGAAAGAGAGCACTGAACATGAAACTCTCAACAGTGGCACTACAAATAATTATGGAAAAGTAGTGCATATATTTAAAATATATTTATACTTACATCGGAAAAAAACATTCCATTTGGTCCACAGGAAGCCCAAGCTTACAATCTGAAAAAGTGATTACAAGAGTGTATAATGGGGAGAAATGAAAAACCACCTTAATCAATGCAAAACTGTTCAGGAATTGCCATAAACATTAAAGGTAATCACTACAAGGGAAAGCGAAGGTTGTTGAAACATTTAATTCGATTTAAGAGCGTTACATACATTCTCTTGTAATCGTTGTACAGAACGCAAGCTTGGGCTACCTGTGTTTGGACCGTTGGTGACCGATAATATTTTGCAAACTTTTCATTTTATTTATTATTGCCTTTGTTTCCACAGCCATTTCTTGTTCTCCCAGTCTTCCACTCATGTTTCTATAACTCGATGGAAACAGAAAAAAAAAAGTTATTTATTTCACATTAACGTTTGAACCTGTTTCTTTACAAGGAATCAATCGAGAATTGTGAACACAAGAATAGAGGAAAAGAAAGTGATTAACCATCACTATGATTTCCGGTACTCCGGTATTCTTATTCACTTTGAGCATTAATTTCATAACAACAGACTAGTAAGCCTGTACAGGATTTTTTTCGAGTAAGTGTCACGAGACAAATGAGTCGCCGCTTACTGATCTTTGTGCAAAAAATAATAAAGCAGTACTTGGTTAATTTTTGCGATTAGTAAATACTCGAATCCTCATATTCGAATTTGAATTCTGGCTTGGTGAAATTTCCGTATGAAACTTTGAATGAGCTAGTTTATAGTCCGAGGAACTTGCCTGGCGTTGTATTTCAAAATCGTCAATTTCTACTTTGTGCTTATTTAACCAAAAGCCAAACGTTATTTTAAGTGGAATACAGGGAGCCAGCGCCGTGTATTCCTATAGTCAGGAGCTAAGGCCATCCCAATAAAATGTTTCGTTTATCATCCCCCGACCGACCCAATTTTTTTTTTGGAAAAGCAAAAAAAAACAATGCACGGTTTAAGACCGACCCAATGTTTTGGAAAATAAATAAATAAAAAGGATTTAAGAACATTTTTTAAACTACACCCCTTCGTATTAGTTTCTTGCCTTCTAATGCAAATTCGGTCAAATCTACAACTAGTAGAGGAAAAAGTAGTCGAGGAATAGATGGACATTTTTACTCGAGTCTTCAAGCCGACTTGGTTCCAGAACCCCGAAGTTTTTTTTATCTACCGACCGACCGACCATCGTGAGTCGGAGGGCGATAAACGAAACATTTTTGGGGATGGGTCGACGATTCCTGGATCGAATCGCATGAATTTTAGGTCATTTTGCGGTGAGTCAATCCTCTATATACAAAAAAGGTGCCGGTATTCATTTATGTAGCGCAAATTCTATATGAATATATTCAAATGCACTTCACAAGGTTATTTTTTGTGTTACAGACTGCTATCAGTTGTGGCGCAAATTATGTGCTGCCGTGCAGTTTACAATATAATCATGAGTGATTGTTAGTACCTCGGACTACCAGGCTGTTGTGTCGGGAGACAATCCCCTACTCTTTGTCGAAATAACACAACAGGTTCTTTCACGTCCCATTGTATAGATTAGAATAGGAAGGAGACAAGGCCAACGGTTTATACGTCCCTGCCCAAGGACGCGGCTGGGATTCGACCTCCCGCACTCTATTGCTAGACCGTGCTCTACCAACTGAGTTAACCAGTGAGCAAGACGAATTTAACGGGTGGACATATTGCAAGCACTTAACCGGCGAACTAATTCTTAAAAAGGAAACTAGCCCGAGGTAGTAAGTCGGTAGGCTTGTCTATTCAACTATGTTATGACGGTTATGACAAGTTAATAAATAACTTTAATAGTGTTGGTTCGCAACAATGAAAGACTTTGATTTGTGTTCATCATTTTACATTAAAGACTACACCGCTTATCAACTACACTGAAAATTAGTTGTTTCAGGCAAAGCTGCAACATCTACTTCATCATTTGGTCATTTTGACTAAATAATTATACGACTTCGTGATCACAAATTCCGACATGTTAAACTTGAAACTATGAAATATACTTTAACAAACGGCTCAAACTGATTTTTAGCGAATTCTTGTACAGCGTCAATCCACAGGCTAACCATTATCTAATTTCGTGTATTTGTCAACTGATTCGCTGAAACATGTATTTCTAATAATCCCTTATTTCTTAGCCAGATTATCCAATAATCTCTAAACTCACCCAAGCTACCGAAGGTGAACTAAATTATCGGCATTTTGACTTGTTGTTCTTCTTTGAATAACTTTAAATGGTTTTCGGAACATTTGTTTACCTCTCGTACGCGCAACTGAGAACATCTTTTTCTCTTGGGCTCAGCAAAACGTCTACCATTTTGTCTCACTTGAGATTGTAAAATATCCGTCGCCGGGTTCAGTCCTACATATGTGAGTTGAGTTTGTTGGTATCTCGCCCTTGCTCCGAGGGTTTTTCTCCGGGTTCTCCGGTTTTCCTCCCTCCGCAAAAACAAACACGCTAAATTCCAAATCGATCTGTGGATTAGCCGGGACCTGGCTTTGATCAGCCCCCATGGTTGTTTCAGGTTTCCTTAGAAATTCAGAGTTTTTTTTTTTTACAGCTAAGCTTGCGCCACTCAAAGCCAAATTTGGCTTCGGGGGTGCCGAAAACGTAGTGACACCCATTGCGGGATTTTACGATCACGCGGTTTTCAAGTTTCTAAAATCGCTAAGATTTTTATATTACGAGAATGATGATGGAAGGAGATTGGAGCTATAAAAATAGAAATTAGAAGCCTTCAGAGCTACTAAATGGCGGCCTTGTATTGTATAACTTTATTCAAAAACGGTAAAACAAAATTCATCAGCAAAGGTTACATAAGTACATATAATTCCATGAAAATTTAAAACACTAGAATAAAATGTCTATCAAGTAAGTATCAGCAATAAATATACCAATTAAAATAATACCTGCTTTCCATGCATGAACACCATGCCTATATGAATATAATTAGTCTTCAAATAAGCTGTTGCAGTATAATTTATTGCGAAAATCACGGAGCCTCATCTTGAAGAAAGGAAATTCGGTGGACAATAAAATCATGTTCGCACATGTAAACGTAGTTGTTTTGTACGACAAACAAAAACGTTGTCTTTTAATTTCATGATTCACTTAGGCTGCTCCTTACACTGCTGTCCAAAAATAATCGGAGAATGGTTTTCGTGTTTGGAACATGTATCTATTGCTGATTTAGGGGAGATGTTTTGGTAAGCTATAAAACCGGCCTGGAAGAAATTCGAATTCATTTACTGCTGCACTTGTTCACCAAGAATAAGCGAAGAATAAGAAGTGAAATAATTCAATGATGAAAATCAGTGCAGTGTTTATTTGTCTGCTGCTCACTGTGATATCGGGTTCTCAGGTGGACAAGAGACGCAACCAGAAATGTAGCGGGAAAAAGACAAGTCAGTGCTTGGTAAGGGATTTTTTTTTCTCACTTCCATTCATAGATCTGTCATTGTGATAGGTTATAAACTGAAAGGATAAAATCGTGAAACTGAATAGGGAAGAAAAATTATCTAGTGGTTAGCTCGTATGGATAATTTATTATGCTTGATTGATAAGTTTATAATCTGAGAAGCACGATTAGACCTAAATGCTAGATTAAGTCTTAACCGATGATTTGAGTTCTTTTGATAACATGTTTTTTTTTTCAATTAATCTTGCTAGAATCACAAGTACTGAGAAAAGTACCAGTCATTTCATCTCAAGCAATAAGTTTTGAACTCAAATCAGTACTGATTTTATGAGTAAGCGATTCCCCTTAATCCTGGATTAGTTTATTACTCGGGCTTCGAACATGTCCAGTACATGTTCACGTGATTAAACGGAACTCTGAATACTATTTTTTCAGGTTGATGTAATTTCCTGCCTGAGTCATAATCCAGCTCCAAAAAAGGAATTCGCTAAGAAAATCAAGAGCTTGGAAAAACAGATCGAAGACCTCAAGTCTCTCATTAAAACCAAGTCTGGGAAGCCCAACGGACTGGCAAGTTTAGACGCGAAAGGTCATCTTCTACAGAAAGTCCTTCCCGCCGGCTACGACAAACGTTCAGCCTCTGACATCCAGTGGCAGTCACTGCACATGGCCGCTGCAGCAGCCTGCAGAGGGAGTACTGCAAGTGGAGGAACAGGGTGCTGTGATAACATTGTTCTTGTCCGCAATACTGCCAGTCGAAAAACCTGTGCCCAACTTTGTGCCAAAACGTGGGCCCAGAACTGCGATGCTGAAGTCTCAGTGGGGGGAATACAAGGCAAAGCAACGCAGAATGGTCAGATTATTGGCCATTTCTATAACTACGGATGCCATTCCGGTAGTAATGGGGGAAGCGAGGCCTCTGATCCCACAGAAGATATATTCGCGAACAAATACGCCTATTATAGCTTTTGTTGTTGTCGCAAGTGATCCCATACCTCTCCCCCAGACAACTGCCCAGACTCGGAGACAACACCCAAAGGATTGAACATTCAGACTTAACATTCAGGGGGGAATTCAGACTTAAAAAAATAATAGCATGGATAGCATACTTAACTGTGTTGATTGTATAATCTTGAGACAATAAAATGTTCGGGGTAAATTTAAAGCGAAACGTAACAGTCTTACTATATCTTCCCAAAGTAAGTTATAACAAACTATGGAAAATTTAATATTGAATTCCAATTAAGACCCATAGTATGGAATGCCATCAATACTAAAGACTTAAAACCCTCGTCTATTTCGACATCTAAGAAAAAACTGAAACAAGTTATTAGCCACTCCTCTTCATATAATTCGACATATTGAGATAATATCACTGTTCTATGACGATTTACTGCTTTAATAATTGTGTAATTATTACATGTTTGATATTTTCTCATTTTTTACCTAAATAATTGATATTTAAATGACTAGATGTTTTTGTGTGTTTGCATGTGTGTAAATGAGTGCCCGACCAAATATTTCATGTTTCGTTTGCAATCAATCTCGTACCCAGACCCCATTTGTTTCTTACTGCGCATGCTCGCAGTAAGAAACAAATGGGATCTGGGTACGAGATTGGTTTGCAATCTGACAACCTGGCATTTTTAACCTTCAGGTTATTTCAGGTTGCCAGTACTCTAGCTTGCTTATTTAAAATATCATACGGTATGCAATTTATAGGGTAATAAACGAAAGATTGTTGTGTTGTTAAAGCGTGTTTTAGCCGTATCAAGTACGTCCTCCCCGACGTTCTCTAGCTTGATCAACGAAAATCTCCAAACGAAATAGGTATCAAAGGTCTGTAAAACCTTTCAACATGCACTTCTGATTTATTAATTTTCCCTAACCTCCCAGTAAAACATGAAATCCTTAACAACCGGACCACCCTTCCATATAAACTCACAGCAAAATTTGGCTCATAAGAAAATAAAACCGATACAGTAAGTTTAACTATCTTTAGGGCCCTGTTCGGTTCGAATCCCAATTAGTCCTAATACGGAATTAAGCCTCAACCGATGATTCGGTGAGTCTCTTGGTAAACTGAAGGTTTCATTTTTCAATCTAGGTAGAAAAGTCTTATTCATTTCTCCTCGGGGGGACCAGGCTAAGGGTTTTAACCTCAAATCAGTAGTTCACGAGTAAGTAATTCAAACTAAAGATTACCCTTAAGCTTAAGGTGTCTGGCCACTTTGCGAATTTAAATAAAATGTCATAACTTTTAAGATTTTTGCCCGATTCTGCTCAAATCTTCACAACAGTACACAATTTATAATTATCGATACAACTGATAATGTAGCCTGCAACGCAGGCGTTCTATTTGGGAAACCGCGATATACTTTAACGAGGGAAGAATGGGGCGAGACAAAAAAGGAAGTAGGGGGAGGAAGAAAAGAACGGAGAAAGAGGAGGGGGAGGGAAGTGAAGGGAACGCCTGCCGGCAAGCAGTTATTTTGAAAAACCCGTTAGATTAGATTGGACAACTTTATTTATTTTAAGGTCCATCAGGATATAAATGTATAAAAAGATTAAAATGTATAATATATTAATATATTATAATATATACTATAATAAATGTTAAAATCAAGTCTAAGCTACGATAATAATCTATATTAATTTATAGTAATATTCTAATGTAGTAGATATATATCTAAAATAAAAAAGGCAAAAAATCCTGCTTTCCAAGGACGCCGTGCTGAAACTGGGTTAAACACTCTGAAAAGTGTGGCAATGTATCTGTGACTTAAAGGTTGTCAGTGACGACGCCTGTCTTAAATTTAATGGTAAGCTATTCCACAGCACCGCTCCGCTGTAACTGAAACTGTTTTTATAGTAATCTGTACGCGGAAGCGGTACTGCTAGCTTATTTTCAGCATTTCTCAAGTTATAGGACGTTATGTCCATTCGACTGATGAATTTAGAGCTCAAATATTCGGGTGTTTCGTTATTAAGAGCTTTATACATTAAAATGGATTTATCAACTATACGCTGATAATCTAGTTTTTTTCCATTTCAACGAATGGAACAGTTCGTCTGCGTTAGCATCATAACTTGAGAAAGTAATCGGTTTTGGAGTTTTTGGAGTTTTAGAGAAAGGCCTTCGTTACAGCCACCCCAAACCACACTGCAATAATTAAAGTGAGGTTGTACCAAGGCATTGTACACCGTGAGGAGTGTCTCGCGAGGAACGAAATACCTAATGCGTTTGATTGCACTTATCGCAGAGGAAATTTTCTTAGATATCATGTGAATGTCGCTACTCCAGGTCAGGTTTTGATCTATTTTTACACCAAGTGATTTCGATACCTGGACCTGTTTCACCGGGTTTCCTTATATTACGATGTTTGGAATTTCTGGTAGATTAGATAGCCTCTGTCTGGAGCCAATAAGTAAAAACTCAGTTTTTGTCATATTTAAAGTGAGCTTATTTGCTGCAAGCCAAACATGAATTTTGTTCAAATCGAAATTAATTCGTTTATTTATATCGTTCATATCATTGCTGGCGTATATTATGCTAGTGTCGTCAGCATACATTCTTGGCTGAGAATAGGTTAGACAATTGGGTAGATCGTTAATATATAACAAGAATAACAAGGGGCCTAGGATGGTCCCCTGAGGCACTCCACTTTTAACCAATATCTTGGACGACCTACAACTATTTACAATGCAGGTTTGTGTACGGTCATTTAAAGTTAAACCAATCTTGGGTATGACCGGTTATTCCATAGTATTCCAGTTTCGATAGCAAGATGGCATGGTCTACTGTATCGAAGGCCTTTCTCAAATCAAGAAACATAACTGCATTAATATTGCCACGGTCAATGTTTAATGACCAACTGTCAGTCGCCTCCAGTAGCGCAGTCACGGTGGAGTGAACAGAGCGAAAACCAGAGAGTAATTTGTTGTCGGTCAAATATTTATAAAGCTGATCATAAATTATGCGCTCAAACACTTTTGCAACTACTGGAATGATCGATATCGGCCGATAGTTGGTCATGTCACTACGTTTCCCGGATTTCTTATAAAGTGGAGTAACTCTTGCGCTCTTCCACTCATCGGGAAAGATTCCTGTTTTCCAGCGAATGGACGTTTCTGATTGGTGCGGTACTGACAATATTTGATTGGCACCAAGGAGGAATGGAAGGCCTTCCCATGAACACTTGCGCTTGAAAATTTGCCAAGAAGGCAAGAAACTTTGAGTTTCCCGCGAGTTTTGTCATTTCCAACTAAATTTCTCCTTGAAGTTTTTTAACTCTAGAAACTAGAGATGGATTCAACAAAGTCAGAAATATACTTTCTAACTTTACTACTCGCTTGACATCTTCAATTTTTGAACTTTTCATACAATCTGAGCATATTTATCGGACACTTCTCTAGAGAGGTTGTTTGGGAGAAATTTCCCGCGAACTCAAGTCGTAAATCTTACCCTGAAAGAAATTAACTACAAACCTTTTAGACAACTAACCTTAGCTGGAAATTAGCATGAGCAGTGACATAAATAAATTAAGTGTCTATTTTTGTGCAAAGGGCTCCAAAGGGCTCCAGGTTTAAGAGGTTTACAAAGCCGTTGAAAATAAGCATTGTTTACGATGTTTCGATACCATTCACAAAATGTCGCGCTCACTGGATATACAGTACTCACGCCGATCTTTCGTGAAGCATTTCGCAAACAGTACGAGTGGTGTTTTTGTTAATTATCCAAAAAAAAAACCCAGACGATTCTTTGTTAATCATTTTACTTAAAAACAATTATGATTACCTGAAAAGATAAAGGGAAGAAATAAGTAATACTTTGGTTTATTCAGTCGCTCGCTCGTACAAAAGCAGCTTTGAAGTTTGAGCGCGCGCTCATTGTTCGAAAATGGCGTGATCAGATTGCGTCAGCAGCGCGCGCGAACCTCTAAAATTGAAAAAAATTCACTTATTTTCCCATTTTTCGTAGGCTTTCATTGTAAAATAATGGCCAGAAATACGGGGAAGTCAAAGCTAGCCTAAACATACGTCAAAATCCCAGGAAAAATTTTGGTTATGAGATGCTAGGTGAAATTTGTGCTGCTGAGGTCGGATCTCCACGAAATTCAAAGCAGACTGAATTGCTCACGTGACCGGGAAAATTGATAATATAGTTACTACGCAAAGGATTGTGGGAAGGCCTTCCAATCCTCCTTGATTGGCACCAATCATTCGTACATCCATATCGCATATCGGGAAGCCGGACTTCAGCGAAGAACTACTTCAACGGAAGAGGACTTCGAATATTTCTTATGGCGTTATAATTTTCCTTCGCTATAAAGAAGGAACGGAAGGTTTGCGATTTACCAAATTGTCTAGACGAATCAGTCCCGTATATATTTGCAGATGACATAAACATCACAATAAAGTGGCTCTGAAATTACCGATATGGAAGCAAGGGTTAACCTAGACTTTCTCAAAGTCCTTCTTAGCCCCCCGTACGATACCCTGGATACCAGAGGCTCGAAATCGTCGGGGCGAGCGAAGCGAGCCAAATTTACCGGTTGATTTTTCAACCGGAGGCGTGGCTTATGACGTACTAAGGTTTGCCCAATCACAAAGCGTCAATTCTTCAGGCATTGTATGTTGACGTGTCAAGTTAATCGACCGTGAATGTGGTATTTACAATTTGATTGTACTCAGAAAGAGATTGTCAAAGGCGCGAAATGTAAGCTCCGCCCCTGAAATGTGTTTTCGCGCCAAAACATAATCCCCCGATTCAATTTCGTGCAAGTGAAACAAGTCGAACTCGCCTCTCGCTTCGATTCTCGCACTCGCTTTTTGACCCAGTAATCGCTTACCCAGTGACTCAGCGAGTTCGACTTGGAGCAAGTCTAGGGTTAACCGTGAACTGATCAAGGTTAACAATTGGCTCGTCTCCAACAAATCACATTTAAACGTTGCCAAAACCGAATATACGATAATCAGTTCACGCCAAAGGCTTTACTAAAATGGTCAGTAAATCAGCCACTACTTGTGATTGGTGATCAGCCAATAAAAAGGGTCAAGCAAAGCAAATCTGTAGGCGATGAGCACCTAACTGACTCATTGGGGAAAACATATTGAATGCGTAATGAAAAGGTAAGCCTCTGGTCTTGGTGCGATGAAAAGAGTAAGGCCATTTGTTTCCCGGGGCACACTCGTAACATTACAGTATATAGCAGTTTAGTTCAACCACATTTTGAATAAAGTCGGTTAGGAGGTCTGTGGAAACATTGGCAAAGTACTTTCGGAAAAGTTGCAAAAATTCCAAAATTAGAGCAGCAAGAGTAATTGTGTGCCGAACTGATAGGGAAAGTGCTACATTACTACGATTTAGTTGAGGTTGGAAGAAACTTGATGAACAAAGAAAAAAACGCAAAGCACTAGTAATGTACATGCCTTACCGACTCTTTACCACAGTGAACAAAACAACGCACCACGATCTCAGAGGCTCCTGCACGAAGCTTTACATCCCGCGCCCTAATACTGAAAATCTTAAAAAGAGTATTTCATATGACGGGGCAACTTTGTGGAATAAACTACCAATAGATCTACCGACGTAATGCAAAATCTCTTGCCTCGTTCAAGAAACTACTTATGACCACCACTCTCTTGGATGAGATTTAATTCCTATTTTTTTTAACATGAATATGCGTTGTTATTTTTAGTAGGGTATTTTTATTACTGCAGTATTTGTAACAAATATATGTTTATATTATATATTTAATATGTAGTCACCCTTGAAGCGACTATATTTATAGCACGGCTTCTATGAAAACCTATATTGTATGTTGATTAGAACTCCGTGGATATATAAAGTTTCAGTTCAGTTCAACTTGTCTTTGGGTTGGAAGAATGGCGAGTAGTCTCAGCTCTCGGGTCGTTTTTTGCTAATTTGTTTTCGGATTGGGCTACCTGTGGCACGCGGTCAAAATTGGGCGAGGAGAAAAGGGGAGAAAAGGAAATAAGATGACGAAGTGTCGTTTCCCCTCTAAAAGGCCGCTATTAAGGTGGCCCGCGGCTATTTATTTTGGAAACGGGGGTCTTTTTAAATCGCGTTTTTGAATAGCTAAACATTATCCGATTTCTGAGATTTTTTGAACTTTTAATAAAGAATCCTCGAATTTTATAAAAAGTACAATTAGAAAGTGATTAACAAGGAATTGCTGAAGATATAAGCGATTTTCCATTTTACTTTCAACGAGTGCACAACCTCCAAGGTCTGTGACAGGCAAGTTTCAGGTTAATCGGCACCATACAAGTTTCTCAGCAAACGGCTGATCAATTTTAGCCTTAAACTATTATGCTCAGGCATCTGGTTCAACTGCCGGAGAAATATTACAGTAATAATTAAATCGTACATACCATATGGAAGTTCAATACCACTTGAAACTTCTGTGCCAAAGGCAAGAAGATCGGAAAACTGCAACTAACGTTATGCGGCGAACGAAGTAAGATAGGTTATTGCTGAATATCTGCGAAAATCGAGAAATTTGTATTCTTTCGGCGTCAAAAAAATTCACTCGTTTGTTTGTCTTAAGTTCCTAATATGACTTACAGTAGCATATTTTAAAGTACCTTACCGAGTTTCAGCGCGCTTTGACCATACGCTTTTGAGAAATAAAGGCTGTAAACTTCAGCTTGTGCGAGACTTCTAAAATCTAAATGCTTGGAAAACCCCTAATGTTCGCTAATTTATTCAATGGGTTTGTTTTGAATTTCCGCACGGGTTCTGCCACTTGGGAATCGCGAGGCAAGGAATAATTAAAATTATAGTTGAAATTAAAATGAGGATTACATTGCAATTCATGGGACTGTGTGCAGTAACCCATGAAACAGGTGTTACGTGTTATGTCCACCTGGTAGTAGGGAGGACATTTGAAGAACGTTTCCACAGTAGGATACTCCTTGGCACCAAAACATTACTCAGCCTGGAACTATTATTACAAATACCTTACTTACACTTGCAAAATTAATCCTCATTTTAATTTCATTATTAATTTTAATTATTCCTTGCCCCGCGATTCCCAAGTGGCAGAACCCGTGCGGAAATTCAAAACAAACACATTGAATAATTTAGCGATCATGAGGGTTTCCCAAGCATTAAGATTTTAGAAGTCTCGCACAAGCTGAAGTTTACAGCCTTTATTTCTCAAAAGCGTATGGTCAAAGCGAGTCACGTAATTCCCTAGGCGAGAGAAATAGAGATTTTTGTCCGTTTGACCCAATCTCGTCCCCAGAGCCTTCAGACTTGGTCAGCGGGACCGTCGCGGGGAAGGTTCTGCATGGGGAAATGGATTATTTTCCGTTTCCTGGCAATCCCTTTATGTAGGACACGAATTTTTACCAAAAATACAATAGAATACAACACAATACAATTCAATACAACAATAGAACGCAACACAATACAATACAATACAATTTGGTAGCAATTCGTGTCGTCCTACATGAAGGGATGGCCAAGATTCTACACACATTTCAGTCGGACGCACAATAACCGAATTGTTCCCATCATGCACCTTATTCATCACATGTCGGCGCGGTAAGAAGTCTGGTAACAATGGTATCAGAGCGAGGCCAGTTGTATCAAAGATCGCAAGATTGGAGTCGGTCAGAAATGACTTAGTTTCGGTTGTACCTCACTTTTGTGTCGTAAGGAAGTTAGCGTTATTTTCCGTCATCGACTGTACATTGTTCTCTTTCTGGGACAACTGGCCTCGCTTTGATGCCTTTATAAATGACGTCAACGGCTGCCATTATGTGCGCTCAAGACTGATCTCAACTTCATTGTTGTGCGGCGGAGAGAAGAGAGAACTCAGACTTGTTAAAACAACTTTCATTGAATTTTAGTTCCCATATATCTTATTGACCATTGCTATTAATAATAATAAGGTATTTATACTTCCCTGCTAGCAGAGTTTCTTTATCTGCTCTATGCCACTTACTGTATAATAACTGTATCATGCCCCTTTCCTCAGTTCATTTAGTATATTCTATGTAATGTTTAAAGTCCGACAATGAGGACTGGACGGGGATTTCAAGTCCGCGCAATTTGTTCCAGTCCGAGGCGCAGCCGAGGACTGGAACTAATTGCAAGGACTTGAAATCCCGTCCAGTCCGAAATTGGAGGACTTTGAACGACTTCAACTCCTCATTAATTATTCGGGAGGAATCAAAGACAAATAAAAGTTGCTGGTAGTTTAGTATTTTGCAAGGAAAACTAAAAAATATCGAGAAAATAGGGCTACAAATTCTTTTAATCACTGTTATTATGAAGAGCAAAGTTAATTGAACAATCAGTGCTATTCAATTGCCTTTTGTTCATAATGCAATCAAATATTTTTTAAAGCATAGTCTCTCGGGATATGTTAGCTGCATTACCTGTTACAGTTACTGGTTTCAATTAAGCTAGTTCAGTGTTAATTGAACAAAACTTTATTGAGCAATCATAATAATAATCAGTGCTATTCATGCCATTCGTACATATTGCTTTCAAGTAATGATGTTTTCTAAAGGCATAGTCTCTCGGGATATGCTAAATCAAGCCTGCGTTGCGAGTTACAGTTTTCCGGTTCAGTTCAGTGCAAATCCAGCATGGCGTCAAGAGCAACCGATTCCTCTGACGAGTTTGAGCCTCCACTAAAGCGGTTCAGAAAACCTCTAGCGCCGAAGGAACAAGATTTAAAATTGAAAAATGCTATCCCAAAAGCAACATTATACAAGAATAACTGGGCAGTGAACATCTTTACTGAATGGCGTGATAATAGAGAAAACAAGATGGCCACTTTTGAACCCAAAAGTCAGTCAACATTTGTACCTCACGAGGAAGTTGAAAACTTGGATATTAAGCCATGGGAAAAAATGAGTGTGCCGTCACTTAATTTTTGGATTTCCAAATTTCTCCAAGAGGTGTGCAACAAGAAAGGAGAGAGATACCCGGCAAAAACTCTGTATCAGATTGTTGCTTCCCTAAAAAGATATTTGGAGTCGAGAGGCCGGTCGGATGTAAATATGATGAATAAATCAAATGAAAGGTATGCTGTATACATAGTATATTATATGCATGTTCTATTAGAGGTATTACTCATATTATAGAAGCTATTTTTTCATTGCATAAAGATAACATGTTATTTTCTGCTCTCAGTTTCAGCTATCTGCGTCAAGTCTTAGATGCCGAGATGAAAGACGTGCACAAAATGGGGATCATAAATCAGAATACAGAAAAACTACCAATGTCTGACATGGAGGAAGACAAGATGTGGGAAAGCGGACTATTTGGACCTTTAACAGCTAAGACTATTCTTAATACACTTTATTTCTATAATGGGAAATTATTTGGAATGAGATCGAAGGAGCATCGTAGTTTAAGGCTTTCTGATATTATAGTAGACTCGGAAACCATTACATTTAAGGAGAATTCATCTAAGACGTATCATGGGGGGATAACTAGAAACTTTTCCAGTTACTGCTAGGAGGACTAGACCAGGTATCCAGTGTCCTCAAGGGATTAAAATCAGACCATTGGATTGGCTGAATACCTCGTGAATAATTAATGAGGACTTGAAGTGTATATAAGTATAGGCTTTTAAAGGGGCTATGTCATGGTACTGTGCATGTATCGAGTAATCGCTTGGTTGGTGGCTGTAAATTGGGCCATCCCTTCATGTAGGACGACACGAATTGCTACCAAATTGTATTGTGTTGCGTTGATGGAACATAAACAATGATGGAGATATTTATGTAATAGATAAAGAATGAGTGGCCGATCTTTATCCGATTTACGAACTCGACCTGAAAGCGAGTTTGTAAATCGGATAAAGATCGGACACGAATTCGTTACCTTACGTATCAAACGTCTAGATGTAGTGTGTCATGTTTTCAGTTATTTTGGCGATACCGCTTATTTTGGCCAAGAAAATCGAAGCCAAAGTTTATGTAAATCAGGACGAAATCTGTATCAGATTACAGATCACTTCTCGGTCCGTGATTTCCTTTGTTTTTGCTTCATGAAGTATTAATGAGTTTGATAATGAACGATACCAAACATTGAGGACCAAGCAAGCAAATGTACAGTTTTCTTTTCGGAAACAATACTGTGCAGTATTTAAAAAATCCTACGTGGGAGTGACCATTTTCCAAGGCGGTTAAAAAATGAACACGCGTGATTTATGGAATTTAGAGTCCCTCGCTGCGCCCTTGTGGCCTTCTGTTTAATACTCGGGACTCTAAATCCCATAAATCACTCGCGTCCATTGTCTGACCTTTATACTTTTGATGACAACAATGATAATACTTATAATAGAAAAGACAATAATTTTAGTGATAACATTTATAATATTTATAGCGACAATTGCCCTATATCATTATGACGTCAAATCAAAACAATCTATTGTTTAAACGCTAAGGATCACGGTCGTGGGAGGGGGACAAAACAGCAACAATACAAAGGAAATCGCTATCAAATGCATTTTGTAGAACGTAGAATAGCGGTAACAGCCACCAAATACGGTAAATATTATGGGATAAACATTGATACAGCTGATATCTGGAAACCAGACAATTCGAAGTTAAATTTTCCTCAGCAGAGCAGATTTAGTTCAAAATTCTATTGTTCAAGTCGATTCTGTCCCCCTCATAAACAAGCCGTGACGTCATAATGATATAGGGCAATTAACATTTAGGGATCAGTTCCCCTTTAACCGCGCAAAACAATGAGTAGCCAGTTAGAGTCCAGTCCAGCGCGTGAGGCGCCTTCAGTCCGAAAAAAAACAACATTTCGGTGCAAGTTTTTTATTCATATATTAAAACAGCCATAGGCTACTTTGTTCCCTGCACACTGACACACAATCTCCATTTTTTATATTAACTATGTACGTCAATTTAGCTTGTATTTATTATGACCGATATAGTGTGAATAAACTTGAACTTGGGTGAACATCCAGTTTGTTTTCACAATAACTTGAAATACGGGTTTTAATTTGGAGCTACCTTATTTCCCTCGTAAAACCGGATCCGGTTCTGGCCGCACATACCTACCCATTTATCATACAAGTGACCCCCCCCCCCCCCTCCCTCCCCTGGGTAGATTTCTGGAAACCTCTAGAAGACGGCTGGTACTCAGTAAACCTCCAGCTACCAGTGGTACGACAAGGGTAACGAATCCAGGGATGCCAGCGAATCCAGAATTCTTTTACACCTCTCTGTTTTATTTCCAGGGAAGGTTAGTAGCTAGAGGTAGCTAGTCGCGGCGGCTAGATCACTTGAGGGAGTATGACAGGGTGGTAGGTGCACCATATTTCGTCAGTACAGGTAAGGAGGTGGGTGTTACTCCGTTGTGCTTTCGTCTGTAACCTGTTGACAACCAGCTGTCTGTCTTTCCATTAGAAGGTGTTCAACCTTCGAAAGAATGCAATCGAGCGTAAGAATATTAAAGGATCTCAAAACTGACAAATCGGCAGCTCGAGCGGCTCTAGAAAACCGCTGATTCTTTCCGCAAACCTAGTCCAGATTGGAACATGAAATGTTTGGAAAGTCTATTTCTCTAGGTGATGGGGCCTTCCCTCAGTCATACAGAAAACATAAGCATAAAAGCAACAACACTCAGATGAAAAAAATAATGTTTTAAGAACGGCTGGACGTTCGACTCTAATTCCTTCCATTTTTAGTACCCAGTCCACCAGACCGAAAAAGATGGCGGCTGTTCATTTGACCACAATCCCTTGCGAACCTAACACAGTAAAACACACACGTAGAAATCCCGTTGTTTTTTCAATGACAGTGTGTTGGCAACAGCACTTGTACTGGCTTATTTTTAAGATTTAAAACTTCTCTACAGCAATTTTATAACGGATTTAAAGATTTTCGTGCGCAAAGGATTATGGGTAAAAGTACAAGACACCATATTTTTTGGTACCTGCAAAATCCCCATTGAAATCCACCGACAGTTGGTAATCTTAGTATGCCCCCCCTAGCCATGTAATTAGATTTAGTTTCTGAAGGGGCTAGATCACATCTGACCGTTGATTGGTTTAAAATTCGAAAATCAAAACCGGCACAACGTTGCTACATAGGTCGTAGAGTAAGTACCTTAAATATACCATAGGAAGCCTAAGCTCTAGATTATAATAATGAATAACAAAGCGCTCTTAGATGTGGGCTCCCTGTGGCGTTTTGACGAGTTTCAAATTACCTGCTAAACCATTATCGTTTTGCCTGTTTATTTGCTCTGTCGGAGGGCTAACGCTTGAAACGGCCGCTACAACTAACTTCTCATGGCGGTCAGCATATCATTATCAACTTTTAGTTAATCATCAACTGTTATTGATAAACAGATTAGTTAGAAATTGTTTTGTTGTCGTTTCACTAGCCTGCGTTGCGGCTCTGGAGTATCGGAGCGCAGCGAGCGGAGATTAGCGGGATTGGGGCGAGAAAAAAAAAAGAGGGGGGACGGGGTGGGGAGGAGATGAAGATAGAGCCTGCCGCCAACCCATGGTTATTTTGATAACTCTCGGCCTCAGAAGGCCGCGTATTGCTATTGGCTAAAATGCGTGATTGACAGAAATAATTAAGTTTTATTCATGCATGGATGCGATAAGAGCAGAAACAATTAGTATATGGCGACAAACATACATGTAACAAGAATTCTCTCAGCGATGAATTTAAATAAAGAACAGGAGCAAGGCTATTAAGAGATATTTTGTCTGAAAGAGATGTTCTAGCTGTAATCCCAACTGTGTTTGGAAAACACTAGTTGCTTTGATGATTTCGTAACGCTGCGTGGATGATTTTTAGCGCTTCTTTTGGCAGAACTTCGCTCCGGTGTTAATTGTGGTCGGCAGTGTTCTTTACTGATTTGGTGGCGACTTTATATTCAGCGGCAACGAGTTATCTTTATCTTAGTTATCTTTATCCTGCAAACCTTCTCGAACACAGGTGTAGTTCTCTACAGCATTTCGAATCTTCCTTCCTCGGGAACGACAGACTCACTTTGACAGAGAAGCAGATTTCTGAATATGAAGACCAATACTTTTGCAGGCACCAGCTAGAATTATTTAAAGCCTCGGCTATCTTTTCTTTCTTAAGGCTTGAACAGATTCTCGCCGTGGAAATATTTGAATTTCCAAACGCTACCTTAAAACATACATTACATATCCTGCAAAAGTCGTTGACATTTACAGGTTTGGGTTTAGGCCGGCCCTGTCTTCACATCCAAGTTCGTATATATTCTTATTTTGAATTTTACGCTCGAATTGAGATTCCTTGAGATTCCACGCGTGAGTTTGACAGATATTAGACATGGTTTTCACTTCCGCCGCATGATGATTGGATGAATCGGTCGAATGACTTACTAATAAGCATGCATTTTAATTAGTGGGTGGATATCAAAATAACCATGGGTTGCAGGCAGGCTCTATCTTCATCTCCTCCCCACCCCGTCCCTCCTCTTTTTTTTCTCTCGCCCCAATCCCAATAATATCTCCCTCGATACTCCAGAGCCGCAACGCAGGCTATCGTTTCACTGCAACAAAATACTTCTAACTATATATCTGTCTATAAGTAACGGTATAATGTTATTAGGAAGAGGCATCTCGTTTATTACAGTGTATAGTAAACAGCATGTGGCAAAACATGTGTAATACATTGATAAGATCGCAATGTGAAAATATATATTTAAATTCTCCGCCGACGCAGAACTAGTTATACTTAGAGGTTATTCAGTCATACTCACATACCTCATCTCGTGAGCCACCAAACAACTTCATATAAATCAGCACAAACGTTTCGGGTAACAAGACTTTAGTGATGTAATCAAGGTACTGGTAAAGAACAATGACGAGACAAACTTGGTTATTCAGTACGGAATAAAAGGGTTTAACCCCAAGTGATCAGTGCTGGGCGGGAGAAGGTGAACATGGAGCAAGGAGGCACCCCCTGAATACCAGGGGGTTCAAAACATACTACAGGCTAAGCGACCTATGGAAAAAAACACTAAATGTCTGCTTGAGCTATAGCCAGATAAAAGGCGGGGGGAGAGAGAGGAAAGACAAGATTCCAAAGCAGGAAAACCCCACTTTCGATATAATGCTTCAGTATGAGGCTGAGAGACAAATTAAATTTACTCCTTTCTTCGAGAAAATAATAAATTTTATTTGACTCCCAGCCTCATATATAAAACTTCGTACGTGACAAGTGAAGTTAACAAATAAAGAAGCCTTAGCCATGTCATAAAACACGATGGGCATTTAAGAACATGAGAGAAATGTTAAAGCACAAGTCGAAGGTGCTTTCAACATTTCTCGAGTGTTCCCAAATGACCAGAGGACGAAGGGAACGCAGTTCGATGGCTTATATGCTAGTTTAAAGAACATCACATTTCCAAGGGAAAGTTCCGAGACAGACACAGTCTATTTGCGTTATTGTTCAACATAAAATTGTCTTTCGTGCTAAGCGGGCACTATTATACAAATAGACTGTGTCCGTCAAGGAACTATCGGCTGATAGTTGCCCGCGGAAATTCGATGTTCTTAAAACAAAAATAATATAAGCCCGAGAACATCAAATTTCCAAGGGAAACTACCAGCCGACAGTTCCGAGACAACACAGTCTATTTGTCGTTATTGTTCGTCACAAAATTGTCTTCCGCTCTCAGCGGGCACTATTACACAAATAGACTGTGTCCGTCGAGGAACTATCGGCTGATAGTTGCCCGCGGAAATTTGATGTTCTTAAAACAAATATAAGCCCGAGCACGCAGTTCGAGGGCTTATATGTTAGTTTTAAGAACATCAAATTTCCAAGGGAAACTATCAGCCGATAGGTCCGAGACAGACACAGTCTATTTGCGTTATTGTTCAATACAAAATTGTCTTTCGTGCTCAGCGGGCACTATCGCCTGATAGTTTGCCTCCGCGGACGACAACTATCACGTCACGTGATCACTTTTGCCCAATGAGCGCGCGCCAAAAATTTGTGGTGAACTATAACGCCTGATAGTTTTCATCCGCGGACGACAACGATCACGTGACGTGATCGCTCTTGGCCAATGAGCGCGCGCCAAAATTTTGTGGTGAACTATAACGCCTGATAGTTTGCCTCCGCGGACGACAACTATCATGTCACGTGATCGCTTTTAGCCAATGAGCGCGCGCCAAAATTTTGTGGTGAACTATAACGGCTGATAGCTTCCCTTGGAAATTTTATGTTCTTAAAACTAGCATATGTTAAACAAAGAGAAGCCATGCTTGGGGGCTGGATGGTGGTGATAAGGGTGTGGCTGGGGTGTGGTGGTACAGAGGTGGGGTGAGGTGAGGCGGTACAGGGGTGGGGTGAGGGGGAGAGTGCAAACATTTGAGGGCACTATCAGTACCTTGCCATGTCTCGAACAGAATATGGCTGTCAGCGATCGCATGATGGCTTCCTGTTGATTGTCGGAAAATAACCCGAAACGAACTTGGAATGCCAGGTCTCCTGCGGAAAAAGGAACAAAACGTAAAATAACCCTCAAGTACGCCGACTAATGCTCGACCATGCTTTAAAGAATCATGTTCGCACGTTTAGCCTTAACAAAGGTTGCGCTAGGTTTCGCGCTGTCGCGTACAATGTACGCGCAAATGACCCTCAATAAGTGTAATGAGAGAAAAAAGCAGGTTAACAAAACAACAGCCTGGGCCAACAGTTAGTTAGAGTCTGATCGTTTATAGCCTGCGTTATGTCATGCAGTTGATGTCGCATAATAACAAAGAGAATTGTCTTCAGCCTGAGCCTGTGAGTGTACAGCGAACGCGTGAAGCTTAGAAGCCATGCTGTATCCCGGCTCGTACGAGGTCTCTTTTTCTACACAATAATTGTTTTGTTACGTTCTGTGAGGATTGGAGCGTAGACAATTTCTACCTCAAAATGGCCACACAACTGCGTACGAGAAACATACTCTTATCAGCAAACTGTGTATCAAATAATTGTTTCTGTGTTTATGATAAGTGCTGTATAAATGTCATATTATTACTTATCCCGTACCATGAACAATACACTAGCTAATCAGAAGCCCGGGATCCATTGGATATTCAGCGGTATCCCACGGGTTATTTCCCCGCCATAAATATACGGGTCAGTCAACAGTTTCCGGTTGTTTTCCCGCCACAATGTGCCGCGCGCGTCCGTTACAGCTTCCAGTTGTTTTCCCGCCGAAAACTCGTTACACAGCGCGCCCCAGTTTTTTTCACTCAGCTTCCTCAGTAAGTCGAATTTTAAAATTTGTTTACTTTCCTTAATAGTGAAATATGAATGAAGAAATCCCTTTTTCAGTAAGTTATATTGGCATGGGATAATAGTTATGTAATGCATTCTCGTAGTATACCGTGAATATCCCATTCGTGACTTGATATCTATTTGTGTACACACTCGCCTAAAGGCTCAAGACTCGTGTGTATAGTGAAAAATCAGATCATTCGTGCGATACTTCACGGTATACCACTAGAAAGCATTGCATAGCTAGTATTTATAAAATGAAAATTTCACTTGAAGAGTACCTCGTGCTCTCCCCCCTTTCTTGTAATCCTCGTGTCGTCGACAATATACCTGTAATGGCAAACACAGTAATGCAGTTGGACAGGAGCCTATTACCAGGAGCGTTCCTATGTCATGGCCTGGGGCCCCAGCACAGGAGTAGATGTGGCTATATTTAGAATTGCTGGTTTTCACTTGACGTCATAGCCGCCATGTTGGTGCCCTTAAACAACAGATTCCTCGTTTGCTTCTTTAGTTGGGGCACCACTGACATGGCCGCCATGCCCTTTGTCATTTGAATCTCTGGGGATTGAGTGAAAACCAGCAATTCGAATTCCCGCGTTGAAAGTGAGAAGAATGAAAATGAATAACGAGAAGAAATATCTGATTGGCTAAGACAGCATGGTCGTTGTTTATTTCGCGCGAAATGCAATTATAAATATAACCACATCTACTCCTGTGCTGGGAACAGACCCAATGGGGAAGATGGACGTTCCTGGTAATGGGCTCCTGAGTTGGACCAGTCTTTCCGTATTTCTTCGCACTCATAATAAATCATCCAAACACAGGATTACTGCACTGGACATTGCGTTACCTTGCCCTTGAAGACGTGTTTCAGTTTCTTCTCCATGGACGAGACGAGATGTTCGATATGGCTTGTTGTAAGCTCAGATACTTCACTGTAACCAAATTAATGGTAACAAGGCACAAGGTCAATGCAATACGCCTTAGTCATTGAACAAGACTTTAATGACAAAGGTGGAAAGTATCGGTCACAGTGGTAGTATCGTCTGCTTCCTTGCAGATAATTTGGTTAGGCCATTATACTGGTATGACTAGCCTGCTAGCCGCCTCCCCTGTGTGTTTCGGCCACTCCCCCATGTTTTTCTTCTGTCAGTTCGCGCGGTTAAAAGAAAGGGGGGGGGGGGGGGGGGCAAGCAACTAACTATAGAAGTTCTGAGGAAAGCACTCGAATAGCGCGCGTTGTGTCACAGTAAATTTGATTTCCCATGATACGAACAAGCGAATTTGGTTCTCGTGAGTGATTCTCCCCTCCCCCCCCTTTACTTCCCCTCCCGCGACCCTCCCTTCCTTTCCCCTTCCTTCCCGCGACCCAGTGTAGTTGCCCCCTCCACACACGTCCCTTAAATTGTTTTCAGTGTGATCTACGCCACCAGTAAAAGACAAACCTAAAACAGCTCACCTGATGTTGTTCAAGTCAGGAACAACGTCTTCAATGGTGATTACTACGGTTCGACTCGACCCAGAGCAGTTGATTTCTGCATCCTCTACAACAGTTACTGATAGGTTGAAGGAGATGTCATGTTAGTCGTAATTCTCTGTACCTACGCTGGATACAGTAAAGTACATAAAAAATATATATAACATGCAGCAGCAGCAGAAGCAACAGAAAGAGAAACAATAACCACAGCTGCTGAAGGTTCAAGATGTCACGTTTATAGACCAAACAAAATAAATGTTGTTTCCTGTAACGAGATGAAAAAAATCCAGGCAGGTATAAGTCAGAATATATTATATTTTGTGAGCTTGTTTTGGTTTAAAAATAAATAAAATAAATAAATAAAAAAGCGACCTTATTTAACGTCGGTAACTCGTAAGTCTTGAAAGACTGATAAACTTGAGGCCGACGAAGACGATTTAACGTCCTTATCCGAGAAGACGTGAAGGTCTAACCATTTGCGGCTCGTGAACGAGATTGTTTCATAAAGGCAGCACCTTCTACTCAGATATTTTAAGACCCTGAGTGTTGGTCTGGCCGGGTTTGAACCCGACCTCCCGCACAACTGAGCTAACCGGGAGGCGGTTAGCCCTGTGAGTTAACCCTGTGTTTACGTTGTTGTCATGTTCATGTGATCACGTTGAAGACACACTGTAGTGAGAAGTGGTCACTTATATTCTTCTCATTGTTGTCATGTTCATGTGATTACGCTGAAGACACACTGTAGTGAGAAGTGGTCGCTTTTGTACTTCTCATTGTTGTCATGTTCATGTGATCACGCTGAAGACACACTGTAGTGAGAAGTGGTCGCTTATGTACTTCTCATTGCCGGTTGGGTTACTGGAAACATGACATTTATTTTGTTTGGCCTTATATAGCCGTAATGCTCTTAGTACCACTTAATACCAAAGCTGGATAGCATCCACAGCTGCTGAAGGAAATCATCGATCAATTTCAGACATGAACGCGAAACAAAAATGAAACGGAAAAAAGCATAGCAACAAAAATGGAACAAAACGAAACGAAGCATAGCAACAAAAACGAACGAAGCATTAGCAACAAAAACGAAACAAAACGAAACCAACAAAAACGAAACAAAACGAAGCGAGGTACAGGAACGAAACGAAGCAAAGCAAAGCAGAGCAGAGAAACTCTTACACTGATTCTATACTGCGTGAGCTACCTTTCTAAGTTGATCATTTCTGGACATATTTCGATAAAACTCAATCCTAGTGATGTAGGATTGATTCTAGTACTTTGCCAGCCTACCTTCCCGTTCCTCGGTGTTGTGAAGTCCACCAGACTCCCCCCCGGAGCTGTCCTTGTTCTTATTATTGGGACACTTTTCCGCTACCTCAAGTGGAGCATCATCAAGTTGGCAACACAGATTCTCGTGCTCTTGAGGAGCACTGTGCACGCCTCGAGTGTTCGTCTTATAATTCTTAGCGTTCAATATGACATCAGGTTTCTGGACTGCGCGATTGCTCTTCGTATTTGCCGTTTTATCTATGGCGTCTCCCACTGCCTTGTTTATCGTTTTAACAGGAGCTCTTTCATTCACAGTGGTATCTAACTCCATTAAATCTTTTTTCGTTTCTTATTCCTGTGTTTTACTCTAGGTTTTTCTGTTCTAAAATCCTCGTCGTCCACTTCCTCAGGTACTTCATCCTTAGCCCGTTGGGTATCAGATACCACGCCTTCATCTTGAACAGATTCAAACCGTGGCCTTTTACGTGAAGTATCTTGGGAAATATTTTCCGCAGAGCTACGAACATTCAGGCTAGTTGTACACGTACTTCCATAGTTTGAAGAGCCCAAACCACTATCCCGACTTGACTTTGTCGTATTCTCTAGACTCGTTTCTCGTAATAGTGCTGGAAGTGGCGGCATTTCTTTGTTGTCCTCAGAATCGCGAGTCAACCTGACGGTACTGCTTGCTGGCGGATCATCTTTGTTCGCTTCCGTACTTTCCATCTTCTTGACGCTGTATTTTAATGTAAGAAAGAACGAAATAAGAAAGAAATTGACACATTTACTATGACGGAGCGCATTCTTTTTTTTGGGGGGGGGGGGGGTGATTAGTTTTTTTGGCAAACTCTGACCCGGCTTGCCGAACATTGTTCACAAGATAGAATTTCCACTTCGGTGTTTGTTCTTAGTACCAAAACACCGAACAAGAGAAGATTTGCACTAAAAAATATGGGCCATCTCTCTGAAAGAAACATGGGCCGTCTCTACGCCAGAGCCCGGCTAAAGTACAGATATAATTACAATTTACAGTGTTGGTTTTAGGGGAAAAGTAGAAAAAAATCCCTCGCAGCAAGGGCGAGATACCAAATAAATGAACTCAAATGTTGGATTGTGTACAATCTAGCCCCGGCCAGAAGTGATAGGGGCGGAGAGCTTAGCAAAAATGACACGAGAAAAAAAGATATTCTGAAACTTCCGTTGCAGTAATCCTTACATGTTCCGAAGATTTGCTTGTTTCTTTACCGCTGATCCAGTGACAGAGTCCTTGCTTCTACTGAAGTACTTGCTAATAGCCTGGGGTTTGACGTGGGATGCGGTCTTTTCCTTCACATTACAAGTCCCCTGTTAGTTTATCAGAACAAGTGATATGAATGAAATGCATGAATGGCTTTTATTGCCAATAACACCATGAACACCTCGGTTTTTTTTTGTCCTACGAGGGACATTTAACCCGCTCACAATTTTCTCATATACTTCTACAAAAGCTCCCTTATTACACATGCACGAGGGAAAATTAGAAGGGCTGACACATCCGGGTTATGGCAGATTAGTCCCTAGCAGGGCACAATGTCTGCTAACACCCTGTATCCAGCCCTATTAATAACTCAGCAAAGCTCTTCCCTTAATTTCTGCAACCTGCTTCTTCCATGTGGGATACCTACTTGAATTCCTCGTAAATATTTAAGCAAAAGACAATAGGTTGCGGCAATGGGCATATTCCCACATACCGCGATGTACAATTTGGCTTGAATATGCCGTAAGTGATGTTGTATAATAATACAGAATGAGTAGCAGTGCTTCATCTGATTTACATCGAGCCAGAGGCGAGAGTTTGTAAATCCAATAAATCACGGACACGAATTATGTATATGGTTTACCAATACGACCTATTTCGGTCGAGAACATCGAAGCAAAAGTTTATGTTCAGGACGAATCTGTATCAGATTTACAGGTCACTTATCGCACACTGATTTCCTTGTTTTTCCTTCATGACTTATTAATGAGTTTGATAAGAGATTTCTATAGTCCAAACGACACCCAGCATATATAGTACATTTTATGCTACTGACTCTTTTTACTGTGAAAACGCAAAGCCACAGTCCAGCCAATCGGAAAGGGAGGACACAAAATATATTTCAATCGCAAATTTGAGATATTTCCCCACATTTAACCATAGTTAGTTTGATCAAAAAAAAATACGACTTCAAAAAGTATCGAATGGCAATGTATTTCGATGGTTTTCTACTGAATTTATAAGTATCAACCAATGAAACAACAAGAAAGAAGAACAGAAAATTAACACGTTTTACATTCCTTGCCGTTCAGTGCTATTACTTAACAAATTCTGAGATACTTTGTTAGGAATTTTGCTATTTCTGACATGGTGTTTGGAAGTGATAAAAAAAAATTCCTTACCAGTGCAGTGCTCCTTGCCGTAGTGTAACTAACAGCAGTCTGAACGCGCTGCTGACTCACGATAACAACAAGTTTTTCTGGGTAGTAAGTGAAGTCTCTGTATCCACCACCTATCGTTAGAAATGAAATATGAAAACCTGGAATCAGCCATGATGGGGGAGAGGGATGGGAGTGTCATGCAGAATTGTGACGCCATGTCCAAATTTGATAATTGCAAATGAAGAATAGTAGTATGAGGGAGTCGATTAGATACCACCTCGAAAATCCCGTCCGGAGAAAACCAAGGTCCTTCCCCTGAACCCCCCCCCCCCACTCCCCCGAGAAATCCGATCTCCCCTTGCGAGGCTTAAGAACATGAGGCCCCTCGAGGTTGAGCAATGACCCAAACCATCATCGATGCAATGATTCACCAGATGCCCCCAGAGATAAGGAGAAGGATCCTACACCACCTCATTCGCGCCAAGGTCCATGAACGGAATGCCATGGGGTGGTCCCAGGTCCACGAGTCCATGCAGGCCGCCCACTCCAGTCCAAGGGAACAGTTGATTGCTTTGGCAATGGACACGCAATCGAAGGGGGTCTCCCAATCCTCAAGAGCCTGGTTAGGTACTTCGACGATTAGGCGCACTGCGCAGTGAGGATTTGAAGGTCTTTTGGCCCACCCCCGAAAAACTGTCTAAAGAAAGTCTTGTCTTCTTATTAGGGGAAACGGGACAATGGCGAGCTTCCTGAGTGATGCCGAGTTTGAGGCAACCACCACGTCGATCCTGACTTGTGGGGACCTTACCAAGGGCTGCATCTACCAGATGACGAAGACGGCAGAGTCTGAGGATAGCGAGTTCCACTCGATGAACCTGACACTGGTACCAAAAGACGGTGATGAGGTTCAGGTGTGGGGCCCCTCTAGGCTGGCGAACGAGCTAAGGGAGCAACTCATCCCGCTCCCCAGATACGTGAAACCCTTGGGACTTAACGCCTCAAAGAGCAACAAGGGAAGGAAGTACTACGTGCACTGGCTAGCGTGATGCGCGGGAGGTGCCGTGACTCTTGTCCGAGAGGATAAGAATCAGCAGCAGGGCTGACCTCCCTAGGGACCAGGCTGCCTCTCCTTTACCACGCATAGGTAGACCCCCGCACACTTCGCTCGAACGACACCTCTAACCTAATTCCACGAGGCTTCCCAGCTTCCTCCTCATTTCGCGCCTGAGCTCGGCCCGGACCTCCTCCGTGTTTCCCCCCATCTTGCCTAGCCTTTTTGCCGGAGCTCAACCTTCATGGCCTCGTACTTATCGGCCTCGGCGAGGATCAAGCTAAACTCCCCACCAGACATCTTGCTGTCACGCAGGGTCTTTGAGACAGGTCGCGGATCGTGTTGGCCTTGGCCCTACCAAGCGTGACCGTCTTTTCATGCTTTGAGATCTTTTTCAAGAGGCCCTTGGCGAAGATGGCGGCCGTAGCGGAGAATGCGCCACAAAGTCTCCCTATAACGCCCAGCGGGACCCCCATTACGATCCCAAGACCTGAGAGTGATGTCCCCAACCCGGAAGTAGTGAGGACCACCGACAGACAACCAGCGACTCCGAAGATCACATGGACGATCCCCAGGGCCCTTGAGTACTTCTTTCGGACCCCTCATAGTGGTTGGCTTGGCCTTCGGGGGTGGCGACGACGTCACATGCCTTTTGGAGACGAAAGCTCTCCGGGCGCTCCTCAGTAGGAAGCAGCGATGGAGTCCACTCTTACTCTACCTTTAAGGTAAAGTGCAAGGGCGTCCGTTGAAGTCGATAACACCCCCCTTAGAATCTCGTACCGATATTCGAACGCTTGTTTGCCAACCCCCTACGACCCTGATAGACAGAGGGCTTGCAGAAGAGTGCGTTACTATCACGAATGGTTTACCACGGACTTCGAGGCAGGCAAGAATGTCCGATGGTCGACCGCTGACAAGAGATTCCTGATGGGACACAAGATCACAGTGGACAAACAAACGCCTGTGGTTTAGCCTGTGTACTCCCACTTTGATGAAAACGCCCTTATCTTCCTCTACCTCCTCAAGACACAGCAGCGAACAGAGGTTCTTACGCAACTTGATTCGCTTCTTTACGAGACCCCTTGTTCAGGTGATTCTGGAATTGTATGACGACGGCATCAATGGCGGGCTTGAAAGAGGGTTGTACACTTTCAATGTCGGCGTAGTGTCCCTTACTGATCGTCTGCATGTGGTTCACCGTTGGAATGTTGCTACCTTCGGCATCATCCCCAGAGTTCCACCAGTAGTTGGAATCCTTAGTCAGGCTCTACCAGCTGTTCTCCAGGGTCGCTTCAATGAGAGTGACGGTCTTGATCTTGAGGTGCTCAGCGAAGTGGACTGTGTGGTCAGATGATTGACAGGTCACGCCAAGGACCACTATTGTACTACCGCATAGTTTAAGCAAGGCTTGAAGATGCCACTCGAGGTTCCAAACATGGATGACAACTTCGTCCCACCCCCACCGACACCGGAGTTCGCGAGGAAGCAAGAGGCTGGAGTCCTTGCCGAGTTCGACAAGAGAGTCGCGTCTCGCAATGCAGCCGCCCTAGCTGCCTTCGAGAAAAAGTACCCCCCACGGCGACCTCTCGAGGTTCCACCCAGAGACAGATGCGGATGATGTTGGGGATGAATCCACCTATAGGACGAATATCATGTTCACGGTGGGTGACAGCGGATACTGCATGGGTCTACGGTCCCGACACCCACTAGGAGAAGCCGGCCGAGGTTCGGGAGAGGCTGCAAGCGGCCCTAACAGGCATGCGCTCGGGCTATCCGGTGTCGCCCCTCCCAAGGGCCACCACCGCCGAGCTACAAATGCCGCCATTGGCCCACAGCATGCTGGGAAAGGACTTCAACATCGTGAGGCTCATCGTGCAGAAGGACAAATTCTTCTCCATACAAATTCGAGACATCTTTACGGACCTCGTCGTGGTCTATGGAGGTTGGGGAGAGGACCACGCCAAGACGACAGACGCGGAGAGGTAGTTGGCGGGACCTGACAGTAGCTTCTAGCCACAGCAGGTAAACTTTGCCAGCTTCCTCGCTACAGAGCATTGTCCGGTACCAAGATGCGATCAAAAGATACCAAGTCCGTTACCAAGATGCGATGCGATCGAATGGGCCTTTTGCAGGAATGCAATCACGTGGTTGTACGGGAGGGCAAAAAAAATCATCTAGTTAAAGGCACTTGTACGAAATCGGTAGTGTTATTAGCAAAACATGTTAATTTGTAAATGCTATTTTCCACCTCCAATCGATTGTCGATCTTTCTAAAACAGCGCTTGCCCTCCAGCATCCATGGCAACGCCTCACGAGCTCAATGCATTCGTTAACGAAGTATTATATCAGCACGTGACTGTATTATATCAGCACGTGACTGTTACCTGCAAAAGGCCTATTTGCTTTCTTTAATTTGCATTTAATTACAAACATTGGAATTTCAATGAGGGCTTAGGAAAAACGTTTTGTACATTATTTTTGAAGTTTGACTAGGAAGTAAGTAATGATTTTGGTGTTGGATGTGGCCTGTTCATACATCTTACTAAATGAGCACGAGGTACATACTGTGCGAGTAATGCACTGTGTTTCCCCCTGCTTTATGGCCCAGGCACAAAGCATGTAGCCCATAAAAAAAGTGAAAATAGTTTAATAAGATGTTTATTATAGATATATCTTAAATTAAGTATTCAAAACAAGCACTGATTCCAATTTACAATCTAGCCTGTTTGGGAAGTCATGGACTTCAAACTGACCAATCATAGCTCACGCATTTACCTAGCCATACAATACACCGCGGCAAAACGGTATGCTCCGCTGGCCAAAAGAACGAAGGCTCTACTATCAAATACAAGTTACCGAGGGTTTCAACTTTTTTAGTAAATAATTTTATAACTTAGTAAACTCACAATGAATTACAAATTAAGAAAACTTCAACCTGTTAAAGTCTTAGGCTTAGCTTTTAAGTAGTTTTCTTATTTTTTGACAAAACAGTTCACAAATGAATACTTTTAAGCAGAAACGTTAAAATCACGGCATGTGCCTGTTGTTTCATTTCAGTTTTCGCGGGAAACTGGTGGCGGCCGCGCGCGGACAAGAAATAGCAAATACGCATGCGCGTGACGTTTTGCCGCGGTGTGGCCATACAATAATTCAGTACTGCTAGCTAGGCTAAATACTTACTAACCAGAATAACTAACTTCATCAGTGTTATCAACCAGCTTGTCTTTGTTTGACCTATGAGACTAAACAAGGTAACCAGTAGATTAGATCTTATTTTTATTGTGAAAACGAACCCGGATTTTTACCACCTCCCAGTTAGCTCAGTGGTTAAGCTCCAGTCTGTCATGTGTGAGGTCATGGATTCAAACCCTGCAGCCGTGCAGGATGGAACAACACTCGGGATCTTAAAATAATCTTATTCTCGAACTGCAAATGGTTAGACCTTCACGTCTCCTCGGATATTAGAACATAAAATAGTAGGTCCAATGTCAGCATCACGTTTATCAGTCTTATGAGACTGTCATGAGTTACTGACATTAAATAAAGTTGCTTTACTTTACCCTAATTGATTGTTCAGAGTTGTCTATAACCAAGAATTTCACATTCTTTTAAAGAAAAACTTGGACCCGGAAATCAAAATTAGGTTCAAACTAGAACCCAGTACTGCTGCACAGTCAAATAAAAAATTGCTTCATAAACAAGAGAACCCCCTCCCCCCAGGTACATGTAGGGGGTAGGATAAGCTATCTATATATACAGTGATCATGGCTGCTCAGCCAAAACAGTGTGACCAGAAAACCCTGGCACTATAGTCTGCAACAGATTTTTAGTGAGTTTTTACCTGGTACGTCTTGTGACTTATTAGTATAGCTTTCAGTCTTCCATCTCAGGCTGAAGTTGGCAGATGGATGTCTGCCAAAAGCTATAGTTGGGGCCCTTACTATTTTTTTCTATCTGCAAATTAGTTGCTATAGTTAGTAATTAGAGTGTACTTAGTTGCATTATTTCCTATCACGCTGGTCCAATGATGACGTCCACTCATTTAAGTAGCTAATACCTAATGTCTAGTAATAATATATCATACAAACCCATGGTGAATTCACAACAAGGAATTGTCTGCTTGCTCTCTTTTTAAAATGATATTGGATGTGGAAACTGGAATTTGGACCTAAAGACAGAGAAAGCAACATGACATTAGAAGAGAGACCCATTTAAATGAAGATGAGAGCATTAAAAATGAAAAGTTTTGATAAAAATGGCAAACAATCTATTGGTTTCCCAAGTGGTAGTATCTGCTATATTGTGATAGTGGATTCATATTATTTTGTTAGAATAAAGTAAAAATGAGTCAAAGGGATCGGAAATTGAATACAATGTAACAAAATTAACTTGGTCATTAATCACAAATAGATAGCATGCATATAGTAGTGGCTCTCTTATTTGTTCCTGAAGATGGCATCTTAGTTTGTCCCAGCAATAAGTTGGGCATGGGGGATTGCAACAAAGAATGAAAGCGAGGTCACTAATATTAATATGAAAGCAAGGTCATGTCTGTGGGCTAGATTTGCGCTTTGTGCATGCTCAGTTCACAGTGGGACAAACAAATTAAGAGGCCTGGTAAGCAGGCTATATCTCAAAAGCCATCACAACTTTTTGCAACTGCTTGTGACTTGTTGTTTTAAACATGGAAAACACTGCTTTTTGGAGAGTTTATACCTGAGGGCTCATATTATATTGTATCAAGCACATACAAAATTGTTCTAGAGTTTGTATTTTATGGATGCGCAATACGTACCTGAGGCTATTTCAGAACTGTCCTGAATATTTTCTTTACCAGTATTTGCATCAGACAAGACCTTAGCCAAGATGACATCGTACAATCGTTCCATCAATATCTAAAAGTATATGAAAAGGCAGAGAGTACAATATATATTATTGTAAATAAAAATAGCCTGGTTTGAATAGCCTGTGTTGCATCTGAACTGAACCCCCGTTAAGTCTGGGGTTCAGTTCAGATGCAACACAGGCCAGGTATGATGAAAAGGGTAATCATATCATAGTACATGTAACTGGTCTTGATATCAATCACTTGGATTTTGAGGATTCAAAATTATTATTGAGAAACTTGACTTACAGACAGATGATTCTCCTTAAACCATGTGTACTTCTGTGACTTTGTGGAACTTTTATTATCTGGACAGACACATATCTGCACCATTACCACATTTCTTTGCATTGCCTATGGATAATAAGATGATCGCGAAAGAAACTGATGAATTATTCAGAAAACAGAAACAATTTAACATTTAAACTTGTACTGTACAACTGTTAGAGTTTACTTGTTTTTCTGTTTTCTTTTTCCCACTTGTTGGTATCTCTTGTTTATGTCAGTGTTATAGTTGCTGGTAGGTAACCAGATCTAGGAGTGCTGGAATGTTATTGGACAAGTAAAAGTTGTTACTAGGGGGTCCTTGTGCACCTAATTATGTTAAGCCACAGGGGAGGTTTATGTCAGTGTTATAGTTGCTGGTAGGTAACCAGATCTAGGAGTGCTGGAATGTTATTGGACAAGTAAAAGTTGTTACTAGGGGGTCCTTGTGCACCTAATTATGTTAAGCCACAGGGGAGGTTTATGTCAGTGTTATAGTTGCTGGTAGGTAACCAGATCTAGGAGTGCTGGAATGTTATTGGACAAGTAAAAGTTGTTACTAGGGGGTCCTTGTGCACCTAATTATGTTAAGCCACAGGGGAGGAGATAGGGGGAGAGGGGAGGCCAGGCATACGTGGGGGATTTGAACTAAGCCTACAATGTAGCTGTTTTATTTGGGAAACTGCAATATATTTGGATGAGGGAAGATTAGCCCCCCTTTCAATCTTTTCAACTTTTTGAGCACCCCCTGTAACTCCAATATTTTTCAAGAGCCCCCCTTTTAACTGCCCCTAAAAATTAAGAGCCCCTCAATATCTTTATGCCTCACTTAAACATTGCCACATATTTTCTTCTGCACTCTTATGAACTTATGTTCAATGTAAGCTACATAAGACATATAATGATGTATGATTTGGAGTACGTAAACAAAGCTATATCTTACTAGTTAAATGTATGGCACATTATTAAAGTTCTTTCCCTTTACCAGGTTGGAATAATAATAATAATTACTGAAAACAGACAGGAATCGGACTACAAATGTGTTACTTGTATTGGCGATCATTGGTGTACTGTTAGAAACCACTAGGTTTAAGCATATAGGTAACGCTAAAACAGTACAGGATTCAGGAACAACAGTTACTGTAACAGATATAATTTTAAAGTCCCTCACACGCAGTACAGTAAAATACTTATATTACCTTAACGTAAAGGCATTTCCTTTTTGTTTCGAAGGCTTTAGAAGTCATACTGATTTAGTCATCTTCCACAACAAGGACAGTTTTCATTTCCTCGGGAATACCCGAAATTATTTCCGAATTAAAACTGCGCGCAAAAACTTTCGCGCGCGGCCATTTTGAAATATTGTCACTCTGAAAATTTTAACGCTTGGGGAGGGCCGGGTAGGAAACGCAAATTAAGAGATATTTTATTTACGATATTTAAATTATATTATTTTTGATGTCTTGTTCTTTACTTTGTACATATATATATGTGTGTGTTTATAACTTAGAGTATCCACTTAAAAATGTTCATGTAGCAGTTTCACAGAAATAGAAAGTACTTAGAACTCTAGCCTACCTAAGACGGGAGAAATTACCTTGAGTTTTTGGCGCGGTACCAAGTGCTTGGAACCGAGGTTACGTGAATATTGACCTTGAGTCGTCGCGAAGGAAATGCTCATGAATTTTAATCATACCTTGTTTCTAAGCAATCATTGTACGATGAACCATCGCCCAGACACATAGATGTTATTGTTACATGTGTAGTCTCCTTCAGTTTATAATCGGAGGAAAATGGCGAAAAGCTACGACCATCTCTTCAAAATCCTTCTCATAGGCGACTCTGGTGTCGGGAAGACATGTATTCTTTGCCGCTTTGCAAGCGACGAATTTAACAAGTCTCACATCTCAACTATAGGTAGGTCAAATCTTATCTCCAGATTACACTGTATCCTATTTCTGCTTGTTAATATCGCATGTTTTAATTTTGAGTTTGAGCTAGAGTTAGTAGCTCATTCTCAATATTTGCACTAATACGTGTATGTTGCGTTTCCCAACATATAGGCATCGATTTTAAGATGAAAACGCTAATTGTGGATGGTAAAAGAATACGTATACAAATGTGGTGAGTTAGTTTATAAAACTTGGTTTTCCACTGTTTTATCTATGTTTTCAGATAATTATCATACTTGATTCATGGTACACTTCATAAACTTTAGTAAGATTATTTTTCGAGCGGAAGACGTAATTCTATACCCTTTGCCTGCATGATATGACCATCGTGTATCGAAATATAACTCATTTATCTATCGAATAGTCACCCGTAAATGAGGTTTATGAGGCTTAAGATTTCCCGCTGGCTGAACCCGAGATTTTCGGTTGCGAAAAAAATATTTGTGGCGAGATTTCATCGATCGCTTAATTGCTATTAGTATTAAATCGGCTTCCAACTAAATTAAATATTTTTTCTAAATAATATGATTATTTTAAATTTGAAATGTTGTTCTTTTCAGCAGCTGAAGTCAGATTAAAATTATCAAGATCTCGCAGATACAGAACTACAATGTTTGTTTTTTAAATGGGGGGCAATTTTGGATGCTAATGAGTAATGTGATGAGTCATAAAGAATGTCTTACTCCAGTTTATACGGGAAATATGTGTATAACTATATATAAAGCTCTATTTTTTCAATAAAAATAAAAATGCTAGAAGTAGAAACGTATAGTTTTTAGGCTGGAAATACGGAAACTCATCAAGAAAGCTCCCGTTGTGAAATAGAGCAAAATGTTCACTCCAGTGTTTCATGACACAATGATAGTTCAGCATCCAGTTGTTTCTATTGTTTACGATGTAAACGATTTTAAAACATTCTGATTCACGTAATTATATTTTTCTTCTGAAGAAATTAAAAATAAAGTTAGCAATTTTAAAAAGGAAATTAATTTCATATAAAATTAATTTACCCAAGTAAATGTTTGGGGCATTGGCTTTCATGACTGCAATTTATTCGTATTTTATAATATAACCCAGACTCAAAAATCTATGGTCTATTGTGCCGGTAAACACATAGAAATCGGCATGCCTGCTTGCATTGTGTCGTAGTAATATAAAAGCAATAAACCACACATTTCGATGTGTTTACTGGCAAAATAATGCTGATAATTTGTTTTAGAATCCTATCATTCAGTGGTTTTTCTTTTCTTTGTCTTAAAAAGAATGGGGGCAAAAGGAGGGAGGGGATAGGAAATGACGGGAATGAAAACTGATATATTTGCTCAGATGCTTATGAACAACATTATATTACTTCATTGGTTTGTAGTGGACAGGAGTCATTAAATCAATATTATGAAAAATAAGGACAAATACTATATCTTGATTCACTTAAAGCAAGATGTAAATTTTGATCAAAACAATTTCACATCTTCACATCTTTTACTAACAGTATGTTTCTTTGGAAAGTTGAAGGAAAAATTAAGTATTTTTGAGCCTTGTTTATTTTTTGTTTTATAGGTTTACTCATTGTTTTAGTGATTTGTCATAATATAAATTATTACTATAAAATGTAAGAGGTTATTGCATTATCTTAAAAGCTATTTAGGAGAATGTCCTTGGGCAGGAACATTAAGATGTTGGCCTTGTCTCCTTCCTCTTCTAATTATATAATATGAGGGGGTGTAAAAGAACCTGTTGTGTATTTGATAAAGAGTAGGGGATTGTCTCCTGGCACAATATAGTCTGTATTCTTAAGGTACTAATAACCACTTATGATTGTAAACTACACGGCAGCACATTGCACCACAATAGAAAATATGCTTCAAATGTGCTTCATCAGGGAGGACTAATCATGTAGAATTTGTGCTAGATATAACTTTTTTAAAGCACTTTCTATTAAATCTATTCTTTCACCACAGACCACTATTGTAACTGTCATACCAGACTGTTTTAATAGGTCTATGAATCATGGTACATTTATAATTATATGCATAAAAAATGAAAAATATTCTTCTAATTAAGACATCAGGATGCAGGCACATATAATTTTTGAAAGAGCTCACCAAACAATTATTATTATCTATATTTTTAGATCATTGTTGTTTAGTCAGTAAGTCCCAATTAGGACATCAGGCAAGCTATACAATTAGGTCTTCTAAATTGTCCACTATTATTACCAATATTTAATCTCCTCATGGATTTCTAGGTCAGATTGCATGAACTCATATATTTCAATTCCATTGATATGAATGAGTTTCAAATTTGAAATGGATGCTTCAGCTTCTTGATATTATTTCAACAAAGCAGTCTCTGTGGTGGGACACTCCTGTCTGATAGAGGTTGTGATCTTGTGATAATAGACAAGTCACAGTATTAACCTTTTATGATACACACACCCAGGAAAACCAAAACTATGCCTGCTATTTACATAGAATGTTGTTCCTTATTTATAGTATTATATTGTCAGTTATGGCCAATTAATCTGCTACTTAAAAATTCTGGATAAAAGGTTCTGTACAGGAAGAGCAATAAATAACTTAATAGATGAAATCTAAGGATTTATTTACAGTTGCTGTGTTGCATCTTATTATAAAGTCTATGATTTAATATCAGCTTATGACTTACAGTGTACTCGTAATTCTCTACCACATTAAGACATCAGCAACTGCAGCACAATCAATGATTTTAAAAGTAAGGTGAAAACATATCTTTTTGGAAGGTGTTTTTAGATTAGGTTAGTTTTAATTTTCTTTATTATCATAATAGTTTTAACTCTAGCTTTTTAGGCAATTTCTATTCTATTCATTTTTAAAGAATTAATGTTGTAATATTCTATTATTGACTGACTTCAAATGAAATGTAAAGCACCATTGGACAGAGATGTAAATAGCACTGTATCAGTGCTTATTATTATTATTTTTCTTGATGGGTAATTATGTCATAATAATATTAATGGTTAAGTTGCACTATTTTCCTTAAATTCTAACTATTAGACAAACAGCACTATAGACAGTTTATTTCCTGAACACTTGTATTTCTTCAAAGTGTTTGATTATTATTAGAAGCATCATTTTTGCCACATGTACTATTTTTAAGGCTGACCCTTGTCACCAGATTTTCTAGACATTGGCTAGCCGGCCGGCCCTGGATAAAAAAATAATTACTCGGGCTGCCTGTGGCAGCGCCGAGTCTTAAAATGCAAGCGGTTATTATTATTATTTTTTTTATTTCATGTCAGACGGCTTCTGCGCATGCGTTAAAGGTCAAATTCCAACCAATCAGATTGCACTGTGCTGGTCACGCAAACAAAGGTTAGATTTCCTCAGGCGCGCTCAGATAAGAAAGCTCAAAGCTCTCAGACGAGGCGAGACAAGGAGATATCAATTTCAAATAGTCATTGTCAGAAATCTATTCCATCTTCGGTGGGCAATTATGCAATACAACCTAAATTTGGGTCAGGTCCATGTTTTACGACAGAATAACCAGAGCCCGAACCAGAGTCTTTCTACTGGATTCGGAGAGCTCGAGACATTATACAAGTCTGCTAATATGGGGAAAACTGAAACACAAAATGAACTTTGACGGCAGAAACCCTCATATTTGAGCCAAGCGGAATATTTACATGATCCGCTAAGATTTTTACAAATCTAATTAGTTAAGCAGATGTACGCAGTGTATGCCAACTGAAATGCTGTGCTCGTTTTGTGGCCTACGGCTCAGTGGGGAAACTACACGAACAAGAAGCATGAACTGCCAGCAAAGAGAGAGGAATTGATCGGAGACGTTAAATTAATTTCATCTTCAAATTATCTCATGTGGCCCGAGTGAAAGGCCAGATGGGCTCTTTTCTACTTTCAACACACAGTCGCTAAACTGTACGAAATCTCCAAGAATAAATCCCTAATGTCCAAACTAACGGGAAAAACTGAAAGAGGAAATCCTTATGAGAAATCGACGTACATATGAAGCTATATAAGTTATCATCGACTATATGGGAGTCAAACATCGAGCTGCTATGAAACCGCTTGTGACAGTTTGTTTACGCACTTTCATGACAAACGAACGTTTCTACTTTCGACACAACGGTCGCTAAACTGTACGAAATCTCCAAGGATATATCCCTAATGTCCAAACTAAAGGGAAAAACTGAAAGAGGAAATCATTGTGACCAATCGACATAAATATGAAGCTCCAGAAGTGATTATTGAATACATGAGAACCCATAGAGAAAACCGATAATAATGAACACGGTATTAGTTTCACCGACATTTGTGGCGTAACTGAACTCGCACTACAGCATAGCTTGAAATACTGTACGAAAACTCAAGAAATCTTCCATAGAATGTTCTATTTTTTTTACAGCTGAGAACTGTATTATTAAACACAAGAAATAAAACAATGGTGCCATTTGAAGAATTATATCATGTCAAAAGTGCAAACGAAGAAATATATATCTACGGACGCGAGCAGCTCGATCGTTTCACTTTGGTCAAACTCGGACTGTTTACGACTGGAACCTGCAGTTTTATCGGACCTGCAGACTAAATTGTAAACGTGTGGCCGTGTTCAGGCTAGTAAATCTAGCTAGCTAACCACAGGAGGTAGCGAGCTTCTTTAGTCTGAACAGTTTTTCTGCTCTGGTGATTAGCTAGCTAGTGGTCGGTGGAATACTTTGAAGTTCCAAGCTACCAAGCGAGGTAGCTTGAATAGAATCTAGCGCGCTAAAAGCCCATCGATGACAGATTTTAGTTATTTTAAGGTTTTGAAATGTACACAAATGTCAAGTCAGTGTTATCATCCGATCTAGCCAACTTCTAGCTCTCGCTACGACCACGTTCACTACTCGCTCCAAGGTAATTTCTCTTACCACGACAACTACCGGGTGTATTGTACGTCAATTGAGCCATCATGGATAACGAGGATCGCCAAACACCAGTCAGTAGCAGTTTTTCGCACAGTTTTAATATTTTGGTTGAAATTTCAATTGAGCACTTTGGCGATCAATTATTTGCGATTACGAAACACTTGCGCCAAGGGCAGTTATATTTCTATCTTTTAGAGGTCTTTAGAGATAGAAACAAACCAGAAGAGGGAAAAACAAAAAGTAAAACCTACTAAGTTACTAGGTCTGAACAGTACTAATTTATTAACTAGCTGCGAGTTGCTGACAGATATCTCAAGACTCTAGCTAGCTGCACGATAGTAGTCTGAACATACATACACACATGAATAAGTAGTGTTTTCAATAAAAGATCAACTACTTTAATTTACATACGAGAAAACAAAAATATTAAATTACATACATGTATATATATACTAGGGGAGCAGAGAATGAAAGTCACCGCGCTACCGGCCACTCCTAAAGACTGCTAATAATTCTTCCCTTTGGTTATTACTAAGAGGATTTCAAATGAAAGTGTATTTCATCTTCAATCTCATGTGGCCCGAGTGAAAGCCCAGATGGGCTCTTGTTGTGACAAAATGTGCAGAAGTTTCCAGAATAGTGCTTATACAGTGTATCAATATTAAAATGTAGACAAAAATAATTTTCTTTAATGATCAATGCATACATAAGAGAGTAAATACCTAATTAATAATGTTAAATAAGTGCATTTAAAAATAGCCATTGACATTTGTTGTAATATTTATAATCTGATTGATTAAGATATTTAATTCTTCCCTAAACAGGAGTAATCTTGTATTTTAATTTAGAATCCATTTGTAGGTATATGCTTTTAAAATTAGTTTTCAACTGCTGTCTACAGATAGAATTAGATTTAAGAACTACCGGTAAAAGGATTTTCAGAATTTAAGGTTATAAATGTATTGGGATTTTAATTTTTGGAAGTTTTAATTTATAATTCTCTCTACGCTGTCCATATTTCCTTTGTCATATATATTTATATATAGTTTACGTTTATGTAAATGTTATAATCATTTCAGCAGATTTCATATGAGTGAATGGCAATGACTTACGGCATGGATACTGTATGGCATGTGCTGTGACATTTAAATGACTTTCCTATTGTTTTTGTCCTCACTGTGGGCACAAATGACCTTAAAAACGGCATGAGTTCTATATTTAAAAAGTTTTCAACGCAGATGATTGAATTTTGGTAGAATGATATAGAATCGTAAAAGGAATATAACCTGATTTTTTTAGCTATGTTAATACCATTGTGACGTCACAATGACGTCATTTATCCATTTGTAATACATTTCTTATAACTGTTCATTACCTCTAAAAACAAAATGTAGTATATTGTTAAAATCTCCTTGTTATGAGAATGAAGGAATCGAAAACCCAATGTCGATTAGTTAAGGAAATCAAAAGTTATGAAAGTTTTAGTTTTGTCTATTTCCCACCAAAATTTGGCGGGAAATAAACAATGCAAAAGCATTTATGCAAATATCGCTTAATTCATCTTTTAGAGTTGTAATTACTGTTGCATGACATTTTGTCCAATTATAAAACACATTGGTGGCTAAAATCGTATGTTTTTAGAATTTTGATTTTTTTTGTCCATAACCGGCTTAAAGGGGCATGGTCACCTGGTAGTCATGCGCAGTAGGCGTGCAGAAAGTACTAATTAGCATATCAAAATCTTCCCGGTTGAGCGAGCGTACGTGAGAAGGTCGCAAAGGGGAGGATTTGTATTGTAGTAGCATTTTGAAGGCTGGCGGCCCTGTATTAGGGTACCACGTTATAACAATGGCTTCAGAGTCGATGGAGGAAGAAGTTGAGTTGGATATGATAACATTTGGACAAATAGTTCTGTTCTTAGAATGTTGAACATGCTTGATTTGGACAATTTTGCATAAAATCTGATACCGGCGAATTATGTCCAAACACTGCACGAAAATCGAACAAAAAGTACATTAAAAATACTTTCTGATGCCAAACAAACCACAAACACAAAGAGCATAGTCTTCTGATCAACCGACATACGTATTCATGAAGCTGTAAAATAAGTTTCCAGTCCATAAAAGCCGATAGTTCGAACTAGTACAAACACGCTTGGTAAGCTCAAAGGATTTTCTTCACAAGTAAACATTGCAGTGTCAAGCACTACACAATGCTTCCAAAACTGTAGGAAAACTCCCGTTTAAAAATTCTCTGATGTCCAAATAATCACAGCAGCTCACACAGGATAGTCTTATGAGCAATTGAAATTCGTTTGAAGGCATAGAAATTGTTTTGGAGTTGAAAACCGATAGATCGAACTAGTTAGGTTATAAACAGACTTCCGTTGCAAATAAACATTCTATGGTCGAGCGCGCTACAGTATGCTTCCAAAACTGTAGGCAAACTCCCGTTTAATAATTCCCTGACGCCCAAATAACCACAGCAGCTCACACAGGATAGTCTTATGAGCAATCGAAATTCGTTTGAAGGCATAGAAATTGTTTTGGAGTTGAAAACTGATAGATCGAACTAGTACAAACAAGCTTGTAATTAATTCACAGACTGCGTTACGAGTAAACAGCGCGCTACACTATGCTTGCAAAAGTGTACGAAATGCACCGTTAAAACATTCCATGATTCCAAATAAACTACAGCAGCTCACACAGGATAGCCATGTGAACAATTGACATTCATTTGAAGTGATAAAAATTGTTTTCAAGTGCATGACATCCGATAAATCGAACTAGTACAAACATACCGTTAGTTCACACCACGATGACTTCGTGTTTTTTTCGAAAATTTCTAGCTCATTTTCGCAAATCAAACAAAAAAAGGCTATAGAACTAATAAATATATACATCTAAAATACTGTACGAAGTTTGGAGGACTGATGGCCCACACAAGCTGTTAAATTGGACCAGATTATACCACGCTCGCATTGATGGCGGATAAGTTGAGTTTCCCGTGGCCCACGGAAAACTCAACTACTCGTCTCTGCTGCGCATGCGTATAAACCGATGACCATGCCCCTTTAAAATTGAAGTCATATTTTCGGCAACTTCATTATGACATCATGCTTTTTTATATACATGTATATCCTTAGGAAAAAATCATTTGAGTGATTTTCGAGTTGTTTTAGTGATGAAATGCGCTAGTCTGGCACTCAAAAGTCACATTATATTCTTTTCTTGACTTTTTACAATAGACTAAATATGACGTCATAGCAACAGTCATTTCTCTATAACTTTTGCTGTAGTAGTAAATGTTGTAGAACATTCAAATTTGCGCCAAATGAATATGTGTCATGAAGGCCCTTTGATGGTGTAGTCTGTTTTTAATGTTTATTAAAGGGGGAATTACACCAAAAAAGGAGGCATCACTTATGATGTCACAACAAAGTCATCATACTAACATAAAACACCTAAAATATGTAGTTTCATGTTGTTATAAACTCACCAACATTTCTTCAAATTGAGACTCTAAGTAAAGAAATGGTGTTAATTTTAATTATTTGGCCACTTTCACTGATGCCGATTTTGACGTTCTTTATGCCCGACGTGTCTGATCCAATTAAATTACATACCGTAGTTATTATACAGTAAGCTATAAATGGACGTGCCATATTTTTGTCCCACTCATACGAAATCTGCTCTATTATCAAAGTAATTTACAAAGTTTATATGATATAAGATTAATATCTAAATGTACAAAGCATACTGGAAGGCATAATCCTTCGTCAATGATAAAAGTTAGTTATATATTATAAATTTCCCATTGTCAGGGACACAGCTGGCCAAGAGAGATATGAAACCATCACAACACAGTATTACAGGAGAGCACAGGTAATGCTGATAGATCCCAGCAGATCTATAGAATATTCTCTGAAAATTACTGGTTCTGAGGCACATTTTGCACTATAAGGTACATAATTTTTTTTAGGATAATTCCACCAAATTGACTACAATGTCTTCAGACATTTGGAAGATATTTTGGCAAAATGAATCACTGCTGACATTATATAATAGTATTCAGGGAGGCTGATTCAGGATACCGGTACATTCAGTATTCCGGTGGCTAAATCCTGATATGAATGATTTGTAGTGATTAGTCTGTGTATTCTTATTCTGATACAACTGCTTCAGAAGTAGTCACGAGGGTGTCCAGGAAAAATCCCTGACTGTTTATTGCTGTTTTCATAAACTGTTTGGACATGTGATCCCACCAACTTCAATGATTGATGGAAGCCCATTGCCATGTTCTGGCAGGAAAGCAACAAAAGCCTGTTGTGTAGCAATGAAAACGACTGTAATAATGTGTTAAAATATTATTAATACTTTTCTTTTCAGGGAATTATTCTAGTTTATGATATCACCAGATTGGATACATTTCAAAACATAAAGAAGTGGCTCAGATATGTAGATGAGGTAAGTACGAAATAAAGCATTGGCCCCATCAAGAAAATAGAGAAAACTGTGTTTTTTGGCCTAGTTACCAAATAAAACAAGCAAGACTCACAAACAAAAGCATCCCTTCCAACCTTAAATATGTATCAGCTATTACTCTTTCAGAAAACAATATAAAACTTATCTTCTGAATCGTCAAACTTAATTCTCAATTCCTGATTTTCTCATTCCTATGGCAGTCGTACTGCATGCATGACATTGTATGACTTTTTGTATGTTTTTTAACCTCTGGGCAATTCCACATCAGACATGAATCTATTATTTTTTAGCAAACTTTATTTTAGTTAAATGCAGATATCTTGGTCTATCAGATACAAGTGAGATATTGTGAATGTTGGCCACACCCGCTCTGTGGGGAGCCTTGTTTTCTGAAGTCATTGAAAGTCAAAAATGAAGGAATTTCAGACAATATCATTCAAATGTATATGGCAGAAGGACTAAAAAGATATCAATATCCTTTCTGGGTTGTATGAATAGCCTTTACCCCTACCAGTCATTGGGCTACATGTATATAAAAAACACATTTATTTACATCCAGCCGATGCAGGATCCATCCAATTTGTGTTGCAGATATTACATAATGTCTGCAACAAAACAGTAGTTTTTTTAAATTTCCAAAATAACTACTAATAGTTTTCTTGTGATATTCATGCTGCTCTTTTAGTTTGATAAGTTTTCCAGAAGAATGTTCGTGTGGCCAGGAATATCTACTTCAAAAGTGTTGCGGACATTACGTTGTGGACATTACATATTTAAGATCTCGAGGAGAAAGGAACATAGGGCAAAATGTATTTGGATTTATTAAAGAATCATTGCTACATACATGTATAAATGATCAGTTGTATACTAATTTTAAAGTAAAAATAAATACAGAAAGTTAAAAAAAATGAAAATTGTTCAATTGTACCTAATTAATGTATCTTGTACTATTTAATTAGCATTGAAACTCCTTTCAAGATACTTTACAATACACTTCAAAACGAAATGAAAACATTTCCCTTAAAGTGCATATAAGCCCTAGCCAGTTATCTTTGATATCGATTGTACATGAAGTGGATAGTCCAAATGTAGAATATTTCTTGCTGAATTTCTTTGTGTTTGTAAATTAAGCTATTTTCTAATTTAGAATTTTTTTTTTGTAAAATCACTTTGATAAGCTTCAAATATAACTTAGAATTTAAAAATAGGTAATTTGTCTCCACCAGCATGCTTTTGTATAATAAGTGATGTCGGTGATGACATCACCTCATTAGCATATTGGAAATATAAACCTTTATATCTCGTAGACGCAACACCCAAATCAAGAAATATTCTACATTTGGACTATCCACTTCATGTACAATCGATATCAAAGATAACTGACTAGGGCTTATATGCACTTTAAGCTCCAGACTACAAAACAATATGGTTCTAAGCACATTCCCAAAATGTAATGTCTGTAACGATTTTTGTGTAATGTCCGCAACACATATTTAAATCAAATAAAACTACTACAGTGAGCTTTGTTGAACTTTATCAAAATGTTATAGTTGGAAATTCTGGTTATTTAAGCAAGTTCAGAAAGTCCACTTGTTTTCTTGTAACTCCTCACAACTCATGCACAGGATTTAAAAAGTTGACTCAAACCTGTGGAACCCTGTTTTTTGTTTTTTGTCCACAACAGACATTTAGATATTAATTAAAAAAGAGTAATGAGAGGAAGTATGTATTTTTTAATTGAAAATAGAGAGGCCAACCCAAGTTGTTTACAAACCACATTTAACTGCCATACTAGTCCTATCCTCAATTAGTATCCTTAAGTATCCTAGTATCTAGCTGTAATTATGATCAATGCTATGCATTCTATTTACTTTAAATAGTTTAGTTTTTTATCCATTATAATTTGTAACTGGGCTCAGCTTATTTCTACTAAATATAAAGTGAGAGGTGATATTATCAACTCTCACAGTTTGAATTGCATGATGTATGCTGATAACTCTCAACTTTATATTACAATGATAGCATAAAGCTTTAATACTATCTTGTAACCTTCAAAAACTAACTAGTGTTGTATCCTATTTTAGGCATCATACACTTGATCAGTTCACTAAATTATACATGCTGCTGAAGTTTATAACCTGGGCATTATTTTTGACCATCATTTACTTATAAATGTCTAGTCGGGTTAATAGCATTTGTCGCTCTGCTTCACTTGCACTCAGGAATATTGGAAGAATTAGAAAATACCTTAGTCAATCCAGTACTGAGTGTCTGGTCCACAAATTTATTACAAGTTAGACTACTGTAAATATTATAGCCTCATGTACGGTCTGCTCAATCCTAAAGCTTCAGCTGTAAATGCATTGAGCCTTGCAATATTATTAAATATTATTAGTTTATTATTATTATTATTATTATTATTAAGTACTATTATTATTACTACTACTAGTGGGTACCACTAACGATAATCAGACAAAATATTGGTCATAAGTATATCTAAAAATAATAATTTTTGCAATATTATTAAATATTATTAGTTTATTATTATTATTATTATTATTATTAAGTACTATTATTATTACTACTACTAGTGGGTACCACTAACGATAATCAGACAAAATATTGGTCATAAGTATATCTAAAAATAATAATTTTTGGCCATTTCTCGTTGAAATAAGTGGCTGAAAGTCAGGCAAAAAAAAATTATCTTTGAAACAAATGTTATTTTCCATCAAAGTGCATTGAATTTTATCACAACCTCACAAACTGGCTCCCTTTCAAAGTTCATGCTACATATTATATTGAGGTTCTTACAATATGCTGCATTCCTACATCATGTAACTTAGTACCAAAACTAATTTTTAAGCTGCAACTTCATTCAACCCACTTCTGATGGGGGACAGTACTGTTATTAACAGGAAATGCATATGATTTTCCACCCCTCCCCCCTCAGTTTTGCAAGGTTTGCAGATCTTAACCCAAATTGGCAAACAATATATTGTGTATGTCGTGTTTAGTACCTATACTATGATTTTAATGCTGCAACTTCATTCAAACTACTTCTAAATGGGGAGGGTTACTGTTATTAATAGGAAATGTATGATTTTCCACCCCTCAGTTTTGCAAGGTTGGCAGATCTTGCCCCAAATTTGCAAACAATACGTTATGTTCATCGTGTTTATTACCAAAACTATGATTTTTAAGCTGCAACTTCATTTAACCCACTTCTAAATGGGGAGGGCACCATTATTATTAGGAAATGCATATGATTTTCAAGCCATCCCTCCTCATTTTTGCAATGTTGGCAGATCTTACCCCAAATGTACAACCAATATCTTGCAATTGTGTTCATCGTTTTTAGTACCAAAACTATGAATTTAACGCTGCAACTTTATTTAATCCAGTTCTGTACAAGGAAATAGAAAATGAAACTGTCCCAGCATGCTTTGTGGCCAAAACAGAAAGGCGATGGATTTTTATGGGTAGAAATTAAGGAACATCATAGAGACATGTTATGCATAGAAACTGCAGGGTTTCTTCTTAATTTTGATGACAATAAAGTTCAGGGAAAGAAATGATAACCAAAACAAAATTTCAAAACACCTTAACCCCCCTGAACTTCATTTGCTCAAGTAATAATGCAATTTAAAAGATTTCATCTAGTTGGACAAGTTACATAAGCTAGGCTTTATTCCTTTGACTATATGCTACATACTGACAATTAATTAATTAATTATTTATTTAATGATTGTATTATTTCTATGATAATTATACATCGTTAGGAATTATTATTATTATTATTATTATTATAGGGTCTTTAACACTTGATTGATTGTTTTGTAGCATGCCAATAACAATGTTCAAAAACTACTGCTTGGTAACAAGTGTGATGTAGAGCACCAGAGAATAGTGGGCAAGGAATTAGGTGTTAAGGTAAGCAACAAGGCACCAACAAGGTTTAGCCAGGGTTTAGCATTCCTACCGATTCCTACTGATAGACTAATCTCTTGTTATTACGAAATTGACAAATCTATGCTGATATTATTTTTATAGGGGGTGCTTATTAATACTCTGTTTTTCCATGTTTGTATTTTCAGCTGGCAACAGAAAGAAATATTTGTTTCTATGAAACAAGTGCATATTCCAACACTAATATAGATGAAGTAAGTAAACAACATCAGTCTTTGGGAGGGGGGGGGGGAAGAGAGAGATCCCTTTCAGTTTTGGTATTAAAACAGGGTTTGCAGTACTCCTGGAATAGGCCTTTTGCAGGAAACAGTCAGATGCTGATATAATACATCATTAACAAATGAATTGAGCTTGTGATCCTCATAGGAAAGGTGTTGCCATGGATGCTGGGTGGAAAGCTATCTTTAAAAATGCTGTTTTAGAAAGATCAACAATCGATTGGAGGTGGAAAATAGCATTTGTAAACAAACAGGTTTTGCTAATAACACTACCAATCTTGTACAAGTGCCTTTAAATATATGAATTTATTTAAGATCTTTTTGCCACCCTTATGAGTACAACCATGTGATTGCATTCCTGCAAAAGGCCCATTCCAGGAAAACTCAGGACTGGAATGTCAAATGTTTCTTCCAGGGCCCTGGAAAACTCTTGGAATTTTATAGACATATTAGGTGAATGCCCAGGGGAGGGAGGGGGGTCTCTGGTACCAATATAACGGGGGTGCTTGGCAGTCCTTTTGAAAAAGGCTTGTACTCCTAAAAGGTATTACGCATATTCATACATTAAAGGAGGTTTAAAAACCATAATGACTTTGACCCCTAAAAGGTATGCATAAATTAAAATTATAAAGTGATTCCTTACGTCGCCGTGAACCTTAAAATTCTAATTCTGATCCCCTAAAAGGTACGACTCGGGTTGCGTAACTAACTCGTGCGAACACGCCCCCTAAAAGGTACAGTTACGAGAGGTTTGACCCCTAAAAGGAGCATAGAGCAGCCCTGTCAGTTCATTGTACTGTACATGTATATGGAGTCCTCCCCTGGCGGTAGGTGTATGTACCATACATGTATTATGTAGCATACAATAGGGCTTGTTACTCGGGCTGCCTGTGGCAGCGCCGAGTCTTAAAATGCAAGTCGTTATTTTTTTTATTTTTTTTTATTCCGTGTAGCAAAATGTCTGCGCATGCGTTAAAGGTCAAATTCAAACCAATCAGATTGCACTGTGCTGGTCACGCAACAATCGCCAGTTTAATGTATTTACATAATTAAATACAGTAAATCAAGATGGTGGACGACGGCGCGAGGAATTTTCTCTCAAATTTGGAGTCCCATCTCTCAAATGTAAGCAGTTTAATGTTTTATTTAAGTTCACTCGTGCGAAAGCCTTCCAACACTCCCAACAGGCTCAGGATATTTCAACTGGCGCTCTTGTTGGAGGTACGTTTCGTAGGTAATAAACACTCACTCGGCACAGAATATGATGACCGAAGCAGTTATTCAACTCTCACGGTAAACAAGACTCCTCTCACGGCCGAGATTTTGGTTCGAGAAATTAAAGGCTTCCAACAGTTCCCTTTATAGTTCTGTAATATAATGAGCAGACTGCAGTTTTGGGAAGGAGGGTAAAAGCTTTTAAATAGAGATAAACAAAACGGGCATTTCAGTTAATAATCTTTAGTCCAACAAATACCGATATGGACGCGATCAAAGAGCCGCAGGGTAGAAAGAACAGTAGAGAAATACAGTGATAGCTCCATCATAGGTGGACAGGATACAACTTATAATATGGGACAAATATAAACATAAATTTGAGACACTCATCTATTAGTACTCTGAACCTGCAGAACAGCAGACTAAATTAGGACCGAATTCCGATTTTTTTTCGATAAAAAAAAAGAATCAATGCCTTCAGCTGCTTCAGTAAGATTCCTAGTCATATCAGTAATGGTGACTATACCAAGCATTGTTGCTGGGGGAGATGTAAGAGTGAATCCGGCGCTCAAAGAGATATGTCTCGGAGAATGAAGCATCGTTCAGTACACCGCTAGTAGATCAGGTTTCTCATCTTTTCTCAGCCTTTTTGATCTCTCACAGGAGGAGCTTTTCTGTTCCAAAACCTTTACAGCAAATTCAGTGAGAAATTTCAGCATTGGATAAATGTTTGTACAAGAGACCTTAAAAGCACAGAACAACGAGACTAGGTCTGGCAATGAAACGTACATGTAAGTGGCTATAAATTACTGAAACCCTGACTATGTATCCACCAGTAAACAATGAGAAGGAACTACTGTTCAACCATTAAGTTTACTTGAATTTATCAGTGGATTCTAAATAAATTTTGGAAGCAAAGCCTACATCTACAATGCTTTGATTTATTTTCTGAGCACAAATGAAGTTAATTTCTTTCGGAGCTGCAGGTATTAAATTTGAAAACTCGATAAATGCAAACAATAATATAATGGTTTGAAAGAGCACACCAACATAAGCAAGATTGCCGAATTTTAGGATGCTATCAGTTCATAGTTTTAATGTATATGCTCTTCCAGCCATAACAGCTTTGGTCTCCGATGAGTTTTATTGAAGAAGATGATTGCACTCGGCATGCGGCTACATTCTTTTGTTTTTGCCTAATAATACAGGAATACCTGACCTTTGTAACTTTTCAATGTTTAGGTGAAGTCTTACAACGATATTGCATGGGAAAAGATGAGTTTGGGATACAGTTTAAATAGGACTTGACAGTCTATATAGTAAGCATGTCTCGTTGGTTGGCCAGCGAAGATGCAAAACTCGCTTGACAAGATCAACGTTTGTCGCTTTGTTTCAATCCTCTGTATTTCAGCCAAAGTTTAAGCTGTTCGACAGTATAATCATCAGGTTCCCTTTCAAAATATGGTCCAGGAAAGCAGTCATTTCTGGTAGAATAGACAGAGGACGAACTGAAGTGCTAGTCAATTCTTGTAAGTTGATACAAGAAAAGCGGTTTGTTTGTCTGAGTCTTGGCGGGGGGTCTAGACTTGTGACGTAATTACCGCGCTCTGCTATAAGCGTGCGTAACATGAACATGAATATTAAAGTAGAGGTCAACTTCTTTAATTTACATACACGAGAAAAACAAAAATATTAAATTACATATATATATATACTAGGGGAGCAGAGAATGAATGTCACCACGCTACCAGCCACTCCTAAAGACTGCTAAATTCAGCTAATAATTCTTCCCTTCGGTTATTACTAGAGGATTTCAAATGAAAGTGTAATTTCATCTTCAATCTCATGTGGCCCGAGTGAAAGCCCAGATGGGCTCTTGTTACTTTATAGACATACAGTATTAGGTGAATGTATTTAACATAGCACATAAAAGGGGTTTTACTTCGAGTGTTACTTTTTTTCATGAACTCTCAGAGTTCAGGGTCCTGGAAATTTTCTTTGTTATCCAGGGTAGAAACATTTTTGAAAGTAGGTGTTCTTGATTCAGAACCTTGATGTTTGTATTTTCTCTATTTTAGCTAGCCTTTCCAATACTCTTGCTTAATTTAATTTGTGTATGCTTTCCTTAACAGGCATTTAAAGATTTATGTAAGCAGATTCTTCGTACTATGGACGAAAATCAGGTATTAACTCTTTGATGAAATTATAGTTTTTTGTCTTTTATAACCTTTACGGTGTACTAAGCTTGTAGATCTACATGTAGTGGAGCTTTCTCTGGTCTCCAAATTTCACCAGATGAAACACTACTGGATCGTGCATATCTTTGAGCTGTGATGGGTACTAGAATTAATCTAAATTCCTCAACTTGATTAATATCTGATTGACATGCATGCAGTTTACCCTCTTCTGCCAAAAAGGACATTTTAGAAATAGACTGATCAATTATCAGCCATGGGCAGTTGTAACAGGTACAGATACCGTACAGATAATATTTATTATAGCACTATATGCCACAAGGGCATAATGGCTTATTACAATAAAGAATTTCAGAATAAAATGTAGACAATATTTTCCAACTTGAGTTTAAATGCTCTTAAGTAAGAGAGCTTTATACTCCATAAAGCAGTTGAAAATATATTTACTTTATTTATCCAGCTTGGTGGTTTAATTTAAAGGGTTTATAAGTGCCATGAAGCTGAGAGAGGATGTTTGTAAAATTGTGAGGAAGTGCTCTTCATCCTCGACTTTCTCAGAGCAAAAGGGGCAAAATCGTTTGTCTGCCTGAATAAATGGTCGTTTATATCGACCTTTTTTAATCTCCAGTTCATGATCACTCATTCTTAGTTTTGCCAGGGCTTGCCTAACAGCTGTCTAGCATCTTTGGATCCCTGGGGGGAGGGTGGTTGAAGGGGTGACTCCATATAACAGTGACAGGGACGCTTGTCAATTTTTTTTAAAGGAACCGCTAAAAGGCATACGTGGGCATGACTCAAATTTGTTTTTATCCCTAAGAGGTACCAATCCCAAAACACAAAATTACCTGACATTATTTTGATTCAAGTGCCATTTACTGTGAAAACACCAAGATGTCAAACCAGGCCAAGAAATCATTAAGCAATCATTTCATTTCTTATCTTACTTTGAATACCCTGATCAGAATTTGATCTCCCTCAAGCTGCACAATAGCGAGCACTCTTGTTATTACGTAGAATAAGTAGGTTTGATTTTCCAGTAAAAATTATTAGTATTAATAGTAGTTTTAATGTTGATATTATTATTATTATCGTTAGTATTAACAGTTATTAATAGTATTAATTTCCTTGTTGACTTAAAGTTACATGTAGCTCATTAGAATGGTATAGTTTATAATAATACTGTAGGTTTCATAGAGTATATTATATAGTTGTAGTATATTTAGGATGAAAACTTGTTAATTAGCTTGATATTTAAAAAAAGTTACATTGTAACCCGGTCCTAACAATCAATTGTATTATTGCGCCTTCGGAAAATTTTGTAAACACATTGTAATTCATATTTAATGCAATGATGTGATATTATACTAAAAGGTACAGTGATAACCACAATTGTGGATGTTTCAAATTGAACACCCTAAGTGGTACCAAACTACGCATTTTAACCCCTAAAAGGAAAGACGAGCATCCCCCATCAGGCGCGTACCTTCCTTTACGCGAAGTACGCAAGTGCTTACCAGAATTTGCTCTAAGAAGAACAGAAGGTTAGCTTTAGAATTGTAACACTTCGTAACAGGTCTAAAAGTCTCGTTCAATTTTCATTTACCTAGAAAATAAGAGAACCACTAGTACTATTACGTTAAGGAAAATATAGTTACCAAATATCGTGATCGCAATGCCAAAGTCGTCACAGTCATTCGTTCGTGCATCGATCCACATCCAGAGTTTACAGAATTCATACATTTATAGCCAGAAGAAGCAATATTTAAGCAGCCTCCTTAAGAACTAGTAAGTGAACGTTTAATGCATGATGTACGTATTAAAACTGGCTGCGTACGATTGTATTGCATAGGACACCAAACAGTGCTGTAAAGCGCACTTAGACTAGCTCGATGTATGAGAACAAGAATGTGATTGAAATAATAAATAGTCAAGTATTTCCGACTGTAATCCTATGGTGTAATTATGCTTGTCTCCCTTCGGCTTAGTATCGGACACTTTGTGCGTACTGGGAATGCGTCTGGCCATATAGGGAGACCCCTGGCTTTGGACATCTTCAGCTTGGTAAAACTAATGCACAGGACTGGTTCCTAAAAATAAAAAATATAATGCAGCAGATGTATGCATTGTACCTTCGTAAAGTAGGCCTCAAAATATAGGACTGTTTTGGCTAAAGTGAACAATCTGTACCGAAAAAAAGTGGTCGGTAAGTAGTCGGCCGACCACTTACCAACCACTTATGCCAACCACTTACCGACCACTTACCGACCACTTACCGACCACTTACCACCAGTTACCGACTACTTACCGACCACTTACCACCAGTTACCGACCACATACCGACCACTTACCGACCACATACCGACCACATACCGACCACTTACCGACCACTTACCGACCACTTACCGACCACTTACCGACCACTTACCGACCACTTACCGACCACTTACCGACCACTTACCGACCACTTACCGACCACTTACCGACCACTTACTGACAACATATTTACGGTGCAACTTGTTCACTTTAGCCAAATAAGTAAATTGGTGATTGCCCTATATTTTCCCCCAACAGAATGGCAATGATCTCAGATCATCATCAGGCTCAGAAGTCTGCTCCAGTGCCATTCTACTGGACACCAAAAAGGAAGTTCTACAGAAAGATCATCAATGCTGTTATGTCACATGACACAATTTAATACATTAAATAATGTAATTATATAGAGGATATTACATGGCCGCGCGGAGATACGGATTTTATCTTCGAGTGTTGATGAAATATCTTACGAGTGAGCTCAGTGAACGAGTAAGATATTTATTTCATCAACAGGCTCGAAGATAAAATACGTATCTCCAAGCGGCCATGTAATGTTGTTTAATATACGATTGTTGATGAAATACCAGTTTTCATCTCTTCCTAAAAAGGCTAGATATTTTTAAAAGCTAGTCAAATTTTCAAGTGATATCTTCACGTGTGAAGATATCACTTTTTAGAAAGAAATAACACTGGTATTTCATCGATAATTAATATTAAAATGATATTAATTATAGTTAAGTTTTAGCATGGTACATAAAGGATCTTGGATTATTGATTTAATCCTTATGCAATAATTGCGATTATCTGAAAATGAGATTTAGTGCTGTTCATCACTGATGAATACTTACATGTTAAAGTGTACAACACAATTAGTAATACTGTGAAGTCTTGTTGTGTAAAATGGTGATAAGTTATTGAGATTTCAATATATTTTATAGCCAGAGCTTCATGTGGACTGACTGTTGCCTCATTTTCATGATTTTTCTAGGTTTTACAAGCTGATATCTTTGCAGCAATTGACCGATTTAGCTTGTACATTTGTTGTCCCAATTCAGATCGTGTGACAGCTCTCCAGTTCCAATTAGAGAAATTCATACATTTCCTCTTGGGTACAGAAAAACAAGAAAACATTACTGAAGGGAAATGTCAGGTGACCTGAACTGGGACAACAAATGTACAAGCTAAATCGGTCACAATAGCCCACATTCGATATTTGCTTCACTTGTCGCGCACAAAGGTTTTCAATATGAGGCTCCGGGATAAATTAAATTAATTATTTTCTCTTTTCACGAATCACTGAGCATTATATCCCTGAGCCTTATCTTGAAACCTTTGCGTAACAAGTGAAGCATATCTCGAAAGATGGCTATTGAAGTCCACACTATCAAACTTCTCAGCATTTCGTACTATGGCGTGCTCTAATAACTGGTGATATTCATCTTAACGAATAAGCTTCATGTGGACTGACTAACCTCATTCTCATGATGAAGGCGGCCATTTTTTCATACGGTCTATCAGACCGAACAAATTGTGCTGAAAGGCAACAGGTTCCTTAGGACGATAGCATGAATAGCAGAGGAATGTAAAAGGTATTAATTTTCTATTCTTTCATTGGTTGATACTCATGAATTCAATATCTATTCATTAGATAACTTTTTACGTTTTATAGTTTTGATCAAACAAACTATGGTTTGATTTCAAGGAAAATCGTACGAGGAAAGTTCTCAAATTTGTGATTCAAAGATCTTAAATTGTCTTCACTCATTCCTGTTGGCTGGATGGTGTTTTCTTTAAGTTTTCGCAGCAAGAATGGCCAACAGCATAGAGTTTCCTTTATATTCTGCTTATAACTTTGACTGTGGACATGTGACAGTACTTCAGACATATTCAAGAAAAATCGTTTCTGAGGATATGCGCCATGGGCTTTTATCGCACGGCGGCCATGTTGAGTTCCAGGAGAATAAAAACATTTGTTTTCGTCCCGTAAACTCGTTCTGAAACCAACCAGTGCGAGGCTACCGGGGCCAAAACTATTGTTTTATCCAAGATGGCCGAACCGCGATAACAGCCCATTGCCGCAGCCATGCGAGACAGTCCTGCATTTTAGCCGATTGTCCCGACGTCTTGCATGAACACAAAATGTCCCGCATTATCGGAATTTCCTTCAACATTTCCTGCATTTTTGGAATTTTAATTTGCGGAAGTTATTTTTTTGCCGTGGGCCTGGAAGGGGTGAGGGGGTAATGAGGGGAGGGGTGTCTTTTTCTTTTTGGACTGTCCCGCATTGGAAATCTGCAATGTTGGTAAGTATACGATTGCCTTTTGCTATTATTCTTCGCCACCTGTCTTCGCCTGATCGTCCATGATGTGGCCGTTTACATAATTCTTGGCTACTACTTCCGGCTGCACTCTAGCCTCGCTTCTATGAAACTGGAAGTAGGAAGGTTTAACTCTATTAAGGTTATCGTATAGCTTCAGAGCCGAATTTTTCACGTAGAAACAAAGTTTAGAGTGTTAAGTATCCAACAGAAAAAAAAATGGTTGAATTTTCTTTTATCTAGACGGAGAAATATCAAAAAGAAACATTTTACCGAAGATTGCGTTACATATTTTGATTGACAGCTCATACACCACATCAATCGTCATGAGCATTCAACCGTAGCTAAGCGCGGGAGTAGTTTACTGTTCAGTTCGGAGTTCGCTCTGCACTGTGGCTAGTCTCCCTCGCAGCCGTTCTCAGTGTCGGGCTTCCTGTGTCCTTCCTTCCAGGAAGCCCGACACTAAGAACGGCTGCGAGGGAGACTACACTGTGGCTTGTTGTCAGCGTTGTATCGAATCGTTTCTCACATAAATATGTCATTGTAAATTTGAAGCGTATGCGCTAAAATTATCCGTAGATGTCTTCTTCAAAACAAGTATCTGGTCCTTGGAGTTCAAGAAAGAGGAACAAATCAAAGAAATGTTCGAAATTATATATTCTTATTACCTGCAGTGGCTAAACTATTTTGTTGTACATTTATTTCTACAACAACATGCCCAATCTCTGATATTTTCCGGAGCATATATTCACGAGCTGATTCTTCGGGTAATTTATCTGTCCTCGTGCTTTTCTTTCGTCTTCCGCGTCCGTTTGGTCTGCTTTCATTGTGCTTTGGTTTTGCCTTCTTCTTGTCTTTAGCTGGTTTATCCTTTGCCGTTTCAATTGCCTTATTCTGGCGTTTGACCGGTTTATTCTTGGTTTTGCCCATAATGAAGAGTGATTGAAAACGCGAAACTCAACTGAGCGCGAAGACCTTTGATTGTGTTGCTTTCATGCTGCTGGTGGGAAGCCAGTTTTCCCAGTCACTGGTTGAACATCATTGGCTGCTTTTTATAGAAGGTGTTTGATTGCTGTGAAAGAGGCGGGCACCAGAATCAGTCTCGCCGGCCGGCTAAAACTTTTCAAAGCGTTTTCTTGACTTTCTATTTTCGTTCTAAACATAGTTTGAAAAAAGCTCCAACTCGACGCGAATTTGTGCGAATTTCTTCAAATTTTGACAGATGGTTCGCAATTATATCAGCTAAAAGATTGTGTCGGCGATTTTTTTAATTTTCAAAAGAGAGGAGCTGAGAGCGATTCTCGCAACTATACTTGGATTGTGCGTTAGCAGTTTCACGAAGACCAAAATATCTTCAGAACAGCTTCGAATTTCCACAATCGCCGACACAATTTCGTAAACAAGGACTGTGGGAGTCCAGAAAAGCAAACCGATCTTAAATTCATTAAATTGCCGTGGAGTTGGAGCTTTTGGAAACCAACTCGCTTGTTCGGAAAAGAAGTTTATTTAAAAATCGCACTTTTATCAAAATTACAAACCTTAGGTATATCGTTGTAGCCAATTTTATAAGCTTTAAAATGAGGTATAATTTATCTAAATACGACGAATATTCGAGATGCTACTTAATTTTATCCGGAACAGTACCCTGAAGGTATACGATAACCTTAAAGGGAACCTCGGCTGAAAAACAATGTTTGCTCTCAAGTGTTTGTTATGGATGCCTAAATCTATTGCTTTGTTAGTTTTCTGTAAATTGTACACTAGGTGTCGGTTATAGACCAATTTTCCTGTCCATCAAACTCATTTGAATTTCCATCTTGGATCTTATGACGTCACAGTGTTGCCTGTGTTGTCATAAAATAATAATTCTGACTACACTGACAAGATACTTCATAAGTATAGTTTATTGTGGGATAGTCGCCAGACAACTCCGTACTACAATACAATTAACTAATATAAATTGTATTCCTAACTAATGGGAAACTGCCAGATACGAAAAACCGCTTAAACCACGAAAACCCCACCCTGGGGTTGTGGCCAAAAAACGTGGGGAAATGCGGAAACGTACTCCACGACCAAATGCAGCAACCCGAATTCTCCGAGGGCTAGAGAACTAATAATCGACTTACTAAGTCAATACAAAGTAACCGTACTATAATCAATAAGAAAAATAAAATAAATTCGAAACAAACGTGGAGCTGACTGGCCTAGAATGACTACTTTTCCCGCTCGAAGCATTATATATGCTAGAAGCATTACCCATAATGCTATAGTCTCCTCCCCAAACCTCTTTACCGTGCCGGCAGAATATCAATTTCTGACTATCGCTCCTGCGTCGCTCAAACGCCAGAAATTACATGCTATAGACCCTATGCATAAGTCCTGGTAACTAGCATGTCAACGAGGCCAGTAGGTCCTCTGGAATGTTGAAATTGAAGCGCCCGGGAAGATTGTGAAATGCACTGAAGGAATGTTCAGTGAAACAATGCCGTTAATTTGCTATGCGCCTGGCTGGTTGTACTATAAAGAAACATTTTTCAACTAAACAATCATGTTCAACACGTTTCACACTTCCTGCTAGCATTTCAACTTCAACATTCCAGAGGACCTACTGGCCTCTTTTTCGTGTTGTGACCGCGCGAGTTATGCATAGTGTGTATTTTGTTGTGTAACAATAGGGGCAACAGTGTGACGTCATCAGATCCAAGAAGGTGACACGCGGGAAACTCAAACGAGATTTATGGACAGGAGAATTGGTCCATAACTGATATCTAGTGCTCAATTTACAGGACACAAACACAGCAACAGACTTAGACATCCACAGGGAGAAGTGAAAGTAAATCATAATTCTCCTTACACGAAGTTATGCAATGAACCCGAGGTTTTGGAGAGAGCAGTCGGTTCAGTGAACACTAACTTAAACCCTTTAAAAAGACACAACTCCACAATGGGAGGGATAGAGAGAATTTGAAAGGATTCTCGTAGATGTAGGTATAAGAGCAAAGTTTGGATTATATATTAACTAAAGTAGTCTTGTTTCTATAAGTTGGCCCAGCTTGATGCAAGCGTTGAATCACTTCAGTGCAAAATGGAGTTGTTTGCTAAAAAAATGCCTTCTATAGGCTGAAATATATTTTATCTATACTACAGTATTTGTAAGACGCACCTTCCACCTTATGATGTAGTGGCAGGTAATAGGCCACTTTCGATATTTGCTTCACAGGCGAATCAATGCGAGGCTCCGGGACAAAATTGCGCAGTGAATCGTAATAACGAAAGAAACATTTAATTAAACATTAAATGTTTCTTTTGTTGTTACGATTCACTGCGCAATTTTGTCCCAGAGCCTCGCATTGAATCGTTTGTGAAGCATAAATCGAAAGTGGTCTATTAGAGAGCTTAAGCGACTACGACGGCAACGTCAAGGAAAACGGCATAAAACAATAGCCTTAATTACAAAATAATGCAAAAACTATACGTGAAAAATGACCGTTGTTTGTAAAATCACGTGAAACCTCCAAAGTTTACGTTATCAAGAGAACGTGAACGTAAGAAAGTAAGCACTTCGGTATTCGTTCGGCGCGAACGGAACTCTATGCTTATCATATTTTTTGAAGATATATGTGAAAATTAATAGAAGCGAATAAAGAAAATTTAAGGAGGAAACACTTTTTACGTCTCGCCACCGTCATTGCTCAAGTTTTCTAGTTACTGAGGGCCGGACGACAACACATTAGGCTCGACGACATGACGTCAAAGTTATACGTACGGCCCGGCGTGTGCTTTCAAACCCCATCCCCGTTCCCCGTATCTTCTCGGTCAGATCGAAGATGGCGGTAGCCGCCATCTTTGATCTGACCGAGGTTGTTTCAAAACCATTTACAAAAGTCATGTGATGGGGACAATACGTTTTTGACGTAAGCCGTCTGGCGCTGCTCGATTTTTTGCTTGTTGTTTTGCCATATGAAAGTGGTCATATGATAGCTAGGTCGTTGTCAGACGGCAAAATATTGGTATGGACCTTGGTCAATTTGTATGGACCTCAGCCCTTCGTCAAAGCAATAGATCCCTTTGCACTTTACGTCATAGCCGCCATGTTGATGTACAGTTAACAATAGATTCTTCGTTAGCTTCTTTTGTTCTGTACACCAACATGGCCGCCATGCCCTTTGTCATTTGAATCTCTGGGGATTGAGTGCAAACCATCTATAGGTGTTTTGCCTCTGCATTTTGCTCTAACGAAGGGTTCAGGGTTAGCATGTCATTATCAACCTTTTGATGTGTCTGACTTCCCCGCCCTTCACGTGTTTTTTTACAGAGTTCATTGTACGAAAAAGAAAGCCTAACTGATAGAAATGGTGTTTCTATTTCTTCAGTTGTGGTAATATTCTCGAAACTACGTGAAGTAGTATTTATACTTGGAACATGTAACTCGGGTCCGATTCAAACGTCGAACTTCTGTGCCGAACCTAATTAGATCCGAAGAAGCCGCCTAATTATCTTTTGTTTCAATTGCGTTCGGCGCATGAAAAGTTGGACGTTTGATTCGGGCCTTAGAGTTTCTATGGATAGGTTAAATTATTATTGTAAAAATAGATCGTTTTTTAAATAAATGAGCAGCATATGGAAGTACTCGAAAAAGCAAACTGTGTCAGCGTCATTAGTAACCGATTATCAGGTTGTTTATCAAAATTGAGGCAAGTCTGCGCATGCTTGGTGAAATGTTATTGGCGAGGGTTAAGTGAGAATCTGTAGTTGTGCTCGTGCTATCACAGGCAGCCCAAGCTCTATTTTTGTGTCATTATTGCGAGATTTTGCAGAAATTAATAAAATGTAAGAAATCTATACAGTACTCAAATAAAGGTTACATACCTCTTTACAGTTGTGTTATTGATTGTCCTGTGTACTCCTGGGGTCATTTTAGCCACTTTAACAAGATGTGAATTGGAAATCTTGTTAAAGTGGCTAAAATGACCCCAGGAGTACACAGGACAATCAATAACACAACTGTAAAGAGGTATGTAACCTTTATTCGAATACTGTATAGATTTCTTACATTTTATTAATTTCTGCAAAATCTCGCAATAATGACACAAAAATAGAGCTTGGGCTGCCTGTGGTGCTATTTGTTCACAACGGTCCTGCCTGCCTGCGCACGCAAGCAGAGCATCGTCCGCAGCGAGCGATCGCAAAAAATTGCTATCTTTTCATCCGTCCGAATCACGTCAACCCAAAGAATCCATCAATTTGATGTCGGCTATCATGGATCGGAAGACTTACAAATAAAATGGAGGCCTCCGATAGGTCTTCTTTGGTAGCGCTAGCCTGCAAGCGGTTCTTATGGGTGTTTTTTTCTAATTTGTTTTCGGATTGGGCTACCTGTGGCGCGCGGTCAAAATGCGCCACAGGTAATCCGAAAACAAATTAGCAAAAAAACACCCATAAGAGCGAGCCGCTTGCAGGCTATGATAGCGCTTGACAACATTTTGGTTTGTCAAAAAGCTCGTTTGCACTTAAAACTATGCAGTTTTGGCGTTGACAGGTTCTTTCGCAAAACACGAAATTTCATCCAGTGCGAACTTCAGGCTCAAATAATATCTCGCAATTATGAAAGGGAGATATTTCGCAATATTTAATTTTCGTGATTTTGGGGAATTTGTTTCAACCGATCCACTTAATCAGTTTCGCGACTTCGTGGAAGCTCTCCAAAAAAAATTACATCCGAGGTCAAGAGAGCTGGATAAAAAAACACAGCAAAAGACGGTTTTTGAATGTTTTTCTTAACCTTTTCTTGTTTTTCCAGGTTTTTCCAAACCCCGAATGGAAACAAAATTTTAAGACCTAGAAAAACAGCAAAAACCACGAAAGACAAATGTTGTTCGATTTTCTGATAGAACTGATCCTATCTCCGGGAAAGACAGCAAAACACTCGGAAAAACAAGAAAATACGTTTTGAATGAGTTTGGAAAGATTTTGAAGGGGCTGTGTCACGGTAAGACTTTACATTCGTTTTTCCGGGCCGGAAAGAGCTATTTCCACCGATTTTGATACGAAGTAACGAACCTCTCAGCCATGTGGGATGCTTAAAATGAAAGCAAATATGCAAAAATGACTAACAAACAGTGTATATAAACAGACTCCAGGGAAAATATTGAAAATCCTTTCAATCAAGCATTGAGAGAAACTGTTTGTATCCAATTATATTAACAGCCACTAAACGAGAGATTACTCGATACATGCGCAGTACCATGACATAGCCCTTTGAATACGCGAAACGACACGGGAAAACAAGAAAACGTTATATGGAAATTAGTTATGACAGTGACAGAATATACCGGGTGCAAACATAGCGCGAAATACAGTGTTTGTATGGGTATCCTATGCCAAATAGCTGTGTTGGAAAGCGTGCAATCGCGTTTTCAGTTTTCCATACATTTATCTGTATTTTTTTCCCGCAGACTTTGACCAGTTATTGCAGACAAATGTATGGAAAACCGAATTACAGCTACATCCCTCAAATTCTGATCAGTTAATCTTTTACCTGGTATCTTAAGTTTGCAGATAGTGAATATTTCAGAATTATTTGGCATAGGATTTCCATATTAACACTGTATTTCGCGCCATGTTTGCACCCCTTTCAAAATGTCGGAATTAACCGCGAACTGGTCTATTAACTGCTAACATAATAGTCGGCTCTGAAGGTTCAAGAGGTATTTGGGACGTACTCAGATTAATCGTACTCGGCAACGTTTATGACGAGAGTAATGGCGTCAAAAGAAGCGTCATGTGAACTGATTAAAAACATATTATTTTTGTAATAGCAGGCTATGTATTTCAGCATAGCTGGTGGTAGCCTGATTTTCAGATGGTACGAGGTCGTCCGCTCACTTCCTAAAATCAGGCTAAGCTGGTGGGGGCCTGCTTTCAACTCCACACACACTCCCCACTACATTCATATATTTTTATACGTACTACTCTCAAACTCACGTTATTTTTTTACGGAGGGACGGAGGAAACCGGAGAAAACCATCGTGGCAAGGGAGACTGACAACAAACAAACTCAACTCACATATGGCACCAAGTCAGACTCGAACTCGGGCCGCAGCAGTGAGAGGCCAGCGCTATAACACTGCGCCACCCATATGATATGTAAGATAACTATTTCTAGATACTCTGGCACTGAAATCTACGAAGTGCCGAGCGTGAGGACGTGGGCACATTATGGACCGCTGGTAAGCCGATACTGAGCCGCTTTGCGTTGAAACATTTTAAACTTCAAGGTTGTACTGTTTTTGGGCCGAGGTGCGGTGACGTTTTACGCAATCTACTTTCCATTTGGCATTGTAGAGTATCGTTACCAGTGATATATCTCGACTATATGAATGATCCTAAAAATACCAAGTATGGGTTATCAATTAACAAAGTAAAAGAAATTAAACATATGCCATTTATTGTCAAGCGTACACATGAAACTACATTCAACTATATACAGTTTGTGAACATATTGCCATGCATCCTCTCAGTTTTAAAAGCCTGTTTACCCCTAAAAAATACAAGATTTTATTACATTTGGTTTTTGCCTAAACGATTCCCTAAAAATACCGGATCGCCAATTTCAACCGCTAAAAATACGACGAGCACCCCCGACCACCAAATATGGGGAATCCCCCCCCCTCCCCTCGGGTTTACCACAGGGCTTGCATGATTTGTCCGCGTTTATAAGCATTTTAAAATGTTAAAGATTGCTCTAACTATTAAACTTTAAATATTTTGCCAGTATGATTTTTAATAGACTTTAATCACGCAGAGGCGTTTGTTGTTGCACTTCCAAACTCGAGGCAAAGACAAGACTGAAAGTGCGAAAGCTATTGTTTGTAGCCAAAATGAACGCTGTGTGATAAATATATATTTATTTAAAAGTGTACACACTAAAACAGCAAATACTATATGATGGTATCCAATCCATAACGCCGAATGAGGCAGCTGGGCAACGACAAGAGACTCGGCAAGGTGAAGTAGGAGAGGAACGTCCAATTTTCTTTACCTTAAAATACTTCCTTTGGGGTAACTACAGAATACCCCGCAAAAAAATTAAACGTTCCTGAAATTAAGTGAATACTTTTAAAGGAGGAATAACTATACCTGGATATATCCTAGATTAACACAAATTGATCCAGACTTTGAAGGTATATGTCAGAAGTGGACACGCGGATACGCAGCGAGTGAGACCACCCTCCCCTAAGACTTTGAAGGTACTATATGTCTGAAGTGGACACGCGGATACACAGTGAGCTAGGGAGACCATTCTCTCCTAAGACTTTGAAGCATAGTTAATAGAGTGGAATGGTTATGAAACCCAGCGACCTTCTTTGTTATATGTCTTTGTTAGCTTTTTTCAACCGTGACCCTGCACAAAACACAATAGAAATTCCAATGTGTTAATCAATCAGCCAATAGAAACGTGTGAGTTCAGTCGTTCAGGGGACGCTAATGAACTATGACCCTGCACAATCTTTTGTCTTGCCCCCTTCCAACATAAATCCAATGCGCAGGGCCTTTGTTAGCCCCTTTGAAGTTTGCCGGGTTTCATAACCATTCCACTCTATTAACTATGTTTGAAGGTACTATATTTCTGAAGTGGACACGCGGATACGCAGTGAGGGAGACCATTCTCCCCTAAGACTTTGAAGGTACTATATGTCTGAAGTGGACACGCGGATACGCAGTAAGGGAGACCATCCTCCCCTAAGACTTTGAAGGTACTATATGTCTGAAGTGGACACGCGGATACACAGTGAGGGAGACCATCCTCCCCTAAGACTTTGAAGGTACTATATGTCTGAAGTGGACACGCGGATACACAGTGAGGGAGACCATCCTCCCCTAAGACTTTGAAGGTACTATATGTCTGAAATGGACACGCGGATACGCAGTGAGGGAGACCATTCTCCCCTAAGACTTTGAAGGTACTATATGTCTGAAGTGGACACGCGGATACACAGCGAGTGAGTCTTGCCTACCGCGTATCCACCTTTCAGGGATGCTTTGAAAATGTGGAGTATTATGTAGTTGTATACCCTTCCTTTTTCCTTGCACTTCTCTCCCTAATAATCACAAGTGGGTGACTCTGCCATACTCGTCTGTCGCATACATATCCATAGGATGTGGAGGAGGAGCATCATAAGTATAGCCATCTATGTACTCAACATCTGGCTCGAACCTCATTTTCTCAATCCACCGCCGCAACTGTCTGCCAGTGAATAACGCTACCATGAACCACAGCGCTGTTGAACAGTACGAAGAAATCTGCGAGAGGAAAGGTGATATTGCAGATTGTTAAAAATGGGTAAGCGAAGACAGTTAATTGAACCCCTGCTTGCAGACACCTCCTGTAAGCTGACCTCCCGTAAGCAGACACCTCACGCAAGTGGACACCCACTGTCTTTTTTAATCTATGGATATGTCATGAACTGCATACGGAAAAATGCAGAAGAAACAGTACAATTGGTTAAGAAAAAGGAGACCGAATTAGCAACCATTGTAAAATTTGGTGAAAATATATATGACTTAATTATTTACCGGATATAGCCGAAAAACTGTGCTCGAGATCTGGAAACAGTACTGACCGAGGCCGCAATACTGACCGACCGCAAGCCGGCAAATTACGTATTTTTTTCTCTATTCTCTTTCAACTTGAGACGAATTAATTATTGAACAAAAGTAGTATAGAGGGTGGGGGCACCGGACCATTTCAATCTCTTCGAGATCAAAATAATCCGTTGTCGACCTCAAAGAAGGTCTCGACCTCAAAGAAGGTCTCAACCTCGAAGAAGGTCTCTCCCCACCCTCGATACTACTGTACTACTGTACTACTATCCTTGGAATTATTTAGGGCGTGGTCGAATTCTTGAAATTCTTCATAACCGGTTTAACCAGTTCAATCTTTGGATGTCAAATTCTTGGAAATCTCCATAACCGGTTTCAATCTTTGGAAATCTCCATAACTGGTTTCAATCTTTGGATATCGAATTCTTCTCTTCGTTCTTCTCATACTATAGTATTCAACTTTTCATAGTTGCATTCTAGGCTATCCATTCTAATGGCTTCATTGCCTTGCCTGCTATCCGCTATTGCCATATATTGGCTTCTGCGAGTTTCTTCTATAGTATTTTCCTTTCTTTCTATTTCATAGTGCGTTCGAGGTATCTTGCATCTTCTCTATGTAATGGATGCTGGTGCATGGTAAGAGCGAAGAGTAGTGTGCGAAAGAATGATGAATGCTAGCATATGGAAAGAGTAATGAATGAAGAAATCAAAGAGTAAAGAGTAACGAATGAAGAAATCAAAGAGCAATGAATGAAGAAATTGAAGATCGATTTTAGTTTATTGTATTTTATAATGTCCATATGCGTAACTCTCAATTCCATCTTCTAATATGTATCTTTTATCATCGTAGCATGATAGACTTGTCTTATTGATCTCATAGCTTCCCAATTGATGATTCACGCTTCGAATTGTCTTCATTGTATGTGACATCTTAGTCCTATTTAGCAATGTATCTCTATAGTTGGCATGTTTGATCTGTTTCTTGATGGTGTTCTTCTTAATGCCCTTTGCCGTTTTCGAATTTGAATTGTCGTCTTTCATATAGCTGTACATCTTTGATCTCAATCCTACGAATTCGATTATGTGTTTGAAGCCATTAGCACATTCGTTCTTGAACTTACCAATTACTTTCTTGTTATTCTTATCGTAGAATGGACAATCGACTGGATAGTCGCTGTTGTCGAATCTATCTTTGTCGATCTGGAAATCTCTATATACGTTCTTAGTTTCGATCTGATACATTAGGCTGTCTGTATCTGTGAACAGTAGTTGAGGATTTGCGTATTTCTTCTTAATGTAATTGTAGTGGAAGTCGTACATTAACGTTTTGGATAGGTCTAGTATGCACATTCCAACATATATCGGTTTATCCAATGTTATCGTATTCTTGATTTGGTGGACAGCTACTAGGTCTTCATTGAAGATCTTACTGCTCACATATGTTGGTTTGCTAGCTAGTTCCAATAGTTTTTTCTTATCGGTTAGTAGTTTCACGTTGCATCGTTTTTTCACGTTCTCCATGGTCTTACCAAAGATACTGTTGTTTTGAAGCTTATAGTAGTCTTTTTCGAATTGATTCGTAGCTATGGTTCTCTTCTGAGTGTTGAAATCGATATATTCTCTTAGCCATGGACTTTGGTTGAACTCTAGAACTCGATGAACTTTTATGATTTTCATTCCTAGGCTGGTGTATAATCGTAGATTTCTATAATGAAGCACATATTTAGTCTTATCGTTTAGATTCGGAACAAGCTTGCGTGTAGTACCAATTGACATATTGTGCTTCTTTTGGATGTCTTTGCAATAGTCTGATAGCATGTCGTTATCTATGCACATCTTTTCTACTGCTAACGGATAGTCGTTATGATCGTCATGTATAGATTTAGGGTATTCTAAATCGACCTCGATTATGAGTCCTTTTTTGCTATGCTCGTCATACTTAGCTAGGTTCGTATTTTCGATCTCTTTTTTGGTTAGCCATCTGAATCCTCCAGTAGGTAGGTATTCGCTCATGGCATAGCCATAAAGGTTATTAGCATCGAGGTAGATTATATGGCTATTTGGAGCGTCTTTATTGTAATCGTTTAGATATTCATGATTAGCTTTAGCGTATCTATGAGCTATGTAACTAGTGCCACCCCTCATGCCCTTCTCAATGAACTGGTAGATATCTATGTCAGTGATCAGCTCTAATTCGACTTTGGTCATTTTAAGCATAGCATCGAAACTTAGACCGGGAGTCGTGAAATAGTGACATGGGTCGAGGCCGTAATTCGAAATCGACATAGATCTGAAATTTTCGAAGACGTCTGCCAAGAGAAGTATGTCGATTTTCAAATAGATGTCATGATAATTACCCATTGATTCCATTTTGAAAGAATTCCAGACGTTTTGAGCATGTTCGTAGTCTTCGTTGGAAATGTGTTCATCGTTTAGGATACTATAGAAGTCCTCCTTTATTGGAAGTAGTTTGTAGTCGAATTTTTCGAAGTCGTCCATGAAGTCGTATGGATAGATTCCTTTCCTTTTTACTAATTCAAATTGCTTGTCGTTTGCGAAGTCTTTCTTGGTGTATATAAATTTGTCTTCTGGAAGATTAGTTGCTAATGTGCTAAGTGATTGACCCATAAATTGGAAACTATCGAGAAATGTGAGGTTATTGCCTAGCATGAATGCCATATACTTCTCCATATTATTAGGGATTACGTTGAGATTATGGTATTTTTTATTACCATTCTTGTCTATGTATGGATGATTCTTGATGACTTTGCCGATCTGTTGCATAATTAGATGAGAGTCATATCCTCGAAGATTGTGAAAGAAGACTGGGATCTTGATTTCTTCAGCTTTTATGTCGAAGTTGAGATTGCATATTTGATGAGCCGATCCTCTGTATTTTCCAGTGATATGGCAGTGATCTCGAACTCTGATGTCGTTTACTAGGTATTCGATATCGCAGATATGGCATTTGGTAGCATCTTTGAAGTCTAGTTTGTCTTTCTTGGTCATCACCATATCTTTATTAAAATTGTTCTTTATTGTATTTTGACACCATTTTACTTCATTAAGCATTTCTTCAAGGAATTTGTATGCACTGTTCTCTCCTCGATACGTTTTCAAGGGCTTGCTGTATCGATCATCATAGCGGCAAACTAGTTTGTATCCATAACTACAGTCGATATGCTTTTGATATGCTTCCGTATATGAGTCGTTATTGTTAGGCATGCATCCATCGATTTTGCGTGTTATGCTTTCGAAGTCTGCATAGATAACGAATATAGCTGGTAGTTGCTTGTTATAGTTCTTGAATCGTAGCATATTGTTCGATTTGGTAGGCATTTGGATTGCTTGCTCACCATTTACTTCAATGCATACTTCTTTATGGTTGATTAGGACTCTTTCTGATTTGAAGCATTGTAGGCAATACTTGCAAAAGTGCTTTCTCTCCTTGTGTTTCGTTTGGTTATACATGAACTTGTCGAAGTCTTTTATTAACACGTAATGCTTGTTCGTATTCTCCGTAATCAGTAACAGATCCATATGATCGTCGTACTTTTCTTTTGATACGAATATGGGATATGGCTTCCTTTCTTCGTATCCAAAGACACTGATACTAATATTGTTTTGCTTTTCGATTTTATTGTACTGTTTGGTAGCTACTGGAAATTCGATGTTAGAATAGTCTAGGTCCTTCGCAGATTTTCTATCGCTCTTCTTGATTCTCTGAGGATATTTTTCCTGTGGATTCAAGTGCCTTACGTGGCACCATCTGAAGCATTCGTTGTCGATGTTTTTCATGTTGATTAAGCCTTTAGCTGAATTTCTAAGCTCTGATGGTAGTTGTATGTAGCTGCTTCCTTTCATAGGCTCATACTTGACTATGTTGATATAATGTTTGTCGATTGTCTCTATAGTCCATCCTGAACCCTCTGAGATCCATTGGGCTATTTTGTTTATTATCTGTTGTTCAGATGATTGTAGTCCTTCCATGATATTATTTTTGTTTATAATCGTAAAGGCTTTACTATTGAAATATGCCGTTTTAATGGTCGTTTTGTCTTCGTCTAACCGTTTTTCGAATGTGACCTTTATTGTTTCAACGAATTTATAGCCTTTGGTCTCAATCAATAGCTTTTCGAATTGAGTATGAATGCCTTTTCTCGTAGTGGTTAGTTGTACTAGTGGGTCTTTATTGTTCTTAATGGCGACTTCAAATGATCTGATTGAACCTTTCATAGCTCTATCTAGTTGTATGATCTTAGTTCTTGGAGCAGGAACAGGTCTTTTGATAGTCCTCTGAGCTGGGATTGGTTTGTAGTCATCTCTGAATCGAGTTGGTGGTAGGATGATGTTTTCCTCGTAGCGTTCGATCATGTCCTTAACGCTTCTTCGTGGAGTAGGAACTGGTCGGTTGTCTCTGAATTGAGCTGGTGGTAAGAGGATGTTTTCATCAATTTTTGGACGTCTTATAGTATTTTGTTTCAAGATCAATTCGATAAGTTTCGATTTAGACAATTTATTGAGATTCGATTCGTTCATCATCCTATATATTAACTATAGATAAAAAATTATGTTTTTAAACCTAGGTGCGTTTGGCTGCGTTTGTGCTTCTTGGTCTTAATATGACTTGATTTACCAGCCATCGTGTAGTCTTTATAGATTTCGCACGTTAAGCAGAACCATGATTTACTTAGCATGTACTTAGTTTTTCGATGCTTCCTTTCAATGTCGTCATACATTCGTGGTCGACCTCTTAGTCTTTTGATTGGTTCTATGGTATTGTTATCGTTCATGTATATAACAACTATATATATAAATTATTGTCAATTTAATATGTGCGTTCAAACGTGGTTAATTGATTAATTTAGCATGCATCTATATCGAATCTAGATTCTTAAATGGTATCCAACTATTGAATTCATCGCTATACCCTTTCCACGATACTAGAGCTTGTTTTTTCTTGTAGTTCCTTCTAATGACTTTATCGATTCTGAAGATTTCTTGAGTCGCTTTCGATAGTTCAGGTTCGTAGAAAGAACCTTGTATTTCTTCACCATTCGAGTCCTTCAATTTGTATGTAATAGGGTTCGTATATTGGATTCTATCAACTGTAAACACTTCTTCAGTCCAATTCGGAGTATAGCCTTTGTCAAACACTTTACGCTTGTACTTACTTATTCGAACCTTATCGCTAACCTTAAATTTTGGTTTCGATTGTAATGACTCCATATTGCCATATAGATTGAAGTACACAGTTCCTTCGTTCTTCTTCTTAGATGCTTCAATAGGAGTCATTTTAATGGAACTATGTTTCGTACTATTGTACTGTTTCAATATTTTAGGTAGCATATCTAGGTACTGCGTGTTACCTTGGACAGTGAATTGCTTCCACATTTTAGTTTTGATCGTTCTATTCCATCTCTCGCAAACGGATGACTTTTCTTCATTCTCAGTCGAATACATTCGTACATTATGCTTGTCCAATAGCTCTTTCACATGCTTATTATAGTACTCCTTACCCTTATCGACCCAAAAATACTGTGGTATTCTTCCTTCCTTAAATATCGTTTGGAGAGCTTTCATCACAGTTTCGCCTTTCTTATCTTTCAATGGTACGATCCAACCAAACTTACTGAAGACATCCAAAACCATGAGAAGGTATCGATAGCCTTTATTCCATTTGCTAAACTGTTGCATCTCAACGAGATCAGAACACCATATTTCATCAATGTAATTAGCTATAACGCGCCGCCGAGTAAATTTACGTCTTATTGGTCTATGCAATTCATCTGCTAGTTTTACTTGCCAGTTTTCTTCACTCGACGGCTTTTTCCGTTTTTTGGCTTCTTAGCACCCATTCCAAGCTTTGCTTTAGTCGCGATAGCATTCCTTGCTAAGGCATGACCCCATTGGCGATCCTTCCATGGAATTTCGTCTAATGATTTGACCATTTTTCGATCAGCTTCATTTTTGCATTTGACGTCATCATCACAGATAGAATAATCGACATCGTGTTGCATACTCACAGCATCAGTTTTGCCAGTTGGCTTATCGTAAATCTCTAATATTCGACCTGTCTTATCATAAGTCAATTGATTTTCTAAGGGATTCCCAGGTCCTGTATAATGATGACCTGGTAGCGTGAATCCCTTTTTTGGTGCAACCTTTAGTATTGCTTTATGAATGTCTAACTTACCTCCTTTCTTAATAGTTTTCATATGATCATCATAGATTTCGGATGCTGGATCTGTTACGTCAGTATACATACTCATTGGATGTTGTATCTGGCCACCACGAACTTTCTTAGATGCTAGATTCAATATGGTTCGACCTTCTTTTTGGATGAAATCGGCAGCTTTGCTTCTTATCTTCTTACCTATTGCCTGTGTAGCACCCTTAGCAAGTGTCGAAAATAGCTTTCCACTACCTGGAACCATTGATAATGCGGCGGCTCCAGCAAGAAGTGGTATTCCAGCTGAAATAGCTAGTGCTCCTGGCAACATACTACCGCCTTGTGTAGATTTCACGAATTTCGACTTTTGACTTCCGCATTCTACACATGCACCTACCAGACGAGTCCTTCCATTTTGAGTCTTTACGATATGCTCATCTTTCGTCTCAGTTTGTTTCTTTTGTCTTAGACAATATATCTTAGTCATTTCGTATACAATATCGTTACATAATATCGTAAGCGAAGTGCTGTATAAGCAATTCATTGAACATAGATGGTTTGAACTGAAAGTCTAACAAGATGTCGATAGGTTTTCTACCCTTTGAGCGTTCTAGAACGTAGAATATGCAATAATAACCACACATAATGCTATCCATATCTTGAATCTGCGAGCTATTGTACTCTATTTGTTTGTTGCTTGTTTCCATAAGCTCTATTACCTCTTCTGCTGGCAATAGGCCGAATGAATCGAAGTGTTCGATGTAGTCATTATCATGATTGTTATATACGGCAACCCAGTGAGTACCATCGCCTTTAAAATAGTCTTGAATATTGATTACTACACACCCGTCATTATTGATCCTATCAGGTAGCATATATTTACTGTAAGCACCTATGTAGTTGGCGATCTTTAGTTTTTTCATAATGCTATCGATATCGATGTTGCTCAGTGGTCTTAGCGCGTTCCGTAATATGGACGCTTTAGGATTGTCCCTGGAAGCACGAGGCCTTTGGCTGTTTTCTTTCTTGAGATCTTTTTTTTTACTCCATAACCAATCGTACCATCAGAATTCCAAGATCCAATAAACGGTGGTGGTCGTAGGGCTGAAAGATTGAATCCTCTTCCACTTGACTTTGGATTAGTACCTGGTAGAGCGATTCCTTTACCGAAGATACCGCCTAAGAGATTGGGAAGCAGGCTTGCCGCTAAGCCACCAAGCAAAGCCCCAATGAACCCGCCTTGCTTACTTAACTGCGTCTTACTGAGTTTAATATCTACTCCGACGTTTTTCGATTTAGCTTTATGGATTCTATCGATTTGCTGCTTAGTCAATTTAATCTTATCGCTACCATGATAGTCGCTAGATGATAGTCTAATGGTAGTCGATGTCTTGTTTTGAACAGCTGAAGCTATCTTACGTTTCTGTGCCTCAGACAACTTTAATGATGTTTCTACATAATTCGTTGGCATTCTATATATGATATCGTTAGACAATAATTTGAATATGATTAGAGAATTGCTCCAAGTAATGGTATGCCCTTAAAAGGCGAATTTGGTCCTAGTATCAAGCCTTTGCCCTTCTTTTTTGGTCTACATCTCTTTTTCTTAATGCCTTTTCCTTGTACAGCCTTAGAAACAGAACCAGATATTGCTCCAGTTGCTGCAGCCATTCCAAGAGCTGGTAGGATTTTCTTCAAGAACATAGGAGCAATCATTTTCACTAAATTACCCAATCCACCTAAAAATCCGCCTTGTTTTGAGACTTGCGTCTTACTAAGTTTTAGTTGGACTCCAGACATTCCTCTTTTAGCTTCAACCACCTTCTTACGTTGCGCTTTAGTCAGTCCTAGAAAGTCGCTTCCTGTTAGTTGATTGTTGTTCAATCTCAAGCTAACTGTTTTCTTATTGATGTAAGCATTCTTAATTGATTCTTTTTGAGATTCGCTTAGACTCAATCCTGTTCTAATATAGCTCATTTCGTATATGTAGTATAATTAGATAAAATTTACACGATTACATTCATTCTACCAGACAAGCCTTGTAGTTGTAAGTGCCTATCGGATAGGATTACGGCATAAACATAATAAGGTATATCAGCATTGTTAGCTATGTTTCTGAAGTTCCCACCTAGGGTAAATCGGACTTCAATATCAGCCATGCTTGTTTTCAGCTGCTCTGAATGCTTACTAACGTCAAAATGATGTATTGGATACAATGATGCCCAATCCTCAACACTAAGCTGACTACCAGTATCGGTATCTTGGTATTTGTTGACGGCATCCATGAACATCATGTACGATCTATTATAGTTCCTATTAGCTGGAGTGAAGTTACATTCTACTTCTCTTTCTGGATGTTGTACACTATTGATTCGAACACTGATTCTTGTTAGGTTCCCATTATCGAAGATCATATTATTGACATTCTGTGCATTAGCTGTTGGATGACGATCACTAGACTGTAATGCAATGAAGACATGTCTTGGAAGTTCGCTACCTGGCTGTGTTGTAATTCTCCATGTTGGGTTCGTTTCAACGGCTTGGAACATCGTTCTGTATACACGTACCTGCTCGAAGTATAGGTCCTTTATGTAACCACTTACTAGTTTGGCATCAATGTATGATTGAATTTCTAGTGAAGGAACGACTTTAGGCATCCATAGTGATAGGTGAGTAATCTTAAATTTACCAACGCCTGCAGCATTATCTTTCATGATATACTGGTTTGCTGTTGCTCTGTTTAGGATAAGGGTATGTTTGACACTCCGAAACACAGTATCTACATCCTTACAGAATCCGAAAACTTGCGATAGTGGTAGAAGCAGGGATACTTGTTTAGCTCCTGTCGTGATAGCCTGTCGAGCAGTGAAACCTAGATTAGCTGTTTGGTCTTGTGTGTATGCAACGACTAAGGCTTGCGTTCCAGTTCGAACGGCATCTGCATTAGCAGCATCACCGACTGCAGCAATTGCAGTTATGTACTTTAAAGTTGGTGTACCCGTTGATGTATCTCTAAACCAAAGCATATTACTAGCAGTACTACGGCTATAGTCATCAGAAAACATGACTGTGTTTAGAATTGTGCTTGCTTCTGGTAGGTAGTCATTCACACTTTCTACTATTTGGTTGTTAATCTGATATTGAGCACTTGAAAATAGACTCCACGCATTATTCACAAGCGATACAATATCTGTTGCATTATAATCAGCATTAGCAGCTGTTTGCAGCTTACCACGCACCTCCAACATAGCCTTATGTGGGAGCAGGTATACGTCTTCATCTCGAGTCTCGATGATCCTTTGGCCATCTTTATCCATGTTATTAGAGTCTCTTGGAAGGTATTCGATATATTCGAACTTCGTAGTTGAGTTATCGATAATGTTCGATTCGTCGAATTGGAAATATTGGCTAATTACTTCAGTCATATATATTGTATGGTTATACAAAAGTTAATATAATCGTTTCATGCCACTTCCAGCAATAAGATTCGATAATATAGCTCTAGACCTGTCATTCAAGACTTTCCTAACTTCTGGATTCGATGAAACGTCTCTAACGCCCTGCTTTACCTTTTGAAGGATCGCTTTAGTGCCAACATCAATGGCTTTCTGTTTAACGTATGGAAGAGCCTTAGTAATGACAGGTTTTAGCAATCTATTTTTTAAGGCAGTAATGGGTCTCGTTATTATCTTGCTAGCTGTCGAAAGCGTACTCTTTGCTTTGTCGAATACGTTCCCAATTAGGTTTCCACCAATGACTTTTCTTTTGGTATATCGTTCTCTTGTTAATAGCATATACATATTGGTTACACAATCTCACTAAGATGGATATAATACGTCACTCGTTCATTATTCATTTTTATCGAATTACCACTTTGATCTCTAAGCGAGAATGATATACTGTTGATCGATCTTTTCGATATGTTCATATCAAATCGTTGGTTAGGATGGATGTTGATCAAGTAACCTGGCGGAACTGATGGAACGAATGAGTAGATGACCGAACTTGTACTGCCATTTATGTAAGAATCAGTCACTAGATCGCAGTGTACTTGAATCGTATCAACCTCCGTGATTTGCACGATCTTATCGCTATCGTGAAAGCCGTTGCCTTGAACTATCTTAGATTCGAAACCAAGTATCGTTCTAAAACTTTCATCAATAGTGAAATCTACTTTATAACCATTTCGTATCTCAATCATAGACTTCAGCGTATTGTAATTAGGTTTAATATCGACATAATACTTACTGTTAGCAGCATCCCAATCGCTATTTTGCTTCATATGGTGCTTCATAGTGTCATTTATGTCGATTACGTTGTATGCTCCTGGCGATAATGTTATCGTCTTCCAAGCTGTACCATTGTAGTATTTGAACTTGTTATTTGCACTCGTTATGTTGTACCAAGAGTACCACATAGATGCATTGATTAACGAGATTTGATAGTTTTTCGTAATATCTAGCTCCAATGGAGGATTGAAGTATGTCGTGAAGTTTTCAGATGAACCAGATCCTTTCTTACTATCAAAGAATAACGTAGTTTGCATTATACAGTTTGGTTAGATTATTCTGATGAACATATCACATCCCCATTACTAGCGAAACTCCTCGCGATCCCTGAGACTTCTTCTAAAATCATACTTGAGGTAACGTAACTATTCCACTTAGCGTTTCCATTGTTGTATATTCTATTGATTGTAACGGTTCCTGTGTCTTTCACTTTTATCTGTAATTTATATGTATGTGGGCTTTTATTAAATGGGACGTGGAACCCAGTATGGGACACGCAGGCAAGAGTTTCTGGATTGATGGCTAATTGCGAGCCAAAGCTAGCTCTGTTACGGGTTTGAAGGATATTATTTGGTAATGAATTCGTACTGACATAAGCCAGTAATCCTTGACCTGTAGTTACGACCCATCGAAACCACACATTAGCTCCTCCTGTGTCGCATCCAAGGTAAATCGTACACGATAATCGAATTAAATTTGTTGTTTCCTTGGGAGATATTGCGATTGAGAAACGTGGTATGTCTCCCCACTCCATGTCTGCGTGACTCCATAAGTGTGAAATCTCCTTTGCTATGTAAGTGACTGTCTTGATAGGAACTATTTCTTGCACTCTTTGTTCAATAATGTACTCATTATCATCGAAGGCAGTAGGATTCACAAAAGTGTTTGCATCTAATGCCCCAGCAATGATTGCGACATAGATAGTTATTAGCTGATTGGTTGACTGATTATGACTCAATGTAAATGATAGTTTGCCTATATCATTGGCAGATGTCGTTATGCTTAGCTCTTGGAAAGCAGTGTTTGTAGATCCTATCCTTCCACTTTTTATCGTGTTTGAGATGAAACTTAGATTCTCTTCAATCGATAAAGAGCTTAGTATTATGGATCCAATGTTGTTTGCATAAGCTTCAACCCGAACTGTATAGGTGCCGTTGCCTTTTAACCCTAAAGTCGTATTATCATTTTTTAGTATATTCATAGTCAACGTTTCTGTTGAGTTTGGTTTAAAGGTCTCTAGGATCCTAAAACCTCGATGTTCTGGAGTGATATTATTCATAGAGTATGCATCTTTAATGATCACAAATGAGCTTACACTACTTGATGATGCCCAATTACCAGGATCCATAAGGAAATTACCACAATTGAATGTTAAACTACTATGCATAACACTTGACCCAGGCCCAGACCCTCGAATCCCTTGGCTTCCTCGATCGCCTTTCATTCCTTGGCTTCCTTGATCGCCTTTCATTCCTCGAATCCCTTGGCTTCCTTGATCGCCTTTCATTCCTCGAATCCCTTGGCCTCCTTGATCGCCTTTCATTCCTTGGCTTCCTTGATCGCCTTTCATTCCTTGGCTTCCTTGATCGCCTTTCATTCCTTGGCTTCCTTGATCGCCTTTCATTCCTTGGCTTCCTTGATCGCCTTTCATTCCTTGGCTTCCTTGATCGCCTTTCATTCCTCGAATCCCTTGGCCTCCTTGATCGCCTTTCATTCCTTGGCTTCCTTGATCGCCCTTCATTCCTCGAATCCCTTGGCTTCCTTGGCTTCCTTGATCGCCTTTTGGTCCACGCTTACCTTCCTTTTGCTCTATCGTACCATTGTAAAGCGTTCCAAATATTGAGTAACTCATCTCTTATATTATATGATTACATTAGTTTGATGCGTATTCGTTGATCCCATTTTGAGCAACTTTTTTAGTAATCCCTGTGATTTCCTCAACCATTATTGATGATTTCACGTATCCATTCCATGCCGCATTAGCGCCATTATACAGTCTATTCAATACCATCGTTCCTGTATCAGTGATCTTACACTGCAGCTTATACGTGTGTAGGATGCCGTTACCGAAATTCTCATGAAAAGAGACGTCTGAAATACAAACGACTGTCTCTGGATCTCTTGGCGGTTGTGCCGCAAATGCACATCTGGTTCTCAAGCCAATTGCTGCATCTGGTAAATTACTTACGCCAATAATCGTTTGTAAATGGTGCCCTGGAACTGGCGTTGGCGTTAATAGGACCCATCGGAACCAAAAATTACCTCCTCCAGTGTTGTTTGAGATGTATAGGCGGCATGATAGTCTCATCATATTCGTACCTTTTGGTGTTAGCTGTATTTCGTAATTGGGTATATCCATCCAATCTGTATCGCGTTGAAGCCATAAGAGTGAAATCTCTTTCGCATTAATACTAACTATTCTTACTGGTGTTTGCTCATGCATGCACTCATTGCGGCTTCCAGTTCGAATCGTTCCAAATTTCGTAAAACTCATCTATATTGTATACGTACATTATAGTAGATGAATATAATCAACTTTGACGATACTGAAAAAATAAGTCAGAAACCAAAACATCACTTCTTGCTTCCTGATTGCCATTTTATGCTAGTTGGTAGTACGGGTCAAGGTAAAACGAATCTGCTTACCAATATGCTCTTAAAATGGATGAAATACGATTCTTGTAAGATACATACATTGAATCCTCATCAGGATAAGTACAGTCTAATAAAAGAATTCCATGATATCATTAACGAGGAATTAGATGACGACGACGATGCGTGTAATGTCGAATTATGCAATCCGGAAGACGTCATGCCAGTTGAAGATTTAGATGATGACGCTAATAAGGTTATCGTATTCGATGATATTAAGATCGACAATAAAAATATGAACAACGTTAAGGAATACTTTTCGCTATCTAGAAATAAGAACTGTAACTGCATCTACTTGTGCCAAAGCTATTATGATGTACCAAAATACATTCGACGTAATACTAAGTGCTTCGTTTTGTTCGGCGGATTAGATAACAAGGACATTAGACACATTGCTGATGATAACTGTAAAAACATAAGTCGGAAACGATTTGAAGACATATATCGAGAAGCTACGATAGAACCATTCGATTTCATGGTGTTGGATAAGACTTCTAAGCATATTCCTGAGATGTATAGAAAGAACTTCGATGGTTTATATGTGCCTAATACGTAGTTAGAGAACGAGACTTCGATGGCTTTCGCGTGGCTTACATACGATTTCGAAAAGTCACGTTAAGTTAGAGTAAAGGATTATATAACTAATATGTATACGTATGTCGTTCAGAACCGTTCAATCAGTAGAAGAAAGAGCAAGCGTAATTAACGAATTCTTGAAAAATAGACAAATCTTAAAGAAACGATTACTCGATAAGAAATTAGGTGACCAATCATTAAAGCTGGCTAGTGAAAAGCTATACCAACCCGTAACAGCTTCAGTCGAAAAGGCGCAGAAAGCGGCTGATAAGAAACAGGACGAAATGATAGAACAGCTACAAGAAAACCAAGAGAACATCACTGGAGCAATCGATACATTAAGTGAAGCCATATCAACGCAAGGATCTACTAAAGGTTTAGAATCATGGATTGGTAAACTACCATCACATTACGAGGAAGACGAAGATGAAGACGAAGAGAACAACAAAGGAGCCGTTGGTGGCATAAAACCAATTTTTGGAGCACAAGAATCTAAACGACTAGAAAAACTAGGGTTCGACCCAAGCTTAACAGACATACCTTCAGAACACTTAATAAAGAATGCCATAACGATACTGAACAAGCAAATCAAATCATCTAAATCACCCAAGACAATAAAGATACTAGGCAATCAAAAATTAGCAGCAAACAAGTACTTGAAGGAAGTGCAAAAAATAAAGACACCAGAGAAAGAAGTCGTATTTGTACCAGATGAGGACGTCATAGAAACGCCAAAGTCATCTAAGACTAAGAAAACGACTGGCACAGGTCTAAAAATAGGATCCGACTATACGTTCGGAAACTTGTATATCGATCCAGCTAAACTACTAGAGATGAGATTAGAGGCCTACAATGGTAGTGGTAAGAAGGTACTAAGCCATAAGGTCGATAATTCATTTATGGAGTTGCTAACGAAACGCTACAATCCTAGAAGACTGTACACTGATGATGCTCAAAGGATATTCAACAAGCTGATTAAGCTCTCGGGAATCTCTCCATATACGTCTAAAAGTGGTAAGATCGACTTAGGAACGAAAAAATCAGGTGGTTGTAACAAAAGTCGAATAAAGTACTACAACAACCCGAATGAGCTATGTGAAAGACTAGAGTTAATAATAGCATCGAAAAACGCTGGAAACAATAGTATCGAACTTTCTAACGAAGCCGTCGAGATACTCAATAAGCTTTCTAACGATGGCTTGATTGACGACGACGAATACAAACAGATGTATCAACAATTTATGTAACGTATAGCTATATGGCAAAGACGTTGAAAGTAGACATATTCAACTTCAATCATATAGACAAGGACTTGAGTGAAGCAGATGTCGAAATGCTAAAAAAACTGTATTCTCACTACCACAAAAAATGCTTCTACCACAAGCAAGCATACAAACGATTCAAGAAGGTTAATACAATTCTACACTTATCGTCAATTGGTCTCACAAGTACAGGCGTAATCATTGGGTCTATAACACTAAATCCAATCATTCTCGGTACAATATCGGGATCAGGACTATTGCTTCAAGGACTACTAAAAATGAAAAACTACAATAGGAAGACGGAAATGAGCAAATTTGCGTACACATCATATCAGAAGATCTTGAATAAAATAAGGGCATATCTGCGTGGAGAAGAACTCGACATCGAAAGATTTACATTAGAGTTGAACTGGTTGGACGATCAAGTTAGTGACCTATGTCCACTAGTTGATAGATTCAGAGAGAGATACAACAAGAAGTACGCAACTAGTTGATCATTGCCATATCAATTATCTTCACTTCTTGCAAAAACACCATTATGAGTCTCTATGTATAACCATTCATTCATATCACAGATCTTCTTCCATATCCTAACATATCGTTTAACAGTAATCTTAGATATGTACCTAGTACACTTTTGCATATGGATGCGATAGTTATCGATTCCAGATTCGCGAAACTTCATTTCGAACAACTTATAGAACACGAAATCTAGTATTGGATACCTCTTCCGTTTCAATATAACATCAATAGCACTTTCGAATTCATCGAACATCCTACGAATATCAATGCACTCACCATATCGTAAATCAAATTTCGCAATGAATATATTGTCAATATGGTATTTCCTATGGTAGATAGACTTACGTCTCATTCGGTACCTATTTTCGTAGTAATCGATATATCCATTCACCAAACGATATGAATGAACTACACCACAGCTTTGGCAAACATACATACCATTATCATTGATTATCTCTGTATTGCCACAACACGACTCACTCTCTTTCTTGCATACGTAATCTATCAATCGCTCATTGCAGAAAGGACACAACTCTCCAAAGTCTTTCATCTCATCATGGATTTCTGAATTGCAGTTCATCCTATACTACTATATTAGATATTAAATATAGAGTACCATGCACCAGCATCCATTACATAGAGAAGATGCAAGATACCTCGAACGCACTATGAAATAGAAAGAAAGGAAAATACTATAGAAGAAACTCGCAGAAGCCAATATATGGCAATAGCGGATAGCAGGCAAGGCAATGAAGCCATTAGAATGGATAGCCTAGAATGCAACTATGAAAAGTTGAATACTATAGTATGAGAAGAACGAAGAGAAGAATTCGATATCCAAAGATTGAAACCAGTTATGGAGATTTCCAAAGATTGAAACCGGTTATGGAGATTTCCAAGAATTTGACATCCAAAGATTGAACTGGTTAAACCGGTTATGAAGAATTTCAAGAATTCGACCACGCCCTAAATAATTCCAAGGATAGTAGTACAGTAGTACAGTAGTATCGAGGGTGGGGAGAGACCTTCTTCGAGGTTGAGACCTTCTTTGAGGTCGAGACCTTCTTTGAGGTCGACAACGGATTATTTTGATCTCGAAGAGATTGAAATGGTCCGGTGCCCCCACCCTCTATACTACTAACAAACTCCAATGAATCGAGAGCGCGTGCACTGGGTACCGTGACCGTGGTCAGAGATAGGAAAAAGCTGGAAAAAGCTATATTTGAAGGACAGAAGGGAAAGCTATGAACTAGGCAGTGAAAACAATCCTTTCCATACTTGGATATCATGATCATAGAGGCACTATTTGAGAATGTGATGTTTGTAACTTATAAACAAACTTCACCTCACTCTTCACAGAGCTATAAAGAAACTGTGCATCATCATGACTCACCTCCACCATTGCTAGATAGGTATGGAACATGTCTGCCTTGATGGGCTGTGGATGATAGCGTGTCCAGTCCCATTTCTCAGCGTCTTTACAACTGAATCAAGTTAAAAAGACATGCATATAGGGATAAAGAAAGTTAAGGATTTAAAGCCTTCTAAGATAACACTGATCTGGGGCAGATACAGGCAGTAAATGGGGGTCAATTGATCCCGGTTTTCTCACTATGGAAACCCCTTTTTGATTGAACCCCACTTTGTCTCCTTCCCTTTTACAAAGAAAAGCAAAGAAGTTGCCATGATTGAACCCCTATCGAACCCTCCTTTCAATCCCCTCCCTCCCCCCTCAGAGAATCCTGGATCCACCCCAGCTGATCAGTGATGTTATGGGATTACGCACTAAGTGGTGTAGGGAGGGGGGGGGGGGGGGGGGGGGGGAGTGGGGGCAGTCCTCCTTCCCCCCACCTCTCAGCTCAGTCCTAAAAGAGAGATTGACAGAAGTCATCAATGAACATGTCCCAGAATTAATCATTTTCCCCCTCCCCCCCCCCCCCCCCCATTTTCAGGACCTCCCTTACGCCCCTGCATACACTATAGTTCCATCCTCTATATAGCTATACTATAAAACACTATCTAAAAACCTTTGATGAACAACTGAACATCACAAGCTTACCGACCTTGATATCTTTATCCCAGTCTTTTCTATTGATCTGCACCACTCTGTAAAACCCACAACCATGAACACAGTACAAACAATACTATTGATCCAGCCTAGTGTTGCTAAGATAAATGAAATGAGGCTTCCATACACCATACTGAAACAAAAATGCACAGTCAGTAGTAATTTAGGTATTGTATACCACATCAGTCCCCAATTAAGCACCTACCCTCAGTTAATTAGCACCCCCCTTGAATACAACATATCAAAATAAGCACCCCTTGTATAAGAACCTACCATCCATATCCCACCTCCGAAAAATATATAGTTAATAGGTAGAAGGTAATGGTTTATTTGTCTTAGAGATACAGTCAGGTACAATGTATGAACTGTATGTATGTGCATAAGATTTTGTTTGTTTCCAGATGAAAAAGATTACCATAAAGTATTGCGATGTACTGAATTAACAAAGACAATGATCAAAAGCATTAATTGTGTCCATGTCTGGATTGTAGATTTACTTAAAAAGCCTGCCTAATTCTGCTGCTCTAGCTAGCTCTTGGATGTCTGCTCTAGTATTTGCAAAGTAGTTAAATATGTTTGTTTTAAGATCTGATGGTTTTGACATGGATTAAGAAATAATAAGAAATAATCCCCAGGTACTTTAGTTTCCTTTATTTAGTGAATATTGAGTTTAACTTATGGACTTATTTGGCAAAACCAAAAGGTATACAAAACCATAGCTATTCGACAAGTGAACGATATTTAACTTAATTATATCTATTTTTATCATTGCTTAACCAGTGATTCCCTCTGAATGGATTCGTGTTTACAAAGTGTTGCTAGTTCGCTAGAGAATACATATTGTTCTGGGTTCTGACTGCAGCATCCTTAAATCCTGGCAGAACTCTATACAAACTGGCTCTCACTTTACCTCAAACTGAATATTGTGATTGACAGTTACATTATGTTCAAAATTATGAGGATGATCACTATGCAGTTATGTATTATTATTTAGTGAGGTTTTTTTGAAGTTTTTAATCCTGTATGAATTATCTTGAGGTTTGTATGGAATAATTAATATTAGGAAAAATGAAAATGAACTAATTATTTTATTTTATTAAAATAACAAACAAAAGTGGTCAATGCAGTGTATATTTAACAAATAGATTCCAATCTGCCATGCGCCTGTCCTCGTATAGATGCACAGATCAAAAGTTGTGTATACGAAGACTTGTAAACAAATAATAATCTTTGCACAAGCTGATTTTACATACCTCGGTTTTTCTGTTGCCACAAGGCAACACCATCGAAAAACCACCAAAAATGTAGCAAGAACGCCATTGGTGATGGAAGAATAAAATCCTAGATCACAGTGGATCTGGTCACCAAAAGTTATGTTCATTGTTAAAGAGTTCACTTCGCCAAACAGCAGGCATTTGCCACCAAGCTTCGAGCCGAGCAATCCCAGTGGTACTGCTATAAAACAACCCGCCGCCATTGCGAACAGGCATAAAATACTCTCAAACATCTTGTTATTCGACATTCTGTTGTCATTCCTTCAAACATCAGTGCTAGCTTGTTGACAAAGATATTCAATGATTATTCGAACCCACGCGCTTCTTTTGCGTCTCCGGAGCAGTACGTAATGAAATTACGAGTAATTATTGACGGACTATTTGATTCACGAAGAAATATTGAACATTTGCATTTCCCCGATTCCAACCTCGTTCCCAGGAGTCATTACGCGCCTAATCAGATGCCGCCATCTTGGATTAGGCGCGTAAAGACCTTGACAGAAAATAAGTGAATTTTAAAGAAATCACTTGTAGTAATCAATTTAAGCAATGATTTGTTTCAATATTGTGCTATTCGTCTGGAGTCATCAGACGTATGTATGTATGTATGTATGTATGATATGATATGGACTCCCTGTGTCGTTTTAAAACGAATGCTGAAAATACGTATACCAGAATGCAGTGCGCTCCAAGTGCGTGGTTTCAGCGTGTGGAATAACATGGCGGCTGTTCTTGAAGATAGAGTCGATGAATCGATGGAAAATCTGGACCATCCTGTTGGTAGGTCACAAAGTAATCACTTCTAGCGATAACCTATTTATTGTGCTTACACTTGGATTAGTTTTTTAATGGAAGAGCTTTCTATTTCTTTCAATGACTCGTCGCTTCGTTCCTCTGGCTCAAGTTGTGGTTGAGACGTCCCTCGTATTAAATTAACAGTTTTCTTTTTCGTTTTTAAGACGTAGGGAAAATCGCCGTCGACACCGAAATGCCTATAGCTACCGAAGCCCCCGAAGCGCCTACAGCTATCGAAGCGGCTATAGCTCCCGAAGCTGATCATAGTGCCAGCCCCGAGCAAGACTGCCAAGACTGGCAAGAGCAAGACTGCCAAGAGCAAGACGATGGTGCTGTCGCTGTATTTGAAAAGACTCTGGAACAAGACGTGCAAGAGAATGTCGAAAATGAAGTGATTACCAATGGTAATGAGGTAGATGAAGTGATCAACGAACAAGAACTAAAATACTGGAAGGCAGTGAAAGAAAATCCCTCTGACTTCACCAGTTGGACCTACTTATTGCAATTTGTAGAGCAAGAGGTATGCATTCATTAGTTTTATTTAATATGCAGTATTTTAATAATTTAATAATAGAAAATTATGATATAATTTTGTGCAAGATCCGGTGTTCACCCTAGCTTTCTCACTCTCAGTTCAATTTGTATTTGCCTTCCAAGTTTTTTTCTCAACATTTTTATATCTACTTTATCACAGCAAAACCACCAAATACTCCCCAGTCTTTTCCCCCAGAGCTGTGTTTCATTAGTATTCATATATTTACTTAATTTTCATACATGTTCATTAATATTTATATATGTTCATTAATATTCATGATATTTCTATTGTTAACACACCTTTTTTTATTAGCAAATTTTGCCACAAAATGTTGAAAATTGTAAGAGAAAAAATCCCAAATTTAGGGGTGCAGCATTATAGTAGAGTACTTTCCAAAAACTTTTCGAAATGTGCCCCAAAACTTGCGACGGGAAATTACAGCTACCACTGAGTAAAACAGCTTCAAAGTTAAAGAAAATAGTGAGAGAAAAACACACAGCTCACTACAAAAGTTCTAAGTATATTCTGAAATGACATTTTCCCCTAAATATCCACATATGTTCTAAATATCCCAGAAACTTATAAATATCTAAAGAAAGTCTGGTTATTTGTGTCAAAGGGAGCTTGCCCGATGACCATTTAGCACTCGACCTGACGAGTGGTTTGATTTGTTTGAACCCTGAAAGCACAAAATTGTACAGACATTTGTATGGTGGGGTACACCAATGTGCAAATAGATTTATGGTGCTCTTTTGAGCAATACTGATGGTTTCACTATTTTAAGTGGATATCAAAATGTTGGAAAAACCTTGGAATTGGGTATTGTTTTCAAGGTGGATAGTTTAATGAGTATTGTCTGATAACATTCACTTCTTACCCAGGGTAAACTAAGGGTAGCTACGCAAGTCAACACCCTAATATGGTTGGCAGGTTACAGCCTCTGTTGTACATGTAATTAAAATGCTGATTTTCGGATTTATTCATTTTGTATTATTTGGGTATCAGTGGGAGCTGGCAGTAACAGAACATGTCCTTTTTCTTGCAGAATAAATTGGCATCAGCACAAAATGCTTTTAACACTTTCTTCAAAAGGTACCCTTATTGCTATGGGTACTGGAAGAAGTATGCAGACATGGAACGCAAAAATGGGAATATTGACAAAGCCAAAGAGGTAATTAGACAGTTCTCCTGAAGTTCTGGCATTGCGTTGTTAAATAAACCAGCTCCTCAATAAACAATGGGCCCAAGCCCAACAGTCCCAGATGATGATAAAAGCAGCATGCCCGATCACAACGAGGTGCAACTGATGAGCAAATGCAGAATAACAACCAATAATGATAAGCTAAGAGTCCCTGATGACAGTGACTCGGACCCAGGACAGCACGAACATCACCACAGGGACCCCAGTATACACTGGATATTTAACCATGTCTATCTCGATTAAAGCCCACTCCCTTCACTTTCATATCAAGTCCAAATTACATATAGCCACTTTATCATTTACTCCATTTGTTTTCTGACTTTGCCTGCCCTTGCCCCTATCTTTTTCCCATTTCTGATTTTGTCTGACTTTGCCCACAAATCCTTGCAACAACCCTGAGCCTGGTTCGAAACAAGGGTATTAGGTGGTACCCCAAAGGTTAAACTGTACAGATCACAATTACATATTTATTTAGTGCTATCCTGCCCTGGTTGGTACCAGCTACTTGTACTATTTTACAGTTACGAGTGTGTGTTTACAGGTTTGTCATGCACCTTTTTTATTATTGGGATTGTTTGGCCAGTGTGCATGTTGTACTGTAGATCCCCAGACATAACAGCTCCCTGAAAGAAGTGACCCTCGGAAAGTAACAGCATTTTCAGTTTACCAGTTGTTTGGCACTTGGTCATATTTGATCAACTGACTAGCTATGATTGGTATTGTGGTTACAGTTGAGTTGAGGTCTCATTGCTAGTCGGTCTCGGAATATCACAAAATTTAATATCAGTACAAAACTACTAAAACTAAAACAACCCTCATTACTTGTGGAACTTTGCTGTATTCAAATTACATACAACTCGTAAATTTTATTCTGTTTGTTCACAGGTCTTTGAGCAGGGAGTGACAGCCATCTCCTACAGTGTGGACTTATGGGTACATTACCTGAATTTTTCTTCTCAAACTACCAAGGGCCAACCTGATGGTCCCCAAGTGATGCGCAGGTAATCCCCCTTTCACAGTGAAACGTGGTACTAATGCATACCTTATCTCACACTTCCCAGGCACTGACTCGCATCAAAGTAAATTGGGTTGATGATGTATAAAGGGACAGAGTTCTGGCAGTTCAACTACTCATTGTGATGTAATTTCCTCAAGATTTTTAAGTCCTGAGTTTTTGAATTTGTGCTTTACTTTACAGTTGTTCTAACCATAGCATTTGTTATGCCAGATGTTTGTTTTAAGGGATAATTGGTAGGCATCTGGCCTCGTTCATTCGCTCATGAAAGCCAAGGTATTTTAAGGATTTTATTCAGTCCTGAGTTTATAAATTTTATTACAGATGAAGACTCTGCAGAGAAAGACTTTTTATTGCAACCAACTGTTAGAATGTCTCATTCTTGCCTTTTGTGTTATTATATTGACAGTTTGTTTGAAAGAGCTGTTGCAACTGCTGGTCAAGACTATCGCTCTGACAAGCTGTGGGATGCATATATTGAGTGGGAAAAAAGCCAGGGACAGCTGCAGAGAGTAACAGCCTTGTACGACAAGCTTTTGACAGTTCCAACACAGCATTATGCAGAACACTTTGAAAAGTAAGTAACAAAAACCTATCTGATACAGAGTTGGCATCAGGATTTGGCAGTACAGGTCAGGCAAAATCTGAAATGGGGAAAATATTTGGGGATAAGGTCAGGCAAAGTCAGAAAACAAATGGGGGAAATTGTTTTGAGACTCTTGAGGGTGAGATTGTCATCCAGTGGCTAAATTATATTCTAGGCTTGATACAAAATGTATGAGAATGACAGCAATGGGGGAGGGACAGTCTGATGGGAGAGGGGGTGGTCATTTGGGGCCACTGCCCCAGACTTAGGGTATAAATAGAAGGTAGGCAACCTTGCTAGTGGACTTTTAGCCTGTTCAGTGGTAGTTCACTCGTTCCCTGTTGCCTAAAGGAAAATGCATGCAAGCTTTAATGTTATCTCAGTTGTTAATTGCTGAAGGAAATAGTGTAAACATGCTACAGAATGTACCAGTACAATTTTTCTTTCTTTCGGTAGAGTAGATAAAAAAACAATACCAGCAACAGTTTTTTCCCAGCACATTTTGTATTTTTATCAATAATAAGCCAAAAATTCAGTTTACAAGCACAGGCACAAGTGTCTACATTTCTGAGGTTCATAATGTGATTTCTCTTTGGATGAGTAAACAAGCATAGCGAAGTGCATGAAGGAAAAGAGAAAAGGAAACACTGTCTATTGATTTCGCTAGATTAGTTGAATATGTACTAATGAGCATCTTGTTTATAAGGGAATGTGTTAGGATTATTCGGTAATCGTGGTTCTGATCTGACTCAAATATAATGTCTATTTTTATGGAAGCTGGATGTAAAGTAAATAAAGTAGACTGGGGCTAGCTGATTAGAACCATTCCACTGCATATGTGCTTGTGTGTTTATCTTAAGATTAGGAAGGTATATATATTGCAGTAAGGGTTAGGTGGACTTTAATGACAGCCCTGCATATCTCCACTTTTTCCACTTGATGCCAATGTATTGTCTGTCCATACGTGTAACAGCACATTATTTCATATTCACTTCAATGCTTACCAGTACTTTGATAGTTTTTGGACTCAGCACCTCATCATCCTCAGATCCTTCTCTTTGTTTTGTTTAGACTGAAAGAACACATCAATACCAATCCAGTCACAAGTGTTCTGCTCACTGAAGAACTTCTCAAACTGAGGGCAGAAGTGGCAGCTGCACCCCCTGGAGTGTCCTCAGCAGAGGATGAACCACTGAGTAGTGTCCCAGAAACATCACTTGCAGGTAATTAGAAACTACATGACAATTACCTCAAGATATAGATTTCTTAATTTTGTTTCAGAATATTTTTTTAAAGCATAAAGTCCCGGTGAAACGGGTTTAACATCGGAACAACATGTGTTGAAATCAATCTTGAAACCACCTTTAAAGAAAGTCTCTCCAGTATGCTTTCAGTATCTTTCAATGCCTTTCAACAATGTTTTCCAGTCGCTTGGTTTCAAGATTGGCTTCATCAAAAAAAAATTGTAATATTGTACTGATGTTGAAACCACTTGACTGGAGCTTAAGATTTAATATTTTTTGGTACAATGAACAAAGTATCTTCCTACTTCCTTTTTGCTCTGAAGAAGGACTAATGGTCAGTCAGCTTCTACTTACAGTTAGCATACCTTGATAGACTTGTAGTTGATTATACTAGTGTTCCTACCTCTGTTGCATATTTTAAGAAGAAATGAAATAGTGATAAAGATTATTCACATCTTTTCTCAAAGCAACAGTATACAATATATGCAGGTTTCACACAGTCATGGAAAGTCGTGGAATTTCAAAAAAATATTTCCAGGTCTGGAAAAGTCATGGAAATTTGCAAAAATGTCAAAAGTCATGGAATTTTATCATCTATCATTGGAATGTTTTGATGCTTGACTCTTCTTGCAGAATTCTAGATAGATTAGTAGGTTCTCTTTCAGCACTCTTCATCATTATCCATCTGCTACTTGATGATTTTGACTTGGCTGTTTTAAAACCGGCGGAGTTCTGGCTACATACTAAAGATACATGTAGTATGTTACGTGAAATAAGGATGTGCTCCATTGGTAGTATTCCTTCCTTTGTAAAAGTTTTCAAGCAATATTAAAGTGGGTGGACAGGCCCAGTTAAATGACGTTTTCCAGTTTTTCTTGTCTCCTCCAGAACCTAATTTGAGTCCTTGATTTCATTATAACTTTACTGTGCAAACCCTGTCAGTATGTTCTTCAGTAATACTGTTTTTTAACCTATAAATATGAGGTTTGTTTACTATTTTTAGATGTTGATGATGACACATACGGTGGTGATGATGATGTAGCACCAGGTACAGAGAAGCTGGTTGCTCCGGGAGAAGAGGAAGCTGGCTCAATTGTACTGCCTGAGGTAATATGATCTTTTTGTAGCCAAGACAATCAGAACAATAATTAAAGGCACTGTCATGGTACTGCACATGCGTGACAAACTGATGATTTTTGAATTATGGTCAGAGTGGTGAGGTATCCATTTTGAAATCAACTTCATCTGTGTTCTTTTTGAACTCATCCTAGCCTCCTTTGGTCATTTCTGGAAATGCAAGATGTCCTTAAATAAGGTTAAGTTATTTGTTTATTCAAGAGTCATCATTGTGGACTGCAACAGAACTAAAACAAAAAGCATAAGTACTGCTTCCCAGTGGGGAAGACTGCCACTGAGTACTCTGAATACAGCGGCTGAAAAATGCAATACATTGGAAGCTTTTTGGTGTTCCCACCAGAAGCGAACAGGTTTTGGATGTTCCAAGTAGAGTTCACTAAACACATGGCAACTTTTTGAGTCATAATGATATGGCTTTAATATTTTCAAAAGCAATATGATACAACTTTGCTGCCTGCCTATCTTCTCGCTTTTGGGCCTACCTTCTCGCTTTTGGGCCTACCTTCTCGCTTTTGGGCTGCAGCGAGCAAAACCATGCAGCCGGTTTACATAGACATCCTTTTCGTTTAGGCCCAACTTTTCGTGAACAATCTGGCAGCTATCCTGTGATGTAAAACCATTGATAAAAGGTTATTTTGAGTGTTCTAGTCTGAACAAATACACAGACAGCTTGCAACTTCACTTTGGTAAAATTGGGACTGTTTATGACTCAAACACAGCAAAAAGATAAAGCAAGTATAAACAGAGTATACATGTAGATACCATTCTATACTGATGTTTATATTGGATGTAGGAATAATAAAACCCTCGTAAATCTTCCCATACACTGTGCAAAACTATGATCTGTGAATCACAGCTATCACCTGATACAGTGTGGCATTTTCAGCAATTTAATTTGATTGATTCTCATTGGATGTTACACAATACAGCTGTCAATTCAATGTCTGGACACTGTAACATGCGCAGTACCGTGACACAGCGTCTTTAAGAAACCGATTCAAATATTATTGTTCACCTTCTTGCTAAGGCCCAACAAAATAAATTATGTGTTTCCAGTAACGACCTGAAAGACATCCAGGTAGGTAGGTTGAATAATAATGTTATTTTTATAGTGAATTTGTTTTTGCTTTTTCATATGCATGCATATTTCGCAAGTTAACCCAGTGTTAATATTGTTGTCTTGTTCATGTGATCGCATTGAAGACACACTGTAGCGAGAAGTAGTCGCTTATGTACTTCCCATTGTTTTAATAGCAATCAAAAGTTAGGTTGGCATGAAAGAATCCATGTCGGTCAGGTTACCGGAAACAACATTTATTTTGTTTGGCCAAAACAGATGTCAAGATTTTTGATAGTTAGCAATTTTTCCTTTGTCATATTTAAGCATTTGCAAGTTCAACAGTGAATGATTATAATTATAAAATTTGTTCCTCTAAACATTCTAATTGCATTTCAGAAGGAGACAAAAAAATGTAGTGTGCAGGCACAAGTATGCGAACCTCTGCAGTCAACCAATTTAGCTTCCATCAATGTTGTCCCAATACAGATCATGCGACAGCTCTCCAGAGGATAGAGTTCTGGAAATTTATTTGTGAATGCATTTTCTTTGGGGATTCAGAAAACCCCCAATATTACTCAATGGAAAAGTCAGGTGATCTGAAATGGGACAACAAAGAGGCAAGCTGAATGGGTATTGTTATAAAAGTTGATGGCTACTGTTCAGTAGTGGCTTAGTTTCAACTTAGTCACATACATCATACACTTAGCTCCTTTTTATATAAACTCCGATAACAGTATTTTGTGGTTTTGCAATACAGAACGATGCAGAGACCTTAGCAATTCGTGAGAAGGTGATTGCAGCAAGAGCAGAAGTCTATGCCAAGTTAGAGGATCAAATCCGAAAGCACTGGGTCTTTGAAGATGCTATAAAGAGACCATATTTCCATGTCAAACCACTAGAGAGAGTGCAGCTGAAGAATTGGAGAGACTACTTAGAGTATGAAACCGCCAATGGAGAACATGACAAAGTTGTGATTTTATTTGAGAGATGTGTAATAGCATGTGCATTGTATGAAGACTTTTGGCAGAGGTATGCAAGCTACATAGAGTGTCACAGTGTGGAGGAGTGCAGCTCAGTCTACAGTAGGGCTTGCACAATTCACCTACCAAGAAAGCCCAACATCCATCTGGCATGGGCTGCATTTGAAGAGGAACATGGTAAGTCGTATTTTGATTGTCACCAATGATGCATGGACAATATGGCAAATGTGCAGTGAATGCTAGTGCACATGCTGTCCTTGATATTATGGACCTCATTTTATTTTGAGCAGGAGCTGAAGTTACAGGGATTTAAATACAAAATAGCTCCCTCCTGTTTCTTTTCCCTTATCCTCTCCATTTTTTTGTTACAGCTGTTGTTCACTCTCCAGGCTGGTATTTTGTTTTGGTGCCTATTTCAGTATTAGATAAGATAAGATCGTTTATTTCGATACCTTGATTGCAGTTAAAAAACTGAATTACTAAGGTTTACACATGTTCTAAAATATAGTAAATATAAAAAATAAATATAGAATATAAAATATATGTGCAATGTATGCAACTACTTATTTGATACTAATGAACTATTAACTACATTATACTTAATTCCTTGCTAACAGAGGGAATTATAACGTTCGGCGCTGGATATTATAAAAGTGTTTTTGAACTGGTTCGTCTTACATTAGGGCAAAGTAAGAGGCCTAACGTATCTTAAAGATCTAATTAAATTAATGTTATGTGGAACTAAGGCATATAACTGACCTTGAGGGTGAGCTAAGATTTTGCGGAAAAAGCTGTCACAAAGTTGTAATCTCCTTTCTGAGAGTTTGCTTAAACCCGATAACTCGAGTGCTAAGGAATAAGAAATGTCAAAACCATAGATGATCTTCATGGCACATTTTTGGATGCGTTCCAAGGCAGTATTCAAATACTCAGGAAGGCAAGCATATAAAGTAATCGACTGAATACAAGCAGTATAAAACCTAATAAGGTCTTCAGGTGGTACATTTGCACGTTTCAATTGAGACAAAAAATAGAGTCTTTTAGAAGCTCTCTTTACGATACTATCTATGTGCAAATTCCATTTCAAATTGCTTTGTAATGTCACTCCTAGAAGTTTTACAAAATCTACAATTTCAACAACGTTCGTATCTATAACCAGATCGTTATACGAAGCGGGAGAACGTGAAAAAGATATTCTCATTTCTTTACACTTCTTAGGGTGAAGTTGGAATTTATTTATTTTGGACCAGTCTGATACTACATCAACTAGTGACTGCGTGGAGCTTAGCGATCCCTTTTTGACTACCTCATAGACAGTTGTGTCGTCAACATATTTGATGACGCCATCAGCTGAAACAACATCAAGATCATCTATCATAGCTAGAAATAACCATGGTCCCAGTTTAGTCCCTTGTGGAACACCGGCCGGTACTGATATCCACTCTGAGTAACAATCGTTAGCAAGTTTAACCCTTTGTGACCTGTTACTTATGAAATCGCAAATCCAATTGACGATGAAGGGATTGATACCGTAGTTTGATAGTTTGGTTACGAGGGTGGTGTGATCGATTAGATTGAAGGCTTTTTTGTAATCTAAACATAGCACCCTCACGTCTGCACCTGTTCCGTCGGTTGCCTTTGACCAGTTGTGTATAAGGCTGACAAGAGCGTGAGTGGTCGAAGATTTGGGGATACAGCCATACTGATTAGGACGGATGTGGTTGAGAACTGCTGGCTTGACATGTTTACTAACCACAAACTCTTCAGCAATCTTAGAGACAGTAGGCGTTAAAGTGCCCCTACGATCAAATTTTGACATATCAATGTTTTTGCATATTCATAAAGTAGAGTTCATATATTATTACCAGTTCAAATTGTTTTTCGATACAACGAAAGGAAGTCTTATTTTTTTAGCTCCGAATATTGAATCTACACGTCCGCCATTACTGGAAGCCGTGCCCTTTGTTCAGCTTTAAACAAAGGTTTATTCACCGGAAATGATGTCATACACTTAACGCTCGCCTGCAGAACACAACGCCTAGAGGCATATTTCTACTAAAAACGTCTTCACGTACATAAGAAGAAAGTTATATTTATCTTTGCGAGGTTGGCTACTTTTTTATGCACGCTATTTCGCGCCACGAGGTTGTCGTGTTAAGTGTATGACATCACTTCCGGTGAATAAACCTTTGTTTAAAGCTGAACAAAGGGCACGGCTTCCAGCAATGGCGGACAGGATTTTACCGGTAAACTCTCCTAAAATTTGTGGTTTAACATGCCCATTTGGGAATATTTTTTACTATTTCGGATATTTCTAATACTGATTGACCTATAGACACTGAAAAAGTGGCAAATCGAAATGGTAAATTTTCGTCGTAGTGGCACTTTAAGGAAATAGGTCTGAGATCTTTATTAATATCATCAATCGAGGAGTTTTTTGGTAGGGGTGTTATATTGGCGCACTTCCAGATATAAGGTAATTGTTCCTCTTTAAGTGAAGAATTAATGATCGCGCACACAGGTAAGGCCAAAATATGAGAAAAGTCGTTGAGAATCCAGTTGGGTATATTATCAGGACCGCAGGCTTTAGATGTGCTGACTGAATTAAGCAACTTCTCAACAGCATCGAGGGAAATCGTTGGAAGAGTAAAGCCAGTAGTATCAAATCTATTTGCTGAAGGCAGAGGTTGGTATCCTTGCTGGGGTTCAACAAACGCAGTATTGATGCGATTTGCTAAACCAAGTATAGTTTCTTGTGAAGGGGACTCCCCTGGAAGTAACTTGGATACAATATCAGTAGATGGTCCGGACATACCGCACATCTTTTTACATTCAAACCACCATTTCTTTGAATCGCTATTTTTAAGGTCCTTGACCTTGCTTTGATAATATTTAGACTTGGAGCGCTTGCGATCCCTATTGACACGATTACGATAAAATCTGAATAAGGCAGGACGATTTTGAGTGAAGGCCATTTGGCGCTTATGGATTAATGATTTCAAGTACCCTGTCATCCAGGGAGCATCATTTTTGTGCAATCTCACAGTTTTAGAAGGCATAATAGTATCCAATCCAATATGAATGATATTGTTAAAATATGTCAGCTTATCTTCAGTGCTGTCTAAAGCATCGATGTGTGACCAGTCCAGAGAAGCTAAATATCTTCCAAGTGCTTGCTTTGTACTTAACCTCATGTCTCTAATAGACACTGTCTTTCTAGAGTTTAGGCGTTTGGACTGCAATTTAGGATGCATAAAAATTGTACAGTGGTCAGAGAGACCGAAAGGAGCAAACTTGTTGGGGGCTTGATAGAATGAACTAAGATTAGTTAAAATGAGATCTAAAGAAAGCCAGTATACTTTCTGCAGCAAAAATCCGAAAACAAAATGGCTGCCAGCCCACTTGGAATTTGATAATTAGTAATAATAGCCCTTTCTGGGCTTCCTGTGGTCTCCCAAAAAACCATGGTGGCAAAAATGTATTCCAATCATACAATCCTTATTTACAATGAGAATCACTGTACAAGGAGAGTATGAAAGTTTCCAAGTATCATAATTCTCTTCATTTTTAACTTTTGCAGGATACACATGAGCACTCTTTGGATAATATTTTACAGACTAACGTGTAGTATAATTTCTTTGTGACAACAACAACAACAACTTTATTCGTACTCTTATAGTAATGATTTACATGTAAATATATAGAAAAATTAAATAGCAAGAGTACTGGGACACCTGAAATAGTAATACAACTACCGTATTCACTCACGGATAAGCCGCACCTTTTTACCAGAAATATTCGTTTAAAATCGGGGGTGCGGCTTATCTGCGAGAACATCTACCGAAGAAAAGGTCCGGAAATTTCCATAAATTTACATTTACAAGAAATACTAAGCTATAATAATAAATACTACACCAAACCAAAAGAAAGTAAGCACTGGCCATTGCTTTTGCAAGTTTGGTGGCTCCAAACAGATCCGTTTATGTTGTGAATATTTGTTCCTCCGCAAACGATAAATACCACGCTAAATGGCACAATGTTTCTTTGCAGCTTTGCACTTTAACAGCAAATTTGTCGAACAGATCTTCCACCTTTCTTTGAGTAACAAGTTTTTCTCCAATAGCTGGCTTCCGGATATCTTTTTAGGCATGATAGCAACAGACAGCTGATGAAAAAGCAAAACTACTCCATGTTGTTTCGACTTCGTTCAGCGAAAACAAAACTTCTAGTGTCCAGTTCTCTCTCTTCCAACAGGTGCCTGGTTACTAAGCTACGGACGAACATGAGCACGTTGTTGGCTTCGTTGACATGTAAAATTCGATCTAAAAGGTGACCTGAATCAACAGATCCCGGTAAACAAACACTATGGAAAGATAAATCATATATCTAAGTATGTAGACATGAAGTTTATACTATTTCAGAACTGAAATTACAGGTACAACTTTGGAATTTTCTCCAGTTTGAAAGTCTGATGAAGGTTTATAAAATGTACATGTATGTTTGATATTCTTCCAAAAAAACTTTTTTCCCAAAATCAAGATTCTAAACTCGGGGTGCGGCTTATCCACGAGTGCGGCTTATCCGTGAGCGAATACGGTAATCGAGTCAGGCATCCCAGGAATGTATAGATTAAAATTATTGAATTGGGTCAAGCACACATACACAGAGCACTACATATGATGAATACATTACAAGTACAATATACAGAATAATCGGTGTAAGAGACAAGTGTGCACCATATTGTCCCTTCCAATTGAGAAACATGCGCCAATTCCATATTTTTTTGTGGGAATGGTGCATTCTAGATCAAACACTGAGTGTACATATTGGCAACTTTGCTAGTGAATTTGTCTGTTCAGTGACAATTCACTCGTTCCCTGTTGCCAAAAGTGAGTTGCATTTTCTTCTCTAAATATCTTCCTTTGCTATTTACAGCATTGGAAACTAAGAGTTGTATGCAATAATTATTTCCAGTGTAGTATGAAGACAATCTGTTAATGTGCAGTCAATACTTGTGCACATGCTGTCCTTAATTATGGACCTCTTGTTATTATGAACTGGAGCTGAAGTTACAGGGATTTGAATACAAAATAGCCCCCCCCCCCTGTTTTTCCCTATCCTTTCCAATATTTTGTATAGCTGGGGTTGGGCTGGCATTTTGGTTTGGTGACCTGAATCAACAGATCCCGGTAAACAAACACTATGGAAAGATAAATCATATATCTAAGTATGTAGACATGAAGTTTATACTATTTCAGAACTGAAATTACAGGTACAACTTTGGAGTTTTCTCCAGTTTGAAAGTCTGATGAAGGTTTATAAAATGTACATGTATGTTTGATATTCTTCCAAAAAAACTTTTTTCCCAAAATCAAGATTCTAAACTCGGGGTGCGGCTTATCCACGAGTGCGGCTTATCCGTGAGCGAATACGGTAATCGAGTCAGGCATCCCAGGAATGTATAGATTAAAATTATTGAATTGGGTCAAGCACACATACACAGAGCACTACATATGATGAATACATTACAAGTACAATATACAGAATAATCGGTGTAAGAGACAAGTGTGCACCATATTGTCCCTTCCAATTGAGAAACATGCGCCAATTCCATATTTTTTTGTGGGAATGGTGCATTCTAGATCAAACACTGAGTGTACATATTGGCAACTTTGCTAGTGAATTTGTCTGTTCAGTGACAATTCACTCGTTCCCTGTTGCCAAAAGTGAGTTGCATTTTCTTCTCTAAATATCTTCCTTTGCTATTTACAGCATTGGAAACTAAGAGTTGTATGCAATAATTATTTCCAGTGTAGTATGAAGACAATCTGTTAATGTGCAGTCAATACTTGTGCACATGCTGTCCTTAATTATGGACCTCTTGTTATTATGAACTGGAGCTGAAGTTACAGGGATTTGAATACAAAATAGCCCCCCCCCCCCTGTTTTTCCCTATCCTTTCCAATATTTTGTATAGCTGGGGTTGACTCTACAGGCTGGCATTTTGGTTTGGTGACCTGAATCAACAGATCCCGGTAAACAAACACTATGGAAAGATAAATCATATATCTAAGTATGTAGACATGAAGTTTATACTATTTCAGAACTGAAATTACAGGTACAACTTTGGAGTTTTCTCCAGTTTGAAAGTCTGATGAAGGTTTATAAAATGTACATGTATGTTTGATATTCTTCCAAAAAAACTTTTTTCCCAAAATCAAGATTCTAAACTCGGGGTGCGGCTTATCCACGAGTGCGGCTTATCCGTGAGCGAATACGGTAATCGAGTCAGGCATCCCAGGAATGTATAGATTAAAATTATTGAATTGGGTCAAGCACACATACACAGAGCACTACATATGATGAATACATTACAAGTACAATATACAGAATAATCGGTGTAAGAGACAAGTGTGCACCATATTGTCCCTTCCAATTGAGAAACATGCGCCAATTCCATATTTTTTTGTGGGAATGGTGCATTCTAGATCAAACACTGAGTGTACATATTGGCAACTTTGCTAGTGAATTTGTCTGTTCAGTGACAATTCACTCGTTCCCTGTTGCCAAAAGTGAGTTGCATTTTCTTCTCTAAATATCTTCCTTTGCTATTTACAGCATTGGAAACTAAGAGTTGTATGCAATAATTATTTCCAGTGTAGTATGAAGACAATCTGTTAATGTGCAGTCAATACTTGTGCACATGCTGTCCTTAATTATGGACCTCTTGTTATTATGAACTGGAGCTGAAGTTACAGGGATTTGAATACAAAATAGCCCCCCCCCCCCCTGTTTTTCCCTATCCTTTCCAATATTTTGTATAGCTGGGGTTGACTCTACAGGCTGGCATTTTGGTTTGATGCCTGTTTCAGTGGCAGTTTAACACCAGTGTAACAGAGAGTAAAACCATAAATTATTGTTAATTTAAGTTTTTATAAATACCAATGTGTAGTTTCGGAAAATATCCATACCCCAGAAATTCCAGAGGTGTTGGGGGGGGGTTCTGCCCAAATTTCCAGTGGGGAGGGGGTTAAACCAAGGCTTACATTTTCCAGATGGTAAAGCATGTAATCGTAACCGTGTGACTGCATGTAGAGTTTAAATAAATTGTCTCAAAATCTTCTATCTGTTTGTGAGTACTTTCAAAATAATCCTTTTTAAGTGCCGATTCCTGAGGAGCGAGACATCGCTGGTTGGACGACAAAACGGCCATTTTGTTTTTCTCTCTCACTCTAACTGGTGAGCGTTTTGCATGCAAAAACTCATTTCTGCACCGAATTGAGTGATGAAAGCTATTGACAGTCGCTTGGGTAATTATTGTCCAAGTGTAGTACAATATTTGGTAATATAAGTCTCTCTTTCCACATCAAACATTTGAAAAAATTGATATGTAACTTTTTACTTTGCAATCAATTTAGCGTAGTTAACCCCAGGCCCCATGCGAACTACATAATAGCTTTCCCAGTCACATTAGTTCATTACGTAAAATCGTAGGACTAGTGTCCCCAATTAGTTGCAAAGCTAAATACATTTGACACTAAATAAAGTTACTTACTTACTATTGTAGCTGTGGCTATCATGTGGTAAAATAATGTAAAATGTTATTATCTACTAGGTAATTATTCATTGGCCTCCAAGATCCTTCAAGATCTTGACACTGCTGTGCCTGGTCTGGTCACTATCAAGCTACGCAGAATAAACCTCGACAGGCGCTGCAACAACCTGGAAAAAGCAGCTAATCTGTATGAGGAGGCCCTGCAGGGATCATCAGAACAGGAGATCAAGTCCTTTTATGCTATCAGATACTCCAGATTCCTTGCTAAAGTAAGGGAACCTTACAGGGTTGTTGCCAGAGGGTCAAATAGGGGGAGGAGGTCAATGGCTCCCTCTTACCCAAGGAACTGCCCCCTCCCCCCCATCAGACTTTTGCCACTCCCACTCTCATATCAACTCAGATTAAATTTAGTCATTTTGATGTCACTCACTGGCTTAAAATAATTGAAGGGCTGTGTGCAAAAAGGGCATAAGTGACTCCTGATAACATTCGAAATTCTCCTTCAATTTCTTTGTTTTCTAAGGGAGAGTTTAGAACATGATCAAGAATCACTTATGCCCTTTTTGCACACAGCCCTTCAATTATAAACATGCTCACCCTTAGCCTGCCAGTTTCAGTGGGTTTTTCAAAAAAAAAAAATGGGTTTGGGTTGCCTGTTCGGCGCAGGGTAATACTGGGATCGAGACAAAATGTGGGAGAAGGAGGGAGGGGAGAAAGGAAAAGGAGAGCCAGCAGTATAAGCCTATTGTCTTGTGCGTATTGCCTCCAAGCTGGACCTTGCTTGACAACCGATCACAATTAAAGCTGTCAACAACCTGTCAAATCTAGCCAATGAATATTGTTTTTAATGTAAACACAAAATGACAGCGTGCTCCATGTGCAGTCTCGTTCGCAATTCCAAAATAAACTCTTCATGGAAAATAGACAAACACCGATGAAGAAAGTGACAGGAAAGAGGGGTTGAAAACCCAAAGAAACATCCATCAATGATTTTTGTCGCATTTGTAAATGTAGCTTCAAGGTTAAATACGGGAATACAGGCGACAGTCAAGTAATTTCGACGGAAAATCTCTTTGTTCCATCCCGTCAAGAGGGGAGTCACGGGATTGTCTTCGCTTTGCGAAATAATTAATATAACCTTGGCAAAATCTGTTAGGTTGTCGAGCAGTGTATGTAATCCATGTGGAAGAAAAATTAGAACACTAGCAGATTGTTCCAGGTATTTTATAACTCAAGTTATAATATTGAGAAAGCAAATATATAAAAATCATTAACGCTTGTCGGTCCATGTCTCGACTGGGATTCGTCTACTACAATATAATGGCGCTTGAAGGTTGAGTCCACTTCTTTCAGGCCAGATCTGAACTCCCGCTGACGCGAAGATTATTTTGTTCTTTCACTGGCTTCTTCAGATCTTCAATGTCGTTTAAGCACATGGTGCTAATGCCTAAGGTTGATGCTTATTTTTTCTGGTCTTTCACAAAACCGACAAGAGAGCAAATCACTAAAATCTTTGCTGCTGCTGCTTCTCCATTTGGAGGTCTATCCTGGTTTTTGCACTCACAAACAATTGGTAAATTGGGCAAAACATCTTGGGAATCAAGCAGAGCATGTATCGCTTGTTGTTTAAGTCGTAAGCTTATATCAGGAACATTATCTGAATGAGAGCTTCCAAGATAGCTTTCTTGTGAGCTTCTGTCGACACCAAACGAAAATTCGAGTCAGTCGAGGCTCTAAGGAAAACTTAACATCATTTTATGGCTGTGCATTGTCAAAGTTGACAAGCTGTCAAAATTAGCCAATTGGGATTTTCCGTTCGCTGAATACGCAGAAGACAATAGGCTTACTGCTGGTACCCTTTCTCCCCTTCTACCACATTTTGTCTCTAAAAATTATACAACCTTACAGGGTTAGAAGAAAACGGAAACTTGCTTGAATACCTCATTTCACTAAGCCTATTTTGGCTCTTTGTCCAAGTTGTAAACCTGATCTACTAGCCAGGCATAATAATTTTTGTTGTGCCCTGGTAACATCTGCTAACTACATGCTAATCATACTATGCCCTTTTATTATGATGTTAGAGTTGTATTTTGCATTAATATTTGAAGCTTAATGATTGTGTTTTATCTCTTATTCTAGTTCATGAATGACTCAGATAAGGCATGTGAAATTATAAAACAAGCCATAGAAAATGATAAGGTATGTCAAATTCCTGCGATGTTGTCAAGGAATTTATGTAACTGCATGTGCTGTGTAGTTCTTAACTTTATTACAAACACTTAATATTCATTTGGTAGTAATTACATTACATTTTATTAGCATCAGTGTTGGATCTAGGATTCAGTCTTGGGTTCAAATTGGCCCCTAACCTCTGGAAAAAGGCACCAATTTTAATAAAATATGTTTGTACCCCCTCATGTTAAACTTTCCGAAATGAAAATTAAACACAAGTTTGTGACAGAAACATCCAGAATTTGTTTACTAATTAAGGGATGGTGAATGGTAATTATTTCTGGCTGCCATGATGCACCTAATTAGGGCTTTTAGAAATTGGAAAAGTCTTTATTTTTGGTAGCTTTCCAGACATCAACAGCATCATTAAAATGAAACTCAGTTTTCCATGAGTCTATTTCTTGAGCTGACCTTGTCCTTGATCAAACTAAACCCCCTTTCACAACATGCTGTCTGCACTGGGAGGACAAGGGCAATGGCAGTAAGTTTAATCAGATTGGGAAAATCATCACCATGGATCCCTAGTCATACTGTAACAAGGGATCCTGTTTTAGCCATTTCACTTGGAAAGTTAGCCTGGGAAACCAGCCGACTCTTATCGCTCCCCACTCGCGAAAGAGACATCTGGGAAGTGAGGCAGAAAATGCCATACTGATGACGTAGTAGATAGCCATTTCACGATGCATAAATTAGTTGCAATTCTCAGAAACCAAATGCGAACAACAGACTTCTTTTCAAGGAATATAACTACCAAGGCTGCTCATTTGCTTGGCAGTGGATCACCGTCACGAATAAGCATGAAACTATTCAAACCTATTTAGCGTGTGCCGGTGCTGTTGTTGGCTCCTTTGCATACTGAGTTCTTTCAGCGGCTAGTAAAGCAAAATGTCGTACTGTCAAAACATTTACAAGTAAGTGATCAAAAAGGTACTGTCATAGTTGTTTATATTTTCATATCAATAAACCTACACACACTGAGCTATCACAGAACACTGGATGAGTTGTTGTTGCCAGATAAATCGTTCAGACAGTGAATCTGGGCTATGAATAAACATAATTACATGTAAGTGCGCTATGAATCACGAACGTGATGGCCATTCACCCAAGCAAACGGGCAGTCTCGGGAGTATACCTGAAAATAACCACTGCATTCTGTAGCTAACCTCTTTGGCTACTGACCTGGCAAAAGAGCCTTGAAGAGCTGGCTTGAAAAGTGGCCTGCTGTGCTGTGTGTAGGTTTTGAAATTATAAACAACTTATGTTTTGACAGTCGTAGGGCAAATTCTCTTGACCGGGCCGAGCCACTGAAAGAACGAAGCAAACGAGCTACCAACACACGCTAAATATATAGGCTTGAATTTCATGGTTGTTCATGACGGTGATCCACTGCCAAGCAAACGAGCAGCCTCGGTAGTTATATTCCTTAAAAAGAACTCTGTTGTTCACATTCAGCTTCTGAGAATTGCAACTAATTTATGCATCGTGAAACGGCTATCTGCTACGTCATCAGTATGGCATTTTCTGCCTCACTTCCCAGATGTCTCTTTCGCGAGTGGGGAGCGATAAGAGTCGGCTGGTTTCCCAGGCTATTGGAAAGTCAGCAGGTCTTTCATTCTGACTTAGCATTCCTTGTTTTACCTGCTTCAGTGGTCTGTTCAGACGCTTCACTCTGACATCTCTGCAGTTACATGTACACTCAAACTTTTATCTGAGGACAATGTGACCCTTCACTCAGAAAGAAGGTAGTTATTTGTTTCATTTTCCAATGCAGTATTAGAAAGCCAGGACAAAATGGCCACCAGTCCATGTATAATAATATTGATAATAGGAGATATTGTAGTTGAGTCTACGAATAGCAGTTTCAGCGGTATTGACCCGAACGCCTCACTTCAATGTAATGAAGCGCCATTGAAACCATCATTCTTACACGACACCAACACCCTCCTAAACAAGCACGACTAATTTAGATACACAGTTTGAATAGCGCTTCATTACATTGCATTGAGGCGTTCTGGTCAATATCGCTGAAACTGCTATTCGTAGACTCAACTACGATATCTCCTATTAGTTATCATGGGCTTCCTGTGGTCTCCCAAAAACACATGGCAGCAAAAATATCTTTCAATTGTTCAGTCCTTATTTATAATGAGAATCTTGTACAAGAAGAAGTCTGATTGAAAGTTTCCAAATATCATGATTCCCTTTTAACGTTTGCAAGATACACGAGAGCTCTTTGGATAATATTTTATGGACTTAATGTAGTATAATTTATTTGTGCATCATATTGGCCCTTCCAATTGAGGAACATGCGCCAATTCCATCTTTTTTTGTGGGAATTGTGCATTCTAGATCCAACACTGAGTGTATGTATTGGCAACTTTGCTAGTGGATGTCTGTTCAGTGACAATTCACTCGTTCCCTGTTGCCAAAATCAAGTTGCATTTTCTTCTCTAAATATCTTCCTTTGCTATTTACAGCATTGGAAACTAAGAGTTGTATGCAATAATTATGTTGTTCCCTTTTCTCTGTTTGCTTAGCCAAACTTTTGGAGACAGAAAGTACATGAATTTTATGATAAAATAATTATTACCCATACTGCCTGCATGCACTTTCCTTTAAAAACTATTACAAAAGTCGTGATGGGAGCGGTACATGTGAAGGGCTGTGTGCAAAAAGGTGTAAGTGACTCTAAATTCTCCTTCGATTTCTTTGTTTTCTAAGGCAGAATTTGCAATGTGATCAAGAATCACTTAAGTTCTTTTTGCACACAAAAGCTGCCTGGCCCTGCTCGATTTTTTTCTTGTTTTGAAAGTGGTCACATGATAAAAAAACTTATTGACAGAGTTATTTCAGGCTGGACGGGGAAAGTATTACCCTGGATGCCAGAGGTTCTACTCCCCTCTCTAAGCTAAAGTGCAGCTAGTGAGGTGCAAAGCGACGAGAAGGCAGGGAGAACCTCTGGGCACCTAGACTGTGAACAGTCCCTCCTTTTCCCTCCATTGATAGTAATTTGCGAGCGGAGCAAGCGAACAGAAAATATGGCAGGCGTTTGAGCGGAGCGAGAGGAAGAATGGGGACGAGAAAGAGGAGAAGAAAAGGAGGGACTGCAGACATTACGCAGGAAATGATTACCGCCCCCTTTTATTTTTAGAATACATGCTTTCATCGAGTTGCCATTGTCCCACCCCTTTTCATCAAGTCGTCATTCTCAGCTCTGCCCCTTTCTGTGAAATCCGATGTAAACATAACATTGCTCCACTTGAGTCCCAAAATATACCGCCAAATGCAAACTCAGGGAAAGCCCAATGTTGTCGACGACTCCGGTAAAGAGGCAGAAAACCAAACCAATCTTCGTATAACGATTTCTGCCGTGTTTGTAGTTGCTCTTGCAGAAATTTTGCAAAACCTGGGTTATTCTCAGCTCGAGAAAACGATTGGTTCATCCTCCCGTGTTTGTGCAAAGTGCGCAACAAAGACTAGGAGAGCAGCAGATCTAAAATCGTATCTAGATGTTGCCCCACAAATCGAAGTCAACTCACCGCAGCAATTCAAACCAGAGTTTCTCCCTCGTCGCTCCTTTGTGCCTTAACTTTTGCTTAGAGAGGGCAGTAGAACCTCTGGCATCCAGGGTAGGAAAATGTTGGCTCTCAGTCAATTTGTGTGGACTGAGCACAGCAAGAGAGCCAAATATGTTCCTTCTGGACCTCCCCTCAGTCAATAAGTTCCTAGTATAAGCTTCACTTCCAGTGTTGGAAAATCATTCCTGGTGTCTGTACTTGGTGTGAGATTTTGGTCATATTTTGTACAATGTCCTTAATTTTGTCTTTGGGATTCTATTAGGATAACAAGAGACTTTACCTTGTACTCCTTGATATACAACTTACTACATTGCCAGTTGATGAGGACAAAGTTGAAGAGGTCTTTGAGGTGGTAAAGAACGGCAATTTAGATTCAGATGTGAAGCAGGGATTCTCACAGAGAAGACTAGAATTCCTGGAAGATTTCTGCTGTAATATTACAAAAATAATGAAAGCAACAGAGGCCCATAGCAAGCTGTATAAAGTAAAGGCACCAAATCCTGCAAGTAACACAGCAGGCAAGAAACGATCTTCCGAAACAAGGTAGGATATTAACTTATATTTCCCTTCAATGCCTTGAACCTTTGTTTCTTTAAAACAAAACTACAAAAATAACACCCTGAGATAGAAGAGAAATACCATGTGAATGCCCTGATATGCTTTTTAGAATTTTTCAACAGATGATGGCAAAGATTAAAGTGGATTACAAAAGCTTCTTCTAGAAACTTGATTTTGGTTACAACGAACCTATTTCAAGATGCTCTACATTATTTTCCCTTAAATCAGTATTTTTCATCCACTCAAATCTTTGCCATCCCTCATCAAAATTGTCAAATTTTCTCCAGTATACATTTGACCTTTCAATAATTATTAATCATCACAAAGATGTGACCCTTCTTGTAACATAACCAACATTATTTTGATTATTTGAAACTTTTGTACTGTATTGTGGTTGTAGGCAACATTGCTAGTGCACTGGTCTTTTCAGTGGTAGTTCACTCGTTCCCTGTTGCCAAAAGGAAAATGCATGCAAGCTTTAAATGTTTTCAGTCATTGATTGCTGAAGGAAATAATTGCAAACATGCTACAGAATTGCAAAAAGTATGTATTGCATTTTGCATCTCAATGTGTTTTGTCAATTAGGTCACATTGCACAGTGAAAAAGATCAAGGTTGTACCACGTAAAATATGGATTCACACTGTTTTCAGACAGTGGCCAATGACCAATCATTTCACAAAAATGTCCAATAGATATTCAACATAGCAGGATGCTGGTATGATTGCTTTTGGTTTCCTGCCGTTAAAGGTTTTTGTGAGAAGAACCGACCTGCAATTTTTTTTCTCCTATTGATCTAACCCTAGCTAGGGCAATCAATTTTATTGACAGATAGCATAAAATCCAACAAAATCCCTGGAAGCCATGTACAAATTTGTTAAAAGTTGTTATGCTTGAGTTATTCTTGACAAATAAATGCTCATTGAAATGTTGCTGGTTTTTTTTTTCAGCCTCGAAGTAAAGTCAAAGGTCTCCAAAACAGAGGGAGCTGTAGCAGACAGCAGCCAACATGCTTACCAATCTGTAGTATCTTCAGGCACAGAAGCCTATGATCCATCTTACTCTGCAGCTTACAGTGCTTCTGTAGCAGCAGCGGCAGCTTACAGTTATGCCACACCACAAAACCAGTGGGCAGCCTATACTGCAGCACAACCAGTAAGTTCAGGGACTACTTTCAAACATTATCATGATTGTACTTGTTCATTGCAGTGGTTGATCGCTCTCGTTTGTAGACAAAATTTGATGTGTTGCTAATCATAAATGTAGATGTTATCAGTTTCCCGCGCTTTGTGTTTCTTATAATAGATGAACTTAATTATTATTTTTATTAATAGTGCTTGAATAGAGGTAATCGGCTAATCCTGTTGCCACCCAATTCAGATCATGTAATGTAAACAGATGCTACTCTGGGAAATTATTCCTTTTTCATTCTAATCATAATGCAGTCATGCCTATCTGAATAATTAATTTTCAGAGTCAATTCTCCATAGTAATGTGGCAACATCGTTAGCCGATTACCTGTATTATACATGTATATTCAAAAGTGCTTGACAAGACTAGCCTAAATATAAATTATTGTGTAATAATTAGGAAAAACTGGAAGGAAACTCGAAAGATAGAACTAAGTAAACACTAAAATATATAGATAAATTAATACATTCTACTCTGATCTAAAAATATAGAGACTATTGTTTTAACTGTAGCTTGGAAAAGATAAGTTCTAAACAAAGATTTAAAGCTTTAAAAAAATGTTTTAACTAGTGTTTCATGAGAACGGGCTAATCACATGTCTGGGATGCCCCAAAAGTGGATGTGCACAGCATGCTCAACTGATAACAGCGGTAGATGAAATGTAACTATTTGTGTTTCCATAGAAAACAGTGTATATGGGCAACCTTGCTAGTGGACTTGCCTTTCAGTGGTAGTTCACTCGTTCCCTGTTGCCGAAAGTCAAGTGCAATGTCGTTCATGTATATTTTCCTGTGACTTAGTGTCCTGGAAACAAGGAGACTTGCTTAAATTGTTGTGTTGAGTCATAATTATGTACCTGGAATGTGCAGTTTAGAATAAAATTAATTTGAAACTAAGATGTTTGTTTGTTCTGTGATCTTTGTTTCATTCTAGGCATCTTACAACTACAACCAGTGGTACTATGGGCAGGCCCACACTACTCCAACGCATTGAATGGCTGTTTGAAATCAGGATGTAAAATATGATGGACAGAGTGTACATAACTTGTAGATTTTGCAATCGAGCCCCTGCCTTGTAGGGGTAACTTAAAAGCCTGAAGTGCAGTTGTGTCCTGCTAAAAGTGGGAGGTCTAACACAGTATGGGCCCTCAGGCCTCAAAATTATAAAAAAAATCCTTAGTGGTTGGTGATAGTAATTAAAATCTAATTGTCAGTCAGCAAATGTTAATAGCCAAAGTAATTGGCCAGTTTACCAAACATGATTTAGTTGCATTGGTGACTGTATTGGTTACAGTTTTGAGTCCTGGCCTATACTGGACATAAATAAACATTGAACAATGATTTATTACTTGGTAATAGTATAACATTGCTTGTGCTTGCATGCTTTTTTGTGCACCAGGCATACTGTTCGGTTTCTCAGTGACAAAATATTATAGTCACTGTCAGATGGAATGAAACAAGTAAGGTGTTTTAGTATATGCCACACAAGTAAATAGTGCTTTTCACCTGCTCTGATTGGCTACTCAAACTCTCAACATCCTACACTATTATTTTCAAATTACCTTATTTATCCATATTGCATAGCTGGAGTGGACAGTGGTAAACACAATTGTTTGCCATTTGTGTTATTAAAAACTGATTTATAGGTTTCTTGCAATCTCTACATTTTTTTTTAGTTTATTGTTTAATCTAATAAAAAAAATTAAATAGGAGTTTGTATGATCAGGTGAAATAGTAGTACTGCTGCTGGCCACTTCTTTTGTTGTTTAACTACTTCATTTTTCCATACACCTAATTACCTGTACAGCAACCTTTAATTAAACCTTTTAAAGGGGCTATGTCATGGTATTGCACAGATATTACACAGTTTGTATTTTTTGCATAATTATTTGCTTCTTTTTTTTTTAGTCATACTACATGTGCACGAGGTTCATCAATAATAATTGCTGAAAATAACTCTGGCCTGGACAGTAAATGTAAAGGCCTCGTGCCTTGACACAGCCCCTTCGCCTACTTTAACTAGTGTGCTAGGCTGTACAGTTAAATAACACTCGCATATATGCTGCACCCCCAACTTTGCGGCAATTTTGTTATTTTCGAAATCTGAAAGTCAAAAAAGGTGCAGCTTTATACGTGATAAAATACGGTACAAACTCTCGAGTACACATGGATTTAGTTAGCCATCATTTATTTGTACCAAGGTATGTTACTACAGAAATCACTGAACTGTTGGCAGCCCCAAAATAACGTGACCAATTGGGGCACACCAAATTATGATGCAACATGGCGTGGGAGAGTAGAAGTTCACACGTATTCTGTTTAGAGATTAGACTGCAATATCGCCAGTCTGCAGAAAAAAAAGATGAAGGTTCAAGTCTTGAACATTTTTCCTAGAACATACTGCTTCCTATTATTGCTGCTTCAAAAGGTCTAGAGATTATTTGGGGGCCTCTAATAGTCACTTGTTTTGAGTGATTAATCAAAATTTGTCAATACTTTGTAGCTGACAATAGTTCAGCGATTTTCGTAGTATCGCCTGTTTACTCTATAGCCTTGATGTTTGTAATGGACTGGTTTGTAACTAAAAAAAAAAAAAACTACCAATTTGTAATAAAGCTTAGTGTTTATTTACTAGTGCTTGAGGATACTGGGAATAGGTGTAAAACAGCCTTCCCTGCTTGCAGAGTTCTCTCTGCCATCATCCAACACTTCCTGTCTTGCATGTACGAAGTTTCCTTGGCAACAAGTGGCTTGTATCCCACATGATGTGGGCTCAATACTAACCTGGATCATCCTTTTCTGGTAAAAACCTGTTTTCAAAACTGGTTTGTCATCCAGGATTGTGGATGGCAGTTAATGTAAGAGATGTCCGGAAGTCTCCTTCGCTTTCCTTTTTTTTATGAAGACAGGACTCTGCCAGTAGGGAAAAACAGCCAAGAACTATTACCCAAACCACCCCCGAGTCAAAACAAGACTTTGATCGACCATATTTATGAATAAAAAGATCATGGAAATCACTGGTTTAGGCACAATTTGCACTCTTGTCTGTATGTAAGCTACAAATGATTGCCATCTACAAATGATTAGTCCTTCTCAAACTCATTAATAATACATGAGAGTCATCCAATGGAGGAACTGCATTTGGTCACATGCATGGGTCTTGATACCGGGTGAAACCCTTGTTCGTAGCGTTGTCGGGTGGATGCATCTTGAATCCAATGAAACACCAGTTCCAAACGCACTAGTGTTTGATCATATTTCCAACCCTAGTGATCAATATTTCTTAATCATCCATGAACCACTAACTAATTACATACTGATAAACTACAAGTAAGGAGTGAAGAAATAAAGAATGACAGAAAGAAAGTCTGCCTCCACTGGAGTTCGAACCACAACCCTTCCGACTGCTTGTACTAACTCTTGTCCACTACTCTACTAGTACGCTAGTTGAAATCACTGCCATCAAAAAAGAATAACAAGCCATCTATTGAATAATTAGATACAACAGTCAAACAATACTTGCTAATGAAGTTTGAAAAGAAACTTAATGTAAATTGTCGGTTTTGCATTCGCACGAGAAGACATGTCAAACACTCTTTGTTCGTCTTTAGTCAGGGGATTCCAAATATTTCTAAAACAAAACCGTTGAGGCTACGCCTCTTGTGTTTCATTTGTTTTCTCAATATTTGGAACCCCTGATGAAAGACTCCAATTCGTGTTTGACAGACTTCAAACACTCGGTAGTTACCAAAATTCACCCATGTCAGTAATGGTGAAACCAAGATGTGCAGCCTATAGGATAAACACTTGTAGCCTGCAAATACTTTTGCCTTACAATTATTAATACCCTAATTCAAATTAGAGCATGTTTTCCAAATAACTTAAATTAGAGCTTAAATTTAGTTTGACTCTTCTCATCCTGCAAAAATCTGTCACGATAGCCAGGGCGGACAAGTTTTAATGTCTTTCCATTTACAAAGCAAGAATTGCAGCAAATTATGAAAATATTCATATTGGGGGTCAGTTTTATCAAGCCAGTAAGTTGATTTGGGTGCAGCAAAGGGTTTTAAATCTTGAAATAACATCGGCATCAAACATTTTGTAATAACTGTCGTCCGATCGTGTGAGCTCAATTGGTGAAATCCTGAGTGCTAACTCCACCCTCCCCCCTCAGTTCAAGTTTGGCTAGCCCTAGCCCGGGTTAGTTAAATACTGCTGACTTTTTAAGCCGAGGGCTCAAACTTTCTCCATAATGCCATTCGGGTGAATTCTACGAACTGGTCGACGGTAGGTATTGCAACTTCTGTAGGGTTTCCAATGAAATGTGCTCTAATTTTGGAGAAATCCTGCAGTTGGCATTCTTTTACCCCTGCTCAACTATTAGGATGTGTTTGTCACTTTAAAGCAACGGCTCGAGTCCAAATCACCGCTCTTGGCTGTAGGGGTAAACCCTTTACCCAGCATGCAATCGGACGAAGAAACTAAACCATCGCCAAAACAAATGGGCTTTTATGTTTTTCCTCTTTGCTGAGTATAACCCTAAATGGTGCTGCATTGATTGAGCTTGTTTACTGGGCATTGCATAATAATACATACACATGTTCTGGTGTTAAATGGCTATGGACAAAGGCCCATAGCCGCTTTAATTAAATGTACTATGTGTAAATCAAAAAAGGTATATTTACATTAATACCGTGATCTTAGCCCGGTAAAGGTGGGGGCAACAAAAACCTTACAATGTACTAAAAAGACTGTGCGGCCAGGCAAAGGGGGAGGTGGTGGGAAAACAAAAACACAACTGAACTCTGAGAATCAGAAGTGAATGCCAAATGCCAAGCCATGGCCACGTGATAAACTACACCTAATAGGGGGAGTAATGCAATAGCTTCTCCATTGGCCCTGCCACACATCCGGGATGTTGCTACTTAACAATTATTTACATGCAATTTTAACTGATAGTCAAAACAAATAAAGCTAGAAGAAAAACATAAAATTCCTATTCGTAAACAAATATTCCATTTCTCCATAGTGAAAGAGTCGAGCGATCCCTGTTATAGCCGACTTTGAAGCCATGCATCCCTTCACATAATATCGCAACAGTCTAGACGTGATGCAATAATTTTTCTAGTAACGGACTCATGCGTCTCATATTTACAGGCTCGGACGGTAAAGAGTTGAGACTAAAAAAATAATTATATTTTGGTAAGAGTTAAAACCAAGCAAAATAACTAGAATAGTGGTACAGACTGAGACTGGCCCATTTTTATCCACATCAATAGCACCGTAATGATGTGTTATGCAATGTTCCACTTGTGTTGGCAATAAGAAAAAAATTGGCAAATTTGACTTCCCCTCATATGCAGTTGAAGTAATAAACTTGGGCTTCAGCGAGATGAGCCACAGGGAGCCCTATGTGCTTCGAGTGTGCATATGAACCACTAAAGCAACAATTGCACAGCAGAATAAAAAAAAGTACAAACAACTAGTCTTAACATTTTATTTATTGATTTAATCAAAGCAAGAAAATGTACCAGTAGTTTACAGTTTATTTACAATTGATGCAACAGAACTGAACCATTAAATAAAAATTATATATTAATAACTTGACAAAGTTGGAGATAATACAATAAGGTCGATTGTTGGCATTCTAAATTGTTTATGAAAAATAAATAAAACTACATGTTAGCTAAGTTTTCATGCAGAATGGAAAGAAAGTTAGTGGTTTTACTTGAACCGTGAATTTTTTTTGCCAGTATCTAATAAGCTGGGAATTAGTGTCTAACATCTATTTCATGGGTTAAGTAAAATCAACAAAAATGAGTATAAAGTAACAATGATGTATTTTATGTACACACAGTCTCGCTAACAACTCTGTTTAAGAATAGTGTTTGCAGTAATTAGTTCCTGCTTTGGATTCACATGCATCTTCTACAATATTTAAAGGGGCTATGTCATGGTACTGTGCATGTGGTTGTTAATTGGCTAGCTACTCCCCTCCCTCCATGCTTGATTGAAAGCATTTTCCTTGGAGACTCGTTATGCAGTCATTTCTGAATATTTGCTTTGATTTTTACAATGCCTCATTCATCAGTTCATACACAAATTGCTGAATATAACTGTCCAGCCACCCGGACTACTAACATAAAGGTATCTCACTATGACACAGCCCCTTTAAGAGTATTAAGTGTGTTTAGTGTACGCCATTGGATTCCATGACAGCTGGGTCCGATTCTAGTTTCTGGATCATATGGACATAGTAGGCTGGAGTCTCCACTTTTCCAGAGGTTCAAAATCACCATTCACAGTGTGATTGGCATCCTGTCCAAACACCTCCTTCAAAAGTTGAGTGAAGCGGGGAAAGACGATGTGGGCAGTAGGAGAGACGGAACTTACTGAAAATAAAAGTACCAATGTCGCTTGATAAAAAGCTCTTTTTTTAAGTGAAGGACAGCCATTTGCATTAAGCTGAAAATTACTAACCTCTGGTATAAGGGGGTCATTTAAAATTGAACAACTAGTAGTAGAATCTTTATTTGCCCACTAAAGTCCATCATTACAATAAAATGTTCTTCCTGAACATCTTGCATAAAGTCATGTAAAATATATCTTAACAAGAGGCCTTGAGAGGCCTTAACTCGGGCCACCTAGAAATAGGTTAATATATAATACATGGAGGTCTAGCATATTTTTGTGCCATAACATGGTTTGTGCTAGGGAACTGGATAATTGATTCACTGGCTCATGCTCGTGATAATTTACATATAATGGAATGGACCTTTTACAGGAATGCAACCACATGGTTGTACAAGATGGCAAACAAATCTTAATTCATATATTTAAAGGCACTTATATGAGATTGCAGGTAGTGTTATTAACAAAACCTGTTTGTAATGCTATTTTCCACCTTCTTCCAATTCTTAACCCCCAAAGGTGGTCATGGTCCCTTACGGGAGCTTTTAATTACAAAGTTTTACTGATAATAGGCCCTTTGCAGGACAAGAGCAAGCCAAAATTAGTAAAAAGCCCAAGTTTTAGGGATGTTGACTAAAACTACACACGAGTGAACACGAGTGAACACGAGTGAACACGAGTGAACACGAGTGAAAAAGATGTTAAAACAGGTGAACACGAGTGAATAAAAGGTGAACACGAGTGAAAATGCATTGAAACTATATTTTTCTTTGTTTTAAATAATTGAAACTATAGTAAACCAGCCAAACTATAGAGCCTAGAGAAAACCGGATGCCTGTCTGAGAGGCATCTGATAATAGGGACCTTAATACGCAACCAGGACGGCGACGGCAGTGACGACGGGAGGTAGAAAAGTGTTTTCTCCCGAAATCTGGTGTTTACTAGTTCCTTTATTCGCTTATAATTACGTTTCACCTCCAGGTGTTCGAAAAATATGATAAGCATAAAGTTTTGCTCACGCCGAACGAAACCAGAGTGATTTACTTTCTTACGTTTGCGTTCTCTTGTAAACTTAAACTTTGGGATTTTGACGTTGTGTTTTTCTAGACAACGGTTGAAATGAAGGCGACTGCATGCATTTTCACGTGCAGTTATTGTATTTTATGCCGTCGTCCTAGACGTTGCCGGCCTGGTTGCGTATAAGGTCCTTAATGACATATGATGCATGTTGACAGTTCGGAAACCACAAAGTAGGATTTAATTACCTCAAACATCAAAATAGATGACAAGCTGTCAACTTAGTCAATAAGTTTAGATTAACTTAGCGATAACCCATCTTTTCAGGTCGGACCGTTAGAAAAGTAAAGGGGGTTCGGGGGGGGGGGGGGGGGGGGGGTGACATTTTAAACTTGCAATAATTTATTATTTCTGCCCTGATATCGGTAATGTACTGAATGCAAGGACCAATTCGGACGAAGTGCAGGAACCGGATCACCTTGGATGGGATCTAATCAGCAAATATATACGAATATCAAGACAAGATGAAAGGCTGATTGTACGGTACTGGGAATATATATATTTTCTACCGATTATATATTTTTGTATTCTACAAATGCTGTTGATGTTATACAGATCCCAAGCTTGGGCTACCTGTGGTCTCTACTATGAAATTTAGTTCTCTATCACGCCCACTCATCACTTGTAATTTTATCTCCTAGTCTCACATTCATGTTTTCAAAATTTAAAATTTGTAACTAACGGTTTCTTGCCATATACTTGTGTACCCTGAGGACGGCCAACCGAAATATCGGTAGAAAATATATATATTCCCAGTACCGTACAATCAGCCTTTCATCTTGTCTTGATACTGATATCGGTGCAGATGTTTTTTCGCTCCTCTGCACGATTTTCATTGTACTAATTTTTGCAGTTTCCAAATTTACTAATGAGAGATTTCTCTGAACAAGTGACCAAGAACTGAAAGCAGCTAATCCGCCGCACAGCTGATATGAGGACCGAGTTTCTAGGGGGCCCTGGGGCATGCTCCCCCGGAAAATTTTGAATTTCAGTTTTTCCTGCACTTTCTGGCACAATTTAATACATTGTAGATGCGATACTATGTGTGTACGATTTTAAATCCATTTTGAACAGTTGAGTGTGGTATACATGTGCATGAGTGTTTACTTTTAATCAAATACTCAACAAAATTTCTCGATTCTGATTGGCTGAGAGCAGTACAATTAATCCCAAATTGCAATGTTTGGTTGAAATTGCACTCACAATCAGGAATTTGACAATCTATAAATCGAAAACAAAAGCTCCAGAATGAAATCGAAGTGCACAAAGTTGTTCACAGTCATGTTTTGGTAAAGGATTTTTTCCGATTATTTTCCGAAAATTTCCAAAGTGTTTCCGAACATTTCCGAATGCTTAAAACTGATTATGCTGCGCTGTGGTTACGGCAAAAACACGTCTAACCATATAAATACATTTGACAGTACTAAACATTAACATTTCAGATGCTGTAGCATTATTACTTCATAAACGGTGCTTTAATTGTTCCAATATTTCCGAAGATCGAACTTGTGAGTTTTCAAAGAGCTCCGTGCAATTTTGATACTCTTTGAAAACTTATCCCGAATTTCACTCGAAACCATATGATTTCCTATACATACACTCGGGGGAGAGTAGGGAGTCGGAGCATTTGGCTTAAAATCTGCTTTAGACTACCTGCTTTTCTCTCAAGTCTGGCTAGGCACTGGTTGTTTCTCAAGTATTTTCTCGATAAAACCTCAAAACAAACAGAATTGAAAGCTTTTCTAATGTGAGAAAAATCACGGGTGAAATTTCAAGTATGTAATCAGTAATTTACCTGCCAATCACTTTCAAACGTAATGTCCAAACCCCCACCCCCTTTATTTTTCTAATGGTCCGACCTGAAAAGATGGGTTATCGCTAAGTTAATCTAAACTTATTGAATTTTCACTCATGTTCTCCTTTTATTCACTCGTGTTCACCTGTTTTACCATCTTTTTCACTCGTGTTCACTCGTGTTCACTCGTGTTCACTCGTGTGTAGTTTTAGTCATAACCAAGTTTTAGGTTCATATCTTTAAAACTGAAGGAATGGCAAATTTTTGAAAACTCTATAATTTAGTTTACTTTAACAGAGTTTGTGAGGCTGGTTTTTGCCGACTGCATCTCCCTTGCATCTCCCCTGCTAGTTTTTGACTAGTCCCTAATGTTTAATAAAATATTGTGTGTTGATTTCATGCATGTAAACCACTTTAATAGAAAATAACTATTTAAAGTGCCTATGAAATTAAATTTTCGTCATTAAAATTAATATTTCAGTTGAACATCCCTTCGAAATGAGGAAGGATGGCGTTTTCTGTTTTTCACTATCTCATCTCGTTGCAGAGATATTCAGGATTTTCGAATATGCAAATTAGAGGATTTATGACGTCATTAGTTGTGCAAAGCCTGAAGACAAATCACAAAATGAAGAATAACTCTGCATATAATAGGTAGAAACAATCGAAACTTTGCGCATATACAGCAATAAGGAAAATACACATCAATAGGCAAACTATGATGTTGTCATGGAAACACTATTGGATCCAGACTCCTTTCACCTTGAACATAAAATTGCAGGAACTGTCTATGTTATACAAAATAATTTACTCTAAGGCACTTACACATAATGCCTACATTGTGGCAAAACTTCTGCTGCACCCACAGCAATAAAATTGTGTTTACCAAACGAGAAATCCGGGAATTTCTTCTCCTCATTCAAGGAGTCTGGGGACAAGAGTATTTCTATGGCAACATTGTGGTTTACAAAATGCTGTGTGTATTGCTTTGTACTACGCATGTACAAAGTTTCAATAGTTTGTACCCTATTGTTACAGAGATATCATTCATTTTATCAATGGGCCTCCCACTGTGCACAACTAATGACGTCATAAATCCTCTAATTTGCATATTCGGAAAACCTGAATATCTCTGCAACGAGATGAGATAGTGAAAAGCAGAAAACGCCATCCTTCCTCATTTCGAAGGGATGTTCAACTGAAATCTTAATTTTAGTAACGAAATTTAATTTCATAGGCACTTTAAAGAGGGTAACACTAGGCTGTTTTCTATTGTTGGGTAGGCTAATACTATCGCTTGTTTCGAGAAGTTCAACCCGACTCCTTACCTCTGCACGGTATCTCGATTTCCATTGGCCGAGAAAAACGAGACGGTAAACATTTTAGGTTAATTGTAGATTTCAGATTGTAGATTTCAGATTGTCCATTTCCTATTGTTAACGGAAAGAGAAGGCGAAGTGAAGAAAGTAAAATAAATTCCTTCTTCGAGGGTATATAAAATCAAAAGTTTCTTTAGGATAAATAAGGTAGATTTATTGAACGGTAATTTCAAGGTCTTCTGTGCGGTCCAGAAAAATAAGGAGAAGAGAAAGCCGGAGAAGCCCGTTCGAATCAATCGTCGGCAAACTAAAAACTGCGTGACGCGAAGCGAGGACAAAGACAAAGTGTCGAGGAGCAAGCGTCGCTCCTCGGTGGAAAAGCTTCGTGCCTAAGCTTTGCGAAGTGAGAACCTCTGGTACCCAGGGTAGAGTTCACGCCATATCCTGCTAGATTTTCGTTCCCGAATTTATAAAAACATGTGCATATAATATTTTAAAAGGACCCTGTCAGATCGAGAACTGAGAAATCGCGAGAAATCGGGTCATTTCTACTATACTTTCCGAGAGGTTAATAACAATGAATAACAACACAACCACAGTCAATTGGTATAAAAGTTATCATGTTCAGTTTAGCTACTTACATTTACAAACTGTTGTCTCAGTCCTATTAGTGTTGATCAGCTCTTACTCTTAGTCTTAGCCATCTATGTCACGAGTGGATTCTGGAGTGGATCTGGATATGTGATAAATTCCCGTCCAAAGCCCGTGAAACACCTCTCAGCTTTAGAAAAGACCAAAATCTTGGTATTGCACTTAAAGGAACCTTTGGTTTACACAAAAAACAGCAAACTCCCACTCGTCGCCATAAAATGTTGTCCACACTGTTCACGTCACATATGTACATGGCTGGTGCAACGTACGTGTCACGTGACCAGTCGAAATCTGATTGGTTGACGGCGCAAAATCTCGACACAAAAAATAAAAATAAAAACTTGCGATTTCTGACTCGAGCCAGCCGAAGGCCTGGCCCGAGTAATAATAAATAACAATCCTAAACTAACACTAATACATAATTATTGTCTAACCTACATAAGTAATACTTGTTCAAAAGCAGTAATAATGATAATGAGAGGGGTTCATTCCCTAACCCATCAAACCACCCTGGCAACAAGCCTGGCATGCACATTGTACACAATTTGTTGCACTATATGTTGTGTTGACAAAAGGTAGCTCTACTAACAACTGCAAAACAGTATATATTTACAAGGACTGCCTCCTAGCTAGTTAGCTCTGGTTACCGGTAAGTGTTGGTCTGATTTGCAAGAGGTAGAGACCACATCTCGGATGGAAGATAAATAAAAATAAATATTAAAGAACTTTATTTATGTGCCTAGTCTTCTTGCTGACATCTACTAATTGAGAACATGGATTCCTCGGTTGAATTGACCTATATCACTATGATGTCATATCAAAACAATCTATTGTTTAAACGCTAAGGATCACGGTCGTGGGAGGGGGACAAAACAGCAACAACACAAAGGAAATCGCTATCAAATGCATTTTGAAGAACGTAGAATAGCGGTAACAGCCACCAAATACGGTAAATATTATGGGATAAACATTGATACAGCTGATATCTCGAAACCAGACAATTCGAAGTTAAATTTTCCTCAGCAGAGCAGATTTAGTTCAAAATTCTATTGTTCAAGTCGATTCTGTCCCCTTCATAAACAAGCCGTGACGTCATAATGATATAGGGTAATTGGAATGAGGATGTAAAATTGTAGGTCTCTAATCACCCTCAAGTTTATAATTCTCACCAGACGTTCATGACTTCTAGATTTAATAAGGTTTACCTTTTACAGTTGATATTGTATTAATTAGATATTTTTTCTTACTCTGACAAACAACATTTACCTGATTGGTTCATCTGACTTTGGTTTCTTTTTGATTGGTTCAGCCCCTTCCTCGCTGAATTCCTCTGAGGCTTTAGACACATCAACTGTGTAGTCCAGGGTTACCATGGAAGGGTTGCCATCAACAAACAGGACTGATGTCTTGATGTCCTCAATACAGTCACTCTGAAATTTATCAATTCATTATTTCCATCAGGGAAATAAATTGTGGCAACAGGTTTCTTTCAACAACTGTTCTGATTTCAACATTCCTGTTCTGATGTTTAAAATAAGCCACTGGAAGCTCCCATGCAAGTACTATGTGGTAAATTATATGATTAGATTGACAGTTCTCAATCTATTGCTTATCATTTTAAAACTAAAAATTGAAGGGCTGTGTGCAAAAAGGGTGTAAGTGCATGACTCATGATCACATTCTAAATTCTCCTTCAATTCCTTTGTTTTCTAAGGGAGAATCTAGAATGTGATCAAGAATCACTTACACCTTTTTGCACACAGGCTGCCCTTAAATTGTAACCCTTGCTACTATTTGCAAGCAGCTTATCTGTGCTTCTGAAGGTGCTGAAGTTTCATTAGCTTAAACATTAACATTAAAATTGATTAAATGCTCACATTATAGTACAGATTCTTCTGTGGTGCCTTGCCAGTGTCTATAATGGCATCGTAGTTGCGATGATCAATGAACAGCCATCCACCAGGCTTCAAGTGATCCTTGAAGTTGTTAAGTGCAAGTTTCTGATTGCTCAGTTCACCAGTAAAGTCTGGCAGATGAGCAAAGGAATTACCAAGGCAAATAATACCACCAAAACCCCCTTCAGGAACTTCTATGCCCGCATCTTCAAGACACAACCAGTTTCCTTCCTCTATCACTAATGAAGTAAAGTGAGAAAAGTTCACTATGTATTATACTGTAAGATTAAAAGCATTTTTCAATATGTGTATGTGACAGTCGTCTAAGGCCCTTATAATGCTGGAAGAGATGTACAAAAATGTATTATTTTCAAATCACGTCTAATCTATAAATATATTTATTATATATTATAAATCTATTTATAGATTAGTCTAGATACAATAGTATGCACACTTTGGTTGGCTAAAAAGCCATGTTTTATTAGAGTATATAACATGGTTTGCCATGTTTTATTGTTTTCAACTGGCGGTTTCCTTTTGTCACGCATATAAATCTATATTTTAAAACAGATAAAGAAGCCTTAAATCCATGTTTTATACTATCATAAAACACTCTGGTCATTTGAGAACACTCGAGAAATGTTGAAAGCATGCACCTTCGGCTTGTGCTTTAAAGGAGCAGTGTCACGATTCTGATTGGTTGTTATAGACAATGGCAAAATCACGCTTGTCATGCGCCGCTGCAAATTGCCCTTTCGATTGAAAGAAATAAAATGCTGCTTTATAAAAATATAACATCAAACCTAACCATATAATACTGAAGCATAGTTTTAAAGCAATTTCGGCTCGAGATATCGTGCAAATACGCCGATGCAAGCGGATTACTCACGGACTTCTACTTCTGTCACATCTTTTGATTTCTTGTCCGCCTGACACATTTTCAAAACTTTGGGCATGAATACTAATCGTGACACTGCTCCTTTAATTAACATTTCTCTCGTGTTCTTAAATGCCCATTGTGTTCTCAAATGCCCATCAGTCCACCTCTACTATTTGTAGCATTTTTTCTCCAAACAAAATTGATTTGTGTTGAGATAACTCAGCTGGCATGTGTTCTTGAGGAGTCCCCACCCAGTTCACTAGGTTCCAGGGTTCTTTTTTTTTTACCATGTAAATTAATTTAGCTCTATGGTTTCCTTATTCTGGTATATTCTCAAAAGAATTGAACTACATCCGATCTTGGGCCACTTGCATAATTGCTTGTATAACCAAATGAAGTTTCACTGTAACAATATTGGAGCTCCGCCCATAGGCTTGCCTGTGTATATAAATTACTTAAAGCACTTATACCCCAGTTATCAAAGGCTGGCTCTTTGCGCCTCTTCCAGCGAATCCTCAAGGCTTTCTTGAGCATCTTATCACTAGCATCCACACTTGTCACCCCAAAACCATTCTCAACAAGCATGATGGAGTCAACACTAGTGAAAAGACAAGAACAGTTACTAGCAGAACACTATTGATCTTAGATATTGTTTAACTTTGACTGGGAATAGCTAGAATTACATGTAGGTACCATATTACTTATTGGTGTGTCCCAACAATAAATTGGCCACTGTATGTTCACTCAGATGGACTACTACCATTTCATTAATTACCTCGCAATAATTATTATTCAATCAATATTCTTGTGTTTGCATTAAAAAAGCAATTAAGTGACCAATAAAAAGCAGGAATGCTTATACTGTCACAGTCAGTCTGACACTTGTTACTCCCTTTAAAAAAAAAATGGCTGTCTTCCACAAATATTTATTTTTAATTGGGTGTCTATTTTAATAACACTTGCTGTAATTAATAATGCATCACCACCAGTTTGTGTTATGTTAAAACCAGGAGGCAATATGTGTACACCCTCAAAGCATGTGATCAATTGTTGAACCATCAAAGGCTGAGAAAATCTAAATGTTTACAAGTACCTTTAACCTGTAGAATGCTCACACACTGAGCACACAGTACCTTCCTTTTTTATCAAGCCCCATGACTTGAAAGGGGAAGGAAGGACAACCTTAAACTAATGCTGAATTCATCCATGAGAGTCATGTCTCATTTACTTTTCCTGGTGAAAATAAAATAATCGAGGTTGGTGGTTTGTGGATTAAAATTGTTACTACAAGCTTAAGCTTAAGCTGGCAATCATAAATGCATGTACATGTAAGGTACAATGTATTTACTTAAAGTGCACCTAACCCCTTTTGCGATTTTTATACCATGAATGAATCTTTGAAAGGTTTTGAGTACTTCTGCGAATAAATTTTTGGCTTACAAAGAATATTCTATGTTCTACACTTGTTTGAAATGGTAAAAATTTGACCTTTCCTGACCCATGACCACGTAAGAAAAAGCCTGGGTCGATTCTGGATCTTACATCATCTAATTCATTCGACTTTGCAATAAGTTGAATAAATGTTTAGCATTTTGTGTAAAATAACTGTTTTCTTTACTAACAACTCAGACTGTATAAATTCTCTATATATCGATGTTGTTGTGGTAGAAAGGCGCCATGGAGAATAATGCATTAATGAGGTGACGTAAGATCCAGAATCGACCCAGGCTTTTTCTTACGCGGCCATGGGTCAGGAAAGGTCAAATGTTTACCATTTCAAACAATCCTAGAATATAGAATATTCTCGATTGTAATCCAAAAATTTCTTCGCAGAAGTACTCAAAACCTTTCAAAGATTCATATGTATAAAAATTGAAAAAGGGGTTATAGGTGCACTTTAAAGGGATCAACATGAACAGGGCCACTGAACCAAAATACATGCAGCATATATAAAGGACCACTGTCAAACAAATTGAACTATAAAAATAACAAGAAGGAAGAGAAATACCTGCAAATGTCCTGATAATGGAGGATGGCAAAGTTTAAAATGGATTACATGCAGAAGCTTACTATCAGAAACATTATTGAACCAATAGGCCTATATGCATGATTAAGTCATGCTTTTGCCATCACCAAACCTCACTTTGGTACATTTCCTTTCAACACAAAAGTACATCATGTGTTAAGGCCTAGTTACATGTAGTTGCTCTAAATTTCTCTTAAAAGAAACCTCCATCACTGTTCTCCACTAAACCTGGAAAGCATACTTTGTTAATATGTATGAGTAATTATTTTTGTATTTCATCATGATAAATTTTCACTGCAATTTTTGTCACGCTCGCGATGCAACTTCAAATTGCATGTGTAAACCAGCCACGATTTCAGTGCAATTTGGATGCAATTCCAGCATGATTTCACTGCAATTTCTATGAAATGCAACACCTTTGGTTAGTGCTGGTATATAATCAACTAAAATAGATTGAGGTAATAATGCTAACCGCCGTTGAAAGAGTAGCAGCTGACGTTTCGAGCGCTAGCTTTCCACTGCGATTAGCATACCTCAATCGACTTTGCTTAGTGGTTTCCCATACAGAGCAAGCACACACATCTTGTAAACAAAGATGCCCGCAGTCGGCTGTTATAAAATTATTACCAATGTTTCAATTATTTCCAACATGATGCCTTAGTTCTTTAGTTGTTTTTCCTGTTTTAATTTTACATTCGTACCTCGGCCAAAGCTCAATATTAGTCTCCTCTTCTTTGTACGACCAGGTGTGGTTTTTAGAACATTTTACGCATTTATTCGTGTCTGAATTTTGCATGTTGTTTGTAAACAAACATCTAAAAAGCCATGCAAGCAACCACAATTCCCCATGGGGTCCCTGCTGATACATCATTTTTGGTAGTTTTCTAAAATATCACTGCCAAATTGCATCAAGTTTCAAATGTGTTCGTAACCTCAGCGATTTTGTGGCACTGAATTGCACTGAAATCGTGGTTGGTTTACACATGCAATTTGAAGTTGTAGTGCAAGTGTATTTTGTTAGTGTTTTTCCATATCTTTCATCTTTAAAATTCAGTTTTCTATTTCCGATCGGTAGTCGGTACCTTCTAGCTGTTTTACTTATATAATTATCTTCTCTTCTTCATTAATTGCCCTCTTGATTTTTTGATACACTGTTTTAAGACATAGTACACTGCCTTAAAATCGTTTACATTTCTGTCTTTATTTATTATTATCTTTCTCATTCTTGTTTTCCTACTTTTACTCTTCAGTCATTTTACTTTCATTGTGCTGGTGCATTTTCGTTCACGTATTACTTCCCTTTCCCGTTATTATCTTTCTCATACTACAGTTAGTTCATCCTCACACTGCGACACTCAGTTCCCTTCTACTTTTTTAATCATTAATTAGCTTCATTGTTCATCTCAGTATAGTAGGGTTAGGGTTTTTCACTAGTCATATCATAAGATCATTTTTTGTTTCGCTTATTTCTCATACATTTTGAATTTTGGAAGAGCATAAGAACATAACCGTTCTTGCAATCTTTTTTGTTTGTTTTTCCTTTTGTTTTCCATCTCTGTTTATTATTATTATCGGTTTCATTATACTGCAACGGTTCTGATTGTTATTATCATTCTCTTTTCGTTACATTTTGAATTTTCAAAACATTCCATGAGCTCGATCATAACCGTCCTTGTGGCGCGCGCTGTAAATTACAACGGCTACTGCTATAACAACGTCAGCAGAGTGACAGCATGATGAATGGAAGTGCTTTGCGCCACGTGTTACTCATCCTCGTATTGTACCTATGTTTCTCAAACCTGAAGCACTCCAACAGTTCCAGGCGCAATGACTGTCAAATTTTCTATGCCGTTTGTGAAGTCTCTCGTCCAAACACCTATGGCTCTGTTCCCTCAACTCACCCCAAAAAGACTACAATGAGATCTACCTCAACACTACTACTGTGTGGATGCCGCCTGGTTCAGAAATCTTCCTTGGCCATCTTATTAATCTGTCTGTCTAACGATGTATCTCCAAACCCTGGCCCATCTACTAACGGATCGTCAGTTGCTGACTTTCCTACTTCGCGCGGTCTTAAAGTCGGTCATCTGAACGTCCGAAGTATCATCAACAAGATGGATTCTGTGCGACTTTTATTGAAAGAGAAGCCCTTTGACGTACTCACAATGTCTGAAACGTGGCTTCACCCGAACATTCTTGATAACGAAATTTATGTCCCTGGTTATACAGTTACCAGACAGGATAGGAATGGAAAACCTGGTGGAGGTACGCTCGCTTTTGTTAGAGATGGCATTCCCTATCGATCAAGAAGTGACTTACAGAACACTAACATTGAGTCATGCGTAGTTGAGATTACTCGTCCTAAAGCAAAGAAACTCATTATATTCACAATATACAGAGCCCCAGACCAAACACTGGACGGTTTTCTTAATGTTCTCAACACCGCTTTATCATTACTCCCATCACAAGCTGAGATAATATTACTTGGTGATTTCAATGTTAATTTTTTGACTTCAAATACTGACTCATCAAGGCCATTGAAACAGAAGCTCGTTAGACTTACAAATCAACATAACTTAGTACAGCTTATTGACAAGCCTACGAGAATATCCGAGAACTCGTCCACTGCAATTGACCTGTTGTTCGTTAACAACAATCATCGCATAGTCGATTCTGGAGTTATTCACATAGATTTGAGTGATCACTCACTCATTTACTGTGTCATCAAAGCGGGTGTTCCTCGGGCCCCTTGCAGAGTTATAGAGTATCGATCGTACAAGCACTACTCAAGGGAGTCTTTCCTGACTGAACTCAGAGACATATCTTGGAATGTCGTCGACGAGCAATTGGACACCAATAGTGCAGTTGAAACTTGGAACCAACTATTTACGGATACAGCCAATCGACATGCTCCAATTAAAAAATCTAGAATCAAGGGTATACACGTGCCCTGGATGAATTCAGAGTTATGCAACGCCATGCAAGACCGAGATTACCACCATCGGAAGGCCATTAAATCAAGATCGTCATTCCATTGGTCCATGTACAAAAAGATAAAATCCTACGTAAACAACCTGGTCAAAAAATGCAAAGCTGATTACTATTTAAACCTTATTACTAGGAACAGGGGAAATAGCGGTGAACTATGGAAAACACTGAACGAAATTACTTCGCGAAAGACATCCTCAATCCCTTCATGTATCGAAGTCGATGGCGTACCACATACTGACTCAAAGTCGATTGCTGAAGTTTTAAATAATCATTTTTCAACAGTAGGAACTAAATTGGCTGCTAAAATAAAAGCAAGCCTTGATTTTTTCTATCCACGACCCCCTTCTGGTGAATCCATCGCTAGGTCTCGAAACTTTGTCTTCATTCCAGTTGAAGAAAATTTTGTGCATAGACAACTAAAAATGCTCAAGACAAATAAATCAATTGGCCTTGATCGCATTAGCGCCAGACTGCTGAAAGACTCTGCAAGCGTCATATAACTCCTGCTTTGACCAAGATATTCAATCGCTCACTTGAGTCTTCTACATTCCCTTCTATCTGGAAATTTGGTAAAGTTACGGCTCTCTTCAAATCTGGTGATCGAAGCAACGCCAACAATTACAGGCCGATTACAATCCTCCCGACAGTTAGTAAGATCCTTGAGAAGGTAGTCCATTCACAAGTATATAATTACCTTATGGAAGAAAAGATCCTTACACCCAGGCAGTTTGGCTTCAGACCTAAACTCTCAACAGAGATCGCTCTTACTCATTTCACCGATACTATCCTTGGGAATATGGACAGTGGTCTAGTAACCGGTGCTGTTTTCCTGGACTTGTCAAAAGCGTTTGACACTGTTGACCATACTATTCTCTTCAATAAACTAGTAACAGCTGGCTTTTCTGACACAAGTGTGAACTGGTTCAAGTCTTATCTATCTAACAGAAGCCAAATCACCAACTTGGCAAATGTCTCTTCCTCTCCCAAGAAAGTTCCTGTCGGAGTTCCTCAAGGAAGCGTCTTAGGACCACTACTATTCCTTGTTTATGTAAATAACTTACCCTCATGTGTTAATTACTGCGAGGTGTCCCTCTACGCTGACGATACAGTAATTTACTGCTCTTCGACTAATGCCCAGGAACTTAAAGATAAATTGAACGCTGATCTTCTGTCCATATGTCAATGGTTTAACAGCAATCTCTTGACACTGAATACATCTAAATGCAAGTTCATAATTTATGGCAGCGCACGCAAGCTCAAGGATTTCAGAGAGGTATCACTAACCATAAATGGCTCTGCTCTTGACCGAACTGACTCTTTTAAATATTTAGGAGTGACAGTCAGTCAGAACTTGAGTTGGTCAGAACACGTGGATAGAGTCAGTAATAAAGTCAATCAACGTCTTGGCATCATCCGCCGGGTAAAGCATTTGCTGCCCTTGCATGCGCGGCTAACTCTCTATAAATCTCTTGTCCTTCCCTTACTTGACTATGCCGATATCGTCTGGGGAGATAAGAATAATACTGTCCTCATGGATCACCTTCAAGTTCTTCAGAATAATGCTGCTCGACTAATGCTCGACTTTCCCTCAAGCTCTTCTGCATCTCAAGTACTCGAACTATTAAACTGGAAACCACTATACCTTCGACGGCGCTATCATCGCTGTATTACTATCTTCAAATGCTTAAATAGCATGGTGGACTTCAACTTTAAATTAAAGAAGAATCACGACTTTCATACATATAATACACGCCGTCAGCACAATCTACATTTGCCATTCGCACGTAGGAATTGGGGACAACAGAAGTTTACCTACCATGCACTATTAGACTGGAACTCTTTAGACTCTGAAGTTATACAATCAACTACATTATCAATTTTTAAATCTTACTGGCACATAACTTAATTTCATAATAATCCTTGTTCTATTTCTATTTTATTTCAACCATTTATCTTTTCTGTTTTCCATATATTAGTGAAATACATATTTTTAATACAGGACCTCCCTGAAAATCACAAATTGTGAGTGGAGCTTTCCTGTCAAAATATTATTATTATTATTATTATTATTATTATTAAGTGAAACAAAAATTGCATTGAAAATAGTCTGTGTAAACAGGTCTTGTGACAGGCATCTTTTTTTCTCAAGGCTACTATTTTAACAATAGTAAAAAATTCATAACCATAGTTTGGCTGGTTAATGTTCATCCCAGTGTGACCTCAGTTAAAAGCAATATTGTTAGCCTGTACACAGACCTCCATAATCCCTTCAAAGGAAAGGAACGGAGGTCTGTACTACGGATGAGTCAATCGTGTTCTAGGTCACGTGGATAGTTACAGGAATGCTGTAACCAGTCGCTGATTGGCTGGTGCCTCATAGCAGGTGCTGATTGGCTTAGCGGTTATGTTGACCTTAGTTCTGGCTCCGTGGGAAAATCCGAGCTAGATTCACTCTGGTTTTGAATTGTATTAAGACGAATTGCTATGTCATTCTGTGTCCTGTGCTCGGTTAATATTGAGAAAAAAAATGATAAGAATATCGTTCATGGAACTGCTGCATTTCAAGTCTGGGAAGAAATTATTTCTCTCGAATTTCAAGTGAAAAGTTGGCCTCAACATATATGCAGAAAGTGCCTAGGAAGTTTGAAAGAATTTGCAGGGAACAAACAAAATTCTTCTTCAGATATCGTCTAGTTCTTCAAAATGAAAAGAAAGTCCATGTTCAAGAGCTCTTTTTGCAAAGCGAATGGCTGTGGGAGACGACGGCGTGTCTAAAACGCAGGTAACGGGTAACGTGTAGTGGGTAGCCGCTAGATGAAAGTTTTTTTGAAATTATATAAGTACAAAAATATTATCTGGCACCCGTTTACGGTGTGTATGGAAAAAAGAGACAAATGTCTGCTAAGGTACACCATTATCAGTGTAGACTGATTATGTGCAAATGAAACGAAATACCAGCCAGGACGTAAGAAATAGCTCTATAATCCAATGCACAATCAGTTGACAACTGTGTATATCTTACGCGCTGCACCAGCAACCACAGTTACTCGTCAGTATACGTACGGTTTAGTTTGCATCTTTTTCTTTTGGTCTACCGTTGGCCCGTAAGGACTAACGATCTGCATTAACTATGAGGTAATGATGATACGAATTATGCATTTGTATTGATCAGTCTCTGTCTTTATGTTGTCCAATGTATTTTAAAGCGATCCAATTTTATTAAAAAGATCACCAAAACGTCTCCCAAAATTTTATCATTAAATTAATCGCTTGTTTAATATCTACTTCGGGAATATGGAAGATAGATTATCCACGAACATTGTGCCCAAGTATGTGGTTAATCGATGCAAGAATTGGTTAAAACAATCTACGTCGAAATCCGTATCTTAGCTTTCTTACTGTGCCGCCATGCAACTACTATCTTGGACAATGATTGTGGACTCTGGTCGCTTTAATAGACTGTCCATTCATTTAACCTTCAATCTGAAAATTGCTTCACTGGTTTGGGAAGCTGCAGCTGTGTTAACTTTGCATTAGATATTAATTTTTATTTTCATATAATAGTAATTTTTGTTGACTGTCCCAACATTTTTTTATCCATGATTGTAAGTCCTTCAGAGCCGTTCTTAACCTGGGTCGTCGCGTAACGCTAGCCGCCCCACTAACAGCTGCTTACCTCAGCCACACATCCATTTCCGATCATGGTATCATTGGTCAGGATAACGGTGTATATCAAAGCGAGTATTTTTCTTCTTTTTTTTTAAAATAACACCAGACAATTTTTGAATTGTTCTACTGAACAAATTAATTTAACCTAGCCGTTACCCGTACCTGCTACCCGCGTTTTAGACACGCCGTGGGAGACGATCAACCAGAAGCAATATCAATAGCCTCGGCGGTCAGGCGAGTTGCTAGTACGAGCGCGACTTTCCAAACCTCGAGTTCACATGGTTCTCAAACTCATCGAATTCATCCAATCTTCCACTTCCTCAAGGATTCAAAGAAAGATCTCCAAATCCCTTCCTTTGAAGGGATACGCTTCCCAGCGCATCCTCCCTCTTTGTCTCTTGCATTGCCGTTAACAATAGGAAATGAACAATCTGAATTCAATTTTTTATTTTACGCTTATCGATAGAGCAAGTTACAATGCGAGAATAGAAGATGATAAATCAAGAGGAAAAATAAGAAAAGAATATGAAAAAATAATTACATAATAAGTGTGCAGAGGCCAAAGTAACAGAGCTTTCGAGTTGGCCTCTGCCAGAAATCTAAAATGTGTACCGTCTAGTGTTTCTCGGCCAATGGAAATCGAGATGTAATTTATGCAAAATTATGCCGGAACACCATTAACGACAGTGTAGCACAGATGTCCCTTCCAGAGTTTTAAGGGGAGACGGACGGCGGTACACAGGCTACAACATTGTGAGTCTATACTTATTTACACTATGGCTGCTAAAGAATCATATTTATTTCCTTTGATTAACATTTTAATAATACATTTTTGTAATTGAAACTGAAAAGCCCCTATGGGGAGTAGACAATAAGGTTAGTATTGTATCCTATTAGGGGGTAATTAATATATTGTTGTCTGTTGATCCCAACTCGACTGAAGAATATTCCGGTATTCGTGAAGCGAGTACAAGACAAACTGGTTGTACAACTCAGGTATATCAAACATTCTCTCACACACTGACGCACAAGATTAATAAGTGCGAGTTTCGCACAGTAAAAGGCCTTGTTTTCTTATTTCTTATCAAAATCAGTACAAAGTTTAGATCAATTCTTGAAGAACCTATGAAGAGGAATATCTACAAGATATCTTGTTTTAAATCTTATGAAATGAAATCATGAACAGCTAGCAAATTACTATTCGTACTGCATAATCAGAGAAATTTTATAGACCATAAAATTAACAGATATCGTTAAAACCTTTGTTTTTATGACTACATACTTATTGGCAATGAACTTATGAAGTCTTTAAGACTAATAATGTATTTAATGAGTGTTGTCATTGACATTGTAAAAAAACAAGACATTCGATTTCGAGGGTATTCCATTCGAGGAATAGTAAATTATCCTCGTTTCGCTTCCTTATTTTTCCATGTAAAAAATGTACGTGTGTTCACCTTTCGTTAAAATGAATTTCAAAAGTTAAGTATCATTGATACACAACAAAACTCAAAAGAGGATACATACCCAGTTCCACAAGCCACATCAAGGACTTTTTTAATGCCTCGTTCGCGTAGAAGGTTACAAAAGAAATCTCGATAAGATTCGGTTCTCTTTTTGTGGCCACCTATGTAGTGTTGCCACACTTTCGCCGCTTTCCCATCGGCGTATTGATCGGGAATACCAGTCGCAGGAACGCCGAGGGAACGAGTACGATAAACACTATCCACCATGTTTGCTAGCCACGAATCGGACGTAGATCAAGCAAGAACCTTCGCTGGAATAAACTGATTCCTTCTCGTGGCAAAGCATGTTTTGATCCTCAATTCATGCGTAGTCGTTTGACTTGAACACAAGAACTCGTTAACACGGCAAACTTGTTTTCAATACCTTATATGGAGTTTATATTGTTCTTTTTCTTTCCTTTTATGGATATGGCTACCAAATATGCAACTAAGTGCATTTTGGCGGCAAAACCCCGTTTAACTTGTTTCGCGCCATGTCAGAAGGTAAATAAAACAACGCCAGGAAGGGAGATGAGGAAGTAATCAACTGAAACGCCCCCCACTGCACTCCTGCTTATATATATATTCCCTTATATGGAAGCACATTTTAGATCTCTCTAAAACTATTTGATTGTAGCCGTAGCTACAAAAATCCCGAAAAATGTCCTAAAAAGTCTTTCCGGATAATCTCCAAAAATGCTCTAAAAATCTCAGTTTTATCTCTAAAAATCTCGTAAACCCTTCTAAAAATCTCCAAATATCTTTAAAATTTTCTTTCGAAATTAGCGTATTTTTGTTCACTGGCACTTGGGGCCTTTAAAACATCTAGGATTGTCTGCACTTCCTTCTCTCTTTCTTCATCTCAACCAGTTCAGCTGCAACTTCAGCAGCCTCGACTGAGTCCACCATTTTGAACTTACAGGCAAGTCATGCTAGGACTACATAACTTATGGATAAACCGCTGACCGACATTGTGTGTGTTCTCTTAAAAAAAATCTTTTTTATCTAAAAATTTGTAGCTAGGCCTATTTGACTCACTAATAAAGCCCATTGTTCTTTAATTTGATCAATTCCCAGACGTCGCTTCCGTCGGGAAGTACGGCAGACAAAAACTTAGCACGTAGGTGTGATCTTGGGAAGTTTAGCTTAAAATCCGATTGCCAAACTAAAAAAAAACACTCTGAATTTCTAACGAGACCTGAAACAACTATGGGGGCTGATCAAAGCCAGGTCCCGGCTAATCCACAAGTCGAATTGGAATTTAGCGTGTTTGTTTTTAAGGAGGGTTTAAAACCGGAGAACCCGGAAAAAAAACCTCGGAGCAAGGGCGAAATACCAACAAACTCAACTCTACGGTGGCCCATAAAAGTTATGCCACTTTTTACTTTTTTTGCCACTTATTTTGCTACTTCTTTTGCTACTTTTTTTGCCACTTTTTTGCCACTTTTTTTGCTACTTTTTTTGCCACTTCTTTTGATACTTTTTTCAGACACGTGATATGCATCACGTGACAGAGTACGAAGCATTTGCAACATGGCCGACGACGTGGAAGCGGTATAAGTTGTTCTTCTGTCTTGTTTTTCATCCTTTTCCTTTGTTCTTCGCACACAATTCGATTTTCCGTTCAGGGCTAGACTGCAGAATACCCCGCCACTTCGAAAGATCACTTGAAAACCCCTTGTAATATAAACTGTGCAAAATTATCCATGTAGCTCACAGGCAGCCCAATCTCAAGATTTGTGTATTTATACGCTTACAAATATCGCTTGAATAGTTCATATTATAAATCCTTCCAAAACATGAATGTTAGACAAATAAATACACGACTTCACCCTACAATGTTTCAGTTGTGGTTATTCATACCTCTGAGCTCTTCTAGGGTCGTTTCCGCTGTTTTTTTTCGAACCTCTTTCCCTCACCTCCTAATATTAGGAAAAGGCTGGAAACAACCGACAAATATACGATGCATAACCTGTAATCTTTGCCACAAAAATCACACTTCGCTCACTCCAAATAACTCCAAACTATGGTAGGACATAGAAGAGGGTCTGAATGGGGTTAACTGACTACTGACAAACGGCCTTAAAAATAACTGACAACTAACAAATGACGATATTTTTACTGACAACCTAAAACTAACTGACAACTGACCAATTAGTTTTTTGTGGGTCAAACATTGTAAATGTTCTCTAGTAATTATTAACTTGGGCTAACTGACAACTGACAAATGGCCAAAATTTTAGCTGACAACTGACATGTAGACCCCCCCATTCAGACCCTCTTTCAGTAATTTATAGCCACTTACGTTTCATTGCCAGACCTAGTCTCGTTATTCTGTGCTTTTAAGGTTTCTTGTACCACAGGCTTCCCAGACTCGACGTATATTTCCCGCTTATTAGTCTATTGGGTTACCTTCCGATCCGGTTAGGAGACAACCTCGGTCTGAAGAAGGACTTGGAAATGGGCGACAAAATGTTCGATTTCTCCAGAATGTGGTATCGCTGGATCTTAAAATTCGGGTTTGGATGAGTTCATTTATCATTCTATGTCCTACCGTAGTTTCGAGTTATTTAGAGTGAGCGAAGTGTGATTTTTGTGGCAAAGATTACAGGTTATGCATCGTATATTTGTCGGTTGTTAGCTTCGCCAGACCGAGGCTATTTGACGGTTGGTCCTAACCGGCACTTCCGGCGTCCAACTTCGTTGGCTGCCAACCTCGAAGGACTTGAAAATGGGCGACAAATTGTTTGATTTCTCCAGACTGTGGTATCGCTGGATCTTAAAATTGGGGTAGGGATAAGTTAATTTATCATTCTATGGCCTGCCGTAGTTTGGAGTTATTTGGATTGAGCGAAGTGTGATTTTCGTGGCAAAGATTACAGGTTATGCATCGTATATTTGGTCAGTTGTCAGTTAGTTTTAGGTTGTCAGTTGTCAGTAAAAATATCGTCATTTGTCAGTTGTCAGTTATTTTTAAGGCCGTTTGTCAGTAGTCAGTTAACCCCATTCAGACCCTCTTCTATGTCCTACCATAGTTTGGAGTTATTTGGAGTGAGCGAAGTGTGATTTTTGTGGCAAAGATTACAGGTTATGCATCGTATATTTGTCGGTTGTTTCCAGCCTTTTCCTAATATTAGGAGGTGAGGGAAAGAGGTTCGAAAAAAAACAGCGGAAACGACCCTAGAAGAGCTCAGAGGTATGAATAACCACAACTGAAACATTGTAGGGTGAAGTCGTGTATTTATTTGTCTAACATTCATGTTTTGGAAGGATTTATAATATGCGGATTGAACTATTCAAGCGATATTTGTAAGCGTATAAATACACAAATCTTGAGATTGGGCTGCCTGTGTGTAGCTCAGATGTATTTAGACTCGTTCTATGAATGATTTGGGGTTGAAAATGGTTAAGGTTTTTTTTAATTTCAGGGTTAAGGTTTTAGAAGGGTTGTATGAAAATTTGAGAAAGTTTAAACTTTAACCTACAAAAATATAATTAGGCGTTACGGTGATAGGATCTGACATTATTGTTTTATGTACAACTGAAATGTGGAATGAGCCCTGTTATTATATTAATGACTTCCCAAAACCTACACTATGGAAAATTGAGAGTATTTTATTTAAAATCGGATTCTGTGAGAAGAAAAAAGTCGATAAGTTCAGAAAAAGGATGAAAAACAAGACAGAAGAACGACTTACCGCTTCCACGCCGTCGGCCATGATGCAAATGCTTCGTACTCTGTCACGTGATGCATATCACGACCAATGAAGTCTGACCTTTTACAGCACAGGCTAACCATCCTCTCATTTTGTGTATTTGTCACTGATATTAATCAATTATTTCGTAGCAAATTGTGAAATAAAATACCTTTTGACTGTATGTGTTGCTTTAGCGCGCGCTCATAATACGGCACGCTGACTACATAAAAAATACACACATGCTAACCATCCTCTCATTTTGTGTATTTGTCACTGGTATTAATCCATTATTTCGTAGCAAATTAGTGAGATGAGCCACAGGAAGCCCGAGCTATATGTAAACAAACCTGAGCCACAGGAAGCCCGAGCTGTATTATGAGCGTGTTTAAATCAACACATACAGTCAAAAGGTATTTTATTTCACAATTTGCTACGAAATAATGGATTAATATCAGTGACAAATACACAAAATGAGAGGATGGTTAGCATGTGTTTACAGTAAGAGATGGTCATGTATCTTCGACAACTGGTGTTTCGCTACTAGCATCAGCTTAGTCTTCGATCTTCCCATAGTAGGTATAGGACTGTTGCTCATTCGTCGAGGGCAAACATAGTACTGTTCATCTTGTGTGCGCAAGCACTAAGGTCCTTAGGAGCACTGTGATCAGTCGTTAACCACAGGTCGCCCAGGATCACAAACAACAACAACAACTTTTATCAGCAGCCCATTACCAGGAGCGTACCTATGTGATGGGTAGCGCCCACAGCACAGTAGACGATGTTGCTATTTATAGTCGCGAAGTTCTGGTATGCGATACGTTATCTTTTGTTCTCTTGCGCTTTAGTATTTTTAGCTGTTTGAACCGTGTTAATTACAATTTTTCAGTGATCCTGATTGGTAAAACAAAATCAAATGAATTAGATAGTTAAGTACGTTTGTATTGTTCAGCCAGTAAATAATTATTAAGCTGTTTTGAAAAAAGAGAAAACGTTTGGACATTTCGAATTCAGAGATTGGGTGAGTTTCTGCCATTAGAAATAGTCTGTTTTCCAATATTCGTTCTAGCTTTATAAGGTTTGTAGAAGTTTTGTTTGGACGCGTATCTATACAGTGATTTATAAGTGTTGTGGGAATAGACGTCACAAGCATAACGAAACCAGCTGTCAAATTGAGTTGGGAGTCGGCTGCTATGCCACAGATGAGCAAATTTAAAGATATGTAATTGGAAAACATTTCCAACTGTTAATACATCCAATAAGTTTAATAGTGGCAGCTGGAGCACTTTCAGTATCTTTTCCATATGATTTTGCAAACAAATTAATCTGAGGACTTTATTTTGTATAGTTTGTAACTTTTGAATATGACATTTGTACGCATTTCCCCAAGCTATGCATGATTGCATATGAGATATATGGATAGATTAAAGTGTAATATAGTTGCTTCAACTGTTGGAGAGATAAATGTCTTAGCTTAGTAATAATTCCGGTGTTTTTTGCAATACGTGAGCTGAGATAGGATATGTGATGGTTCCAAGAAAGAGTGATATCAATTAATACACCTAAGTCTTTTATATGAGTTTTCCTTTCTATTGGATGTATCACGTTATCTTTACCTTTTAAATTTAAATTTATGTTAATTTATCTTTTCTGGGCTGGCTTAAATATTATGTAGTTAGTTAGTAACAGTGTTATTATAGGGAAATTACATCCGACCCTGAGTAAGTGTGTGTATGGGAAATTTTTCGTTCTCAGTTTTCGACAGAAATATTTAATAAAAATCCATACGATAGTCAATGAAATCTTATTTCATTGCGGCTTTTGAAATCTTTGGTATGATCAAGACAATCCGACATGATAGGGACGGGATGCTCGTAGGAAAAATTGAATTCAACCCCTAAAAGATACCAATCTGGGCGTGGCTTGAGCTTAGTTTGGCCCCTAAAAGATAGGGCTGATTGTCTGTACATTTTTGAATGCTCTAATAAATGAGAGAACGCAGCATTCTATTAATTCAATAATTTATACCCAAGGGTGGTCACGGGCACCCTAGGACCCCCTCCCCACAGCTACTCCCCTGATCTCTTATCCGCAGGAGGACTGTTGTAGTTGAATGTCCTTTATGGTATCAAGTGATGTTCTTATTGAAAACATGAATCGAGTCGTAACATTGAATGCATGTGTTGACAGCGCTGAATAACAATCTCGTACCCAGACCCTATTTACAGAATAACGTGACGCGCGTAGACTAGGGACGACTGTAGCGTATACAAAAATGGCGGAAATTTTAAAATGTAACGAGTACCTTCATATTTTCTGCGAATAATAAGAGTTTTGCTGGAAAGATAAGTCTGATTCAAATACTCAAACCATTTCCTCCAGAAACTGAGAAACAAAATGTTTTGGACAATGATTGGGCCACTAGGTGACTAGGATAAAATTGCCTTCAAACGCGAAATATTTACCGCCAAGAGTGTGTTTTCGGTAAAATTCCCACTTATTTACGCATCAGCTTTTTGTTTTCATTTTTGTGTTAGTGCATTAAGCATGTTAAGACCTGGTTCAGGGGTCAAATTTCGGGTAAAATCTGTTTTCGTTATTTCAGTACAGCCGAGTATGGTAAGTACGCCAAGTTTCTCACGATAATAGGTATCGCCATTCTAGACTACCTGAAGTGGTTTGTGTGTAGTATTAGAACACGAAATCAGTAAATCAAAAACGCGGCTCCGAGTTTAAAACAGCTAGGATGATGAGTGGATATGTTTAGTGAAGGTTGAAGCCTTCAAGGGCACCCAACGACGTTTTCGGTTAAAAAGCTGTTAGCCTAAAACTTTCGGGTTTGAAAAAAGTGTCCCTAGAAAAATTGTTTTCTGAAATACTGGTTAGAAAATTTGTTCTTGAATCCCTAGAAAATTATAGAAGAAAAGGGAGACTAAAAGGTTTCCCCTAAAATATTCGTACGTCCCAATTCGTCTGATCAATAGAGTCAGAACAACACATTTTCATTCCCTAAGAATTGCCTAAAGGAAAAAAGAATCGCTAAAAAATTCGTACCTCCACAAAACTTTGCAACATGAAGTTCAGTACTTGGGCTAGAAAATTATTGTTTCTGTTCTGGACTTCTAACAAATTCGTAGGCCGGGAATATTTTGCCATAGCGGTATTTTCGGTTGACGCGATTTCCACCTAGAAAATCCGAACAGCTAATAGCTTTCTAGAAATGGCTAGATAGGCTGTAGCCTGATTTTCAGACGGTACGAGGTCGTCCGCTCACTTCCTCCCCCTCCCCGTCTGATGGACTTCATAGACTTTCGTGTTCCTGACGTCATAACGTCAACCAATCAGAGCGAACTTTACACTTTTGGCAAAGTCTGGAATTTAAGGAATGTGCTCGCATATTTTTCTGAATGGCGTTGGGGAAGAACTTGAGCATTGTGTCGACCGAAGTTGTAAAGTTTTCAGGATTTCGAAGCTATATCCAGAGCAGAAGAAAGCATCGTTCATTCATCGAAACGATGTGTTTGTGAATCTACGTACGGGCTTTGGTAAATCACTAATCTTCCTCCGCTTATAAATCTCATGCATTCAATAGATCTCAAACATTCTCCTAGGTTTTTGGCTTTTAGAAGATCAAATCTTTCATGCCATAATGTAAACTCCTAAATTATATCCAACAATGTTTTCATGTACTAGCTTTGTATTTAACAAAAGGTAAGAGGGAAACAATTAGGGAAATCAAAAGACGTATATGTTTCCACAAGCGATGTTTTTTAAAACAAGTGTATATTTCAGGAATGTCATTAGAAGTCGACAACCGGCGAACTGTGGCATCTACTCTGGATATTTCTGCCAGCTATACTATATATAAAGACAATGAATGCATTCTCATGTAAAATCTATATGTTGGGCATGTGCTACTGGTGGAGTCAAGATTTTGACATTCTGATCTGAGATAGGGTATACATGTTCTATTAAATTTTCGAAGGCAAGGTTTTTTCCTTTATTCTTGCCCTGTACATGTATAGTTTTTGTAAAAAGTGAAATGGTGGAGTTATGTACTGACACCCTCGGATTATTCCTTTGAAGAAGATGTTTAATAGAAGTAAAATAATGCTGTACTCATATCTGAGTAATGATTACTCGAATATAAAAGTAATTATTACTCACACATCAACTTACTCAAAATATAGTTGTTTCTACTCAGTATTTCGGATTAAATTTTTTACTCATATCATGAGTAAGTCTACTCAAAATATTGAGAAAAATAACTACTTTACTCAAAAAAAAGAGTAAGACGAACTCAATTCTAAAAATGCATTTTTTGCAGTGTATCTATATAGTGATTTATAAGTGTTGTGGGAATAGACGTCACAAGCATAACGAAACCAGCTGTCAAATTGAGTTGGGAGTCGGCTGCTATGCCACAGATGAGCACATTTAAAGATATGTAATTGGAAAACATTTCCAACTGTTAATACATCCAATAAGTTTAATAGTGGCAGCTGGAACACTTTCAGTATCTTTTCCATATGATTTTGCAAAAAAAATTAATCTGAGGACTTTATTTTGTTTAGTTTGTAACTTTTGAATATGACATTTGTACGCACTTCCCCAAGCTATGCATGATTGCATATGAGATATATGGATAGATTAAAGTGTAATATAGTTGCTTCAACTGTTGGAGAGATAAATGTCTTAGCTTAGTAATAATTCCGGTGTTTTTTGCAATACGTGAGCTGAGATAGGATATGTGATGGTTCCAAGAAAGAGTGATATCAATTAATACACCTAAGTCTTTTATATTGGATGTATCACGTTATCTTTACCTTTTAAATTTATGTTAATTTATCTTTTCTGGGCTGGCTTAAATATTATGTAGTTAGTTAGTAACAGTGTTTATAGGGAAATTATATCCGACCCTGAGTAAGTGTCTGTATGGGAAATTTTCCGTTCTCAATTTTCGTCAGAAATATTTAATAAAAATCCATACGATAGTCAAAGAAATCTTATTTCATTTCGGCTTTGGAAATCTTTGGTATGATCAAGACAATCCCATATGATAGGGACGGGGATACTCGTAGGAAAAATTGAATTCAACCCCTAAAAGATACCAATCTGGGCGTGGCTTGAGCTTAGTTTGGCCCCTAAAAGATAGGGCTGATTGTCTGTACATTTTTGAATGCTCTAATAAATGAGAGAACGCAGCATTCTATTAATTCAATAATTTATACCCAAGGTGGTCACGGGCACCCTAGGACCCCCTCCCCATGCACAGCTACTCCCCTGATCTCTTATCCGCAGGAGGACTGTTGTAGTTGAATGTCCTTTATGGTATCAAGTGATGTTCTTATTGAAAACATGAATCGAGTCGTAACATTGAATGCATGTGTTGACAGCGCTGAATAACAATCTCGTACCCAGACCCTATTTACAGAATAACGTGACGCGCGTAGAAATTTTAAAATGTAACGAGTACCTTCATATTTTCTGCGAATAATAAGAGTTTTGCTGGAAAGATAAGTCTGATTCAAATACCGTCAAACCATTTCCTCCAGAAACTGAGAAACAAAATGTTTTGGACAATGATTGGGCCACTAGGATAAAATTGCCTTCAAACGCGAAATATTTACCGCCAAGAGTGTGTTTTCGGTAAAATTCCCGCCGATTTACGCATCAGCTTTTTGTGTTCATTTTTGTGTTAGTGCATCAAGCATGTTAAGACCTGATTTCGGGTAAAATCTGTTTTCGTTATTTCAGTACAGCCGAGTATGGTAAGTACGCCAAGTTTCTCACGATAATAGGTATCGCCATTCTAGACTACCTTAAGTGGTTTGTGTGTAGTAAAACCTGACTTAGAACACGAAATCAGTAAATCACGAAACGCGGCTCCGAGTTTAAAACAGCTAGGATGATGAGTGGATATGTTTAGTGAAGGTTGAAGCCTTCAAGGGCACCCAACGACGTTTTCGGTTAAAAAGCCGTTAGCCTAAAACTTTCGGATTTGAAAAAAATGTCCCTAGAAAATTGTTTTCTGAAATACTGGCTAGAAAATTTGTTTTCAATCCCCTTGAATCCCTAGAAAATTATAGAAGAAAAGGGAGACTAAAAGGTTTCCCCTAAAATATTCGTACGTCCCAATTCGTCTGATCAATAGAGTCAGAACAACACATAAGGAAAAGGAAAAAAGAATCGCTAAAAAATTCGTACCTCCACAAAACTTTGCAACATGAAGTTACTCAAGCATGTTAAGGCCTGGTTCAGTGGTCAAATTTCGGGTAAAAACTGTTTTCCTTATTTCAGCAGCCGAGTTTGATAAGTACGCCAAGTTTCTCACGATAATAGGTATCGCCATTGTAGACTACCTGAAGTGGTTTGTGTGTAGTAAAACGTGTCACGTGGTCTGTCACGTGACTTAGAACACGAAATCAGTAAATCAAAAACGCGGCTCCGAGTTTAAAACAGCTAGGATGATGAGTGGATATGTTTAGTTAAGGTTGAAGCCTTTTACCTAAATCAGCTTAGAAAAGATGACTACAATGTTTCATTAACGAGTAATTAAGGCGAAAATATGCAAAATAGGTCACGTGACTTTTCGTACCCTTAATATCTCCTTATCTTTACATGATAGTCATGTTTTCTAAGCGTGGTCTGAAACACTGCGGGAGGAGTAATGTTTTAGCAGGGTTACTTTATATTCATATGTTATCGTCGCAGCCGCATTTCACTTAAACGATTTTATATAATTATGACGTCATCGATCACGTGATACGACAACCATCCATTAAATGTTTTTAAGGAAGTTGATATTAGTATTATGGTATAATTAGATTTTGTTTAAACTGTTATTTCTGTCAGAAAACATTTTTTTTAACGTAAATCTAATTTCTGTTAAATGAACCAGGCCTAAACATGCTTGAGTACTTGGGCTAGAAAATTCTTGTTTCTGTTCTGGACTACTAACAAATTCGTAGGCCGGGAATATTTTGCCATTGCGGTATTTTCGGTTGACGCGATTTCCACCTAGAAAATCCGAACAGCTAATAGCTTTCTAGAATATGTCAAAAGACACTGAGTAGGCGCCTTAAAATGGCTAGATAAGCTGCACACAACTGGTTTCAAACGAATTTCAAAAAGTACTCGTTGGGTGCCCTTGAGCCTTTTACCTAAATCAGCTTAGAAAAGATGACTACAATGTTTCGTTAACGAGTAATTAAGGCGAAAATATGCAAAATAGGTCACGTGACTTTTTGTTCCCTAAATATCTTCTTATCTGTACATAATAGTCATGTTTTCTAAGCGTGATCTGAAACACTGCGGGAGGAGTAATGTTGTAGCAGGGTTACTTTATATTCATGTTATCGGCGTCGTAGCCGCATTTCACTTAAACAATTTTATATAATTATGACGTCATCGATCACGTGATACGACAACCATCCACTTTAAAAAGTGCACCTAACCCCTTTTGCAATTTTAATACATATGAATCTTTGAAAGGTTTTGAGTAATTCTGTGAAGAAATTATTTACTTACATAGAATACTCTATGTTCTATGCTTGTTTGAAATGGTGAAAATTTGACCTTTTCTGACCCATGACAGCGTAAGAAAAAGACTGTCTCATGGGTCAGGAAAGGTCAAATTTTCACCATTTCAAACAAGCATAGAACATACACGACTTTCATAATGGCCGCCTCCGGCGACCTCCTAATTTGCATAATTTGGAAGATAAATCTGTAGGGGGAAACCAATGCTACCACATGAAAGATTACATTATAACTAGTAATTGTTTTGAGTTTTGGAGCAATGTGGAAAATTGCTGTTGAGCTATAAGCATTTGTAATGCAGAAAAATATGAAAGCGAGGCTAGGAAGGCCTCTGTTGTTTTTCTCATACAAATCTCTAATTTCAACTGGATGTAACTTCATTGCTTTATAAGCTACAGCACTCAACTTTCACAAGTTCACTAATGTCAACATGCTCTTTCACATGGCAATGTTTATATTTTCTATACATGTGGATAAACTACCGAAACGGGAAATCACATATGCAAATTAGGAGGCGGCCATTATGAAAGTCGTGTATAGAGTTAGCCTGCGTTTTTATTTTCCGGATGTGAAGCAGGCTAGTAAAGAGTATTCTATGCAGGCAAAAAGTATTCAAAATTAACCTTTAAAAGATTCATATGTATAAAAATTGCAAAAGGGGTTAGATGAGCTTTAACAAATTTTAGAAAGTTGATATTGGTATTATGGTGTATTTAGATTTCGTTTAAACCACATCTATTTTCCGTTAAATGAACCAGGCCTTAACATGCTAGAAAAATCAATAACTGTCTAGGGTTCATATGCACTTTAACCACTTCCGCTGCATGCCACTGCGTTGGGGAGCAGGTCAAAACACATGCCCTCTCGACGGACCCATTTTGGGGTAGGGGGGTGGGGGCTGCTGCCAGCCATCTCCTCTGGAGCGAAAACTCAATATTGAAAATAATTTGTTTTTAAATATCTTCAAAACTAAAAGGCATAATCTGGAAAACAAATGCACTGCATGTTTTGTCTTACGTTATCATTTCATTTTCTGTGTTAAAATCACCACTAGGCCCCTCAGAATGGAAAATAGATGGTCAAAAATGGGGGATGGGGGTGGTACCCTGCACTGACAGCTGTGTCTGTTGAAAAAAATGGGTCCCTATCTGGGGCATGTGTTTTGACCTGCTCCCTTATATGTGCTTTTCCAACAGTGCAAACAACTCACCGATTGACTACGTTTTTAGTCTTTATTTAAGCATGTTGCTGAATGGCTGCATGTGGAGTCCTCCGATCAAAAAAGAAAAATCGAAATTTATGCAAGATTAACTTTATTAAGATGCTAGGCTAGGCTGCCTACGATGCAAGGCCGTAAAATAATAAATAATTATAAACCCCTAAAAGGTACGACTCGGGTTGTGTAACTACCTCGTGCGAACAGGATCTCCTAAAAGGTACGGTTTCGATAATTTGTACCCCAGAAAGCGAAAGGATCGAGCGCCGAGCATCCCCCATCAGTTCATTAAAGCGAGTCGCGACAAAGGAAGCGTCTGGGACGTTAACTGCCAATTACAGCGCAGAGGTACCGACCTGAAAAATAAATTTCCACAAAATATTTTGCACAATATATTTGCCAGAAATGTTCCAGTCTTCAGGCGTTCCACAATGATCACACTTGGACTTCGGTTATTTACTACTTATTTCACACTGTTTATTAGACTTTCTCAAGCCCTCCGCCCGCTGTTTTGCGATTTGTGTTGGCGCGACGAGTCGCTCGTTGATAAACTCGAGGCAGACGAGGAGACTACGATTTTACGTCACCTTTTCCGAGAAGGCGTGAAGGTCTAAAATTAAACCATTTACAGTTCGAGAACGAGATCATTTCACAAAGGCAGCACCTTCTACTCAGTTATTTTAAGATCCCGAGTGTTGGTCCGGCCCGCGGAAGTTGAACCCGCGACCTTCCGCACGACAGACCGGATGTTTTGTAATCAGTCAGCGAATCAAACTCCAGAGTAAAACCAATCGTGGTTTTGGTTTTGGTCCGTCACGCCTTCAATACACGATTGCGTTTACTTTTCCTCCTGATTGGTTGCTTTCTCATGCCAGTGAAACCAATCGGTATTCACTGTAGTTCGTGATTGGTTCGTTCATAGTTAATAGAGTGGAATGGTTATGAAACCCGGCAAACTTCAAAGGGGCTAACAACGGCGCTGCGATTTATGTTGGAAGTGGGCAAGACAAAAGATTGTGCAGGGTCATAGTTCATTAGCGTCCCCTGAACGACTGAACTCACACGTTTCTATTGGCTGATTGATTAACACATTGGAATTTCTATTGTGTTTTGTGCAGGGTCACGGTTGAAAAAAGCTAACAAAGACATATAACAAAGAAGGTCGCTGGGTTTCATAACCATTCCACTCTATTAACTATGGTTCGTTGTAATTGCTTTGGTTTTACTACAATCAATTGCCCTATATCATTATGACGTAAAATCAAAACAATCTATTGTTTAAACGCTAAGGATCACGGTCGTGGGAGGGGGACAAAACGGCAACAACACAAAGGAAATCGCTATCACATGCATTTTGAAGAACGTAGAATAGCGGTAACAGCCACCAAATACGGTAAATATTATGGGATAAACATTGATACAGCTGATATCTGGAAACCAGACAATTCGAAGTTAAATTTTCCTCAGCAGAGCAGATTTAGTTCAAAATTCTATTGTTCAAGTCGATTCTGTCCCCCTCATAAACAAGCCGTGACGTCATAATGATATAGGGCAATTGAAACCTGCTCTATACTGGAGCAATTCAACAAAGTTGGTTTAAAAGTTTTATAATTTTACTGGACAACAAATTAAATCGACAAAAGAAAATTTAATTAAAACGTTTATTAATAACATTTATCAGAAGCCACTTCTGCATTTATAAACTAGAACACAGGTTGAATGAATGCGAGTTGAATTAAATAGTACTGCTTTGGCACAATTGGTTTCCTTCCTCCATAAAAACCAAGTTGCACTGTGAAAATAACAAAACGCAAAGCCAGACCAAGAGATCATTTTAAAAGATAATTAGTTTCTGACAAGTAGTAATACAGTAATTGTACTACGCCTTTTAACCCCTAAAAGGTACATAGAGCATCCCCTTCATTGCCATATAGGGAGTTCCCCCCCCCCCCCCCCCCCTCGACTTATGCACCCATCGGTTCTGATAACTTAAGTATACTGGTAAAGGGTTTGCACACCAAATAGTTTTTAAAAACTTTAGGTACCAATATTGTGATGTTACTAATATATTCTTACAATCTAACTAAGTTTGAAGATAAAGATCAATATCTTCAGTCTATAGCGACTTTGTGGAAAATAGCTACAGTAATATAATATATTTTGTCCTCATGATCACGCAGACGACTGGCGATACTTTGCTGTGTCTAGTATTTGTTTACCACACATTGCACAGATTCCTGTTATAATATAAAGAAAAGGAGGAGGTAAAAAATCTAAATAAAATGTGTGTAGTTAATATTTTTCGTCTTTTATTCCATTGCCAATTTTTTTAGGGTTTTCAATAATACTGATCCGGAAGCCAGCAAAATTCGCCATCTGCTCTGGTTATTTGTGCTGGCTACTTTACCTGGACGAAGAAAGGGTCTCTATTAAAAAGAGTATGAACAGGGGAGGTTTTGAAGCTATTTCTATGGGTTAACTTAACATAATGTGCCAGCTATGCGAAGTTATTGGAAACCCTGATATTTCTGTAAAAACCTTAAAATCTAGAAAAATGAAAGGGCAGAGTAACCTTTCATTTAGTCCAAACTGGCACACTGAGTATCTACATGTGATTTGTAGGTATTGGGGAAGCTTTATTTTGGCATATTTTTCTTACCTTTCTTGTAAGCACAACCTAAAACAAAAAATATAAAAAAATGTAGATTTGTTTAATTGTTATTTTTTATTTTATTAAGAGAAACACTAATTAATATATTTCACAATCTGCTTATTACATTGTTTTATTTTATTTAAGAAATAAAGAAGTCTGGTAAGCCATGTATTATACTGTCATAAAACACAACACTGAGGTATTTGAGAATGAGAACATAAGAGAAAGGTTTAAAGCACAGATGAAGATGCTTGTTTTTCTTGCTGTTCTCAAATGCCTGGAGTGTTTTATGACAGTGTAATACATGACAGAGTGTTTTATGATAGTGTAATACATGACTGGAGCATTTTATGATAGTGTAATACATGACTGGAGTGTTTTATGATAGTGTAATACATGACTGTAGTGTTTTATTACAGTTTAATGTTCAAATTTTGTGCATTGTACAAAATCCAAGCATGTGATTGGCTAATGAGCATGCATTATTGGTGACCACAGCACTCGACCCAGACCCTCTCTTACCTAGGGCAAGGGTGACCTAGTCCTTCGCTTAGTTACGTGTTTGGACGGCTTGGAAAACCTCATTACAATCGCATATGAAATAGTGAAAATGCAAACAATTACTAGAAAGGTAACGGCAGGATTGAACTCTGTTGCCTGTGTGACAGAAGATATATATTTTGAAGCAAACATTTGCATAATCGCTCGTTGGAAATGGCTGATTTGTGAGTGCTGGAAGTACAACTTTACAAGTCAACATGTGTCCGAGAGAACAACAGTTTCTACAACACTCTAGTAGTCTTACTTAAGAAATGGATTTTATTTCCGAGACCTTACTCTGTCAATAAGAGGAGAAAATAAATAATCGTTCGTTAGAAATGGCTGATATATGCAAGCGCTGGAAGTACAACAACTAACAAGTCAACATGTGTCCAAGTAAACAAAAGTTTCTACAACACTCTAGCAGTCTTACTGAAGAAATGGATTCTATTTCCAGCAAGACCTTACTCTGTCAATAAGAGAGGAGACAATGAAGCGACAATTCTGTGGAAGCTACATAGGTTCGAAAACCTAGGATATTTTATTTGGAAAATGTTTGCATCAGAGCCGAGCACATGGAGGCTGGTTTCAAGATAAATCATTTAAATTCACTGTAATCTGCAGGTTAGTTATTTTCCAATGAAAGAAACTATTAAAGAAAGTAGACTATCTAGGAGTTAAGCCGGCTAAATACTCAATATTTGAATACAATTGGCTCTAAGAGAAATGTTTCCGAGTTAAATGTACAAACATTCTTTATGAAATTGTTACTGACAACTGATTTCAATTGAAATTCACGGCTGACAGTGCACTCAGTTTGAATATTAAAAGGGTTAGAGACTTTATGTTTGTGCTTTATTGGCAAAATACAGTCACTTAATTGCTAACTGTACGATGAACTCAAAATTTCTTCATACTGCATTCGGCCTTCGGCTTCATGCAGTATTCATTATATTTCGTTAATCGTACAGTCAGTGCGTGCCTGTCGATAAAGCACTCACAAGCAGTCTCTAACCCTTACGCAATACATGACAAGTGTTTTATGAAAGTGCAATGCATGACAAGTGTTTTATGACAGTTTAATACATGACTTGAGACTGCTGTGTTTTATGATAATGTAATACATGACTGGAGGGTTTTATGATAGTGTAATACATGACTGGAGTGTTTTATGTATAGTTTAGATTTTGTGAAAGGGGGGGTTTGCAAAATGATTTTGTTTTATCTAGAGATTTTAAAATTGTATTTACAGTGATTTACAGGAATCATAGTGGGGATTGCAACCCCAAAAACCCCTCCCCTGGATCCACCAGTGTGCGTGACCAGTAACACAGACAGTCACAAAAGCCTTTTTCAAAGACTTGACATGGATTTTGGAGATACCGAATATAATGGTTTGAAAACTGATTTTCTGATAATGCACACTCGAGAATTTCTTTGAGTAGATTAATAAGTTTTATATTATAAAACAAAAAGAAGATGGGGCCCCTACGTCCAGGCTACATGTATAACAAAATAATGCACTTTCAAGGTCTTGAAAAGCTTCTAAATGCACTTGTGTTCCGATCGTGCATCCACAGTTTTTTAAGACCTTGAGTGTGCATTATTTTGTTGTATCAAACTCATTAATATTTCACGAAGCAAAAACAAAGGAAATCACCGACCGATAAGTGATCTTTAAATCTGCTAGAGATTTTGTCCTGATTTACATAAACTTTTGCTTCGATTTTCTCGACCAAAATAAGTTGCATCGTCAAAATAACTGAAAACATGACTCTCTACATCTAGATGTTTGATAAGCCTGATACAAAATTTGTGTCCATGCTTTATGGGATTTACAAACTCAAGCTGAAAGCAAGAGTTTGTAAATCCCATAAAGCATGCCTACTCATTCTGAACATGTATGGAGAACCAATGATCTTTTATTTGTTAAATAAAGAATATTTATTTAGTTTAATTACCAGCTAGTTACCCTGGCTGGTAACTTTAAGGACTTTGATTTATGTTCAATATTACATAAAATAATAATTATGATACTGTTCTGATCCATCAGCCCTTGCCTTGAGGGCCTTCTTCAGCAGTATAACCGACAATATTGACTAAAAAGTTGTTTATTAGTGTGAGGTAAAAAGAGTAAAGCTTCTGAGGCTTACGTATACACACTGAAAAATCAAAGCTCCATGTATTTGTGTTTAGAGCAGGTGTTTGCACCCAGACATCAAATAGGAGTCTAATGTGCAGCCTTTAAATAAGGGGTGGCGAGCAAGGGAATGGGGCAATGAGAAGGGAAGTGATTGAAAGAAGCTGGAAGTGTTGGCAAAAAAATATAGGTGAAATAGGGGAATGTGGCCATGGAGTGGTAGAAAACGAGAAATGAATCGAAAATGAAAATGTGAGGAATACAATGTAATGGTGAAAGGAAAGCTTAGTAAAAATTAGCAAGGACCAACAGACAAAGCAGAAGGACCGGATATTTCAGGATGGGATATAAAAAGAAAATTGTGCAAGTATTGAAAGAGCAATGCCAGGCTGACTAGATGGTACAATGTACATTGTATGGGGAATGATGATGGAGGACCAATGTTTTGGCTGGCTCAGCCAACCCCCATTGCGGTAAACAAGTTGTGTAACAATACTATAAAAACTGTGAAAAGTGAGAGTATTAAAACCAATCTAATATATGATTTAATAGCTAATTAATCATTATGTAAGGTAGAGAGGTTGTGTGAAAGGGAAAGGGGTGGTAGCAATAATATATAAAGTGAAATCTAAGTAAATTTGAGGTGAAATGTAGTGAAAATAATGGGTGTAGAAAGTGAAAAAATACCACGCTAGCTTTAACAAATGGCAGAAAATGAATAAATAAAGTAGAAAAAAGGGGCTGAAAAGTTGAAATTAATAATATTGTACTGCTGGATACTGTGTAAGGTATGTGAACTCTATGTTTACGATAGGGTTCTGATGGGTGAGGGGAGAGAAAAACAAAACAAGGGGGGAAGGGTCAGGCAATATATAGAGGGAAATGTAAGTGAACGTCTGTGGGTAAACTAATAAATGTGTGAATATATAATATGCAAAGAAAACTAAATACAAAAGTATGTACTAGAAGAAAATATGTGAAAAGGAGGTAATTTATAAAAGGAAAAAAAAAATTGCAGGGTGCATGGAGAATAAAAAATAAATAAAAGGATTTATGTGTATGAAAAATATCTACATGTACGTAGTGCAGTAGAAGGGGAGAGCAAACCAGATATTTGCAGGTACATGTGTGAGAATGGTTGCCGGAGACTGGGGAGAAGAAGGGGTTGATTTTGCAAATGTAAATATTGTGATAGTTGTGTGCAGGAACTAACTATAAAACAATGCATTTATAATATGCTAATGAGTGATCCAAAAAGGTAAACAACTAAACTTTGCTACTAAAGTTAGTGTTCTGGACTATCAGCACAATCAGATATACCTTGGCAGTAGTGTGAGTGAGGTTGATGGACAGTTTCTTTGCATATCCTGCACTTTTTGAATGCGGTGTAAGGAGAAAATCTAGAAATTAAGAAACAAATAGTCAATGAAAACATCTACTTATGGTGGCCCACAGCTATTTATATTGCAACAGGGGTCTTTTTAAATCACATTTTTTGACAGCTAAACATTATCCAATTTCTGAAATTTTTTTAACTATTAATAAAAAATCCTCAAATTTTATAAAAAGTACAATAATTATTGGAAAGTGATTAACAAAGATTGCTGAAGATATAAGCAATTTTTGAAGACATTGTTTTTTAGGAAAGAGCATATATTTCCAATCCAAAAAATATGGATTTGTTCCATTTTACTTTCAAACGAGTGCCCAACCTCCAAGGTCTGTGACAGGTTTTAGTTTCAGGTTAATCAGCACCATAAAAACAAATACTCAGCCTGTGGAACTATTATAACACATACCTTATTTTACTTTCAACTTGCAAAATTAATCCACACTTTAATTTCAACATTAATTTTAATTATCCTTGCCTCGCGATTCCCAAGCAGCAGAACATGTGCAGAAATTTAAAACTAACCCAAAGGTCTGTAACATTGAATAAATTAGCAAACACGAGGGGTTTTCAAGGCATTTAGATTTTGGAAGGCTTGCACTAGTTAGCGTAGCACTTTGCTCAAGAAGAGACCCAAGAAAGTAGGTCTTGTTAGTGAGTGACTGTTTCGCAGGCTATAGTTAGCAGAAGTTAACAGCCTTTATTTCTCAAAAGTGTATGGTCAAAACGCGCTGAAACTCGGTAAGGTACTTTCAAATATGCTATTGTAAGTCATATTAGGAAATTAAGAAAATCAAACCAGTTAAACTTTTTACAACAAGAGAATACATGTATATTTCTAGATGTTTGCAAATATTCAGCAATAAGCCAGGTTGAGGATCTTGGCAAGATTAGATCTTGGCAAGATCTTAGCAAGATCTTGCCAAGATTCTCAACCTGGGAACCTCTCTTTCTTCGTTCCCAGCATAATGGTAATTTGGCACACAAGTTTCAACCCATTTGTACTGAACTTCCATATGGTACTGTTAATGTACGATATAATTATTACTGTAATAATTTATTTCCCTGGCAGTTGAACCAGATGCATTAATGAGCACAATATTTTAAGGTTAAAATTGATAAGCCATTTGCTGAGAAACTTGTATGGTGCCGATTAACCTGAAACTTACCTGTTACAGACCTTGGAGGTTGGGCACTCATTTGAAAGTAAAATAGAACAAATTGGAAATATATACTCTTTCCTAAAAACAATGCAAGCTTTCGAAAATCGCTTATATCTTCAACAATTCTTTGTTAATCACTTTCCAATATTATTGTACCGGTACTTTTTATAAAATTTGAGGATTCTTTATTAACAGTTTAAAAAATCTCAGAAAACGGTTAACGGTTAATAGCTGTTCAAAAACGAGATTTAAAAACACCCCTGTTGCATATAAATGGCCGCTGGACACCTTAAATTTGATATTAGCTTGGTTAACACATCCCCAAACAGCACCCCTTAATTTCTACAAAACTATACATAGATGTATGTATACCATGTGATATTTTAATAACAAGACAAGTCCAGTGCTCGACCTTTGCGGTAGTCCACTAGTCCTGGACTAGTAAGAAATGCTTCTGGACTAGTAAAAAAATTGAGCCACTAGTCGCAGGACTAGTAACTATTCTATAATTTGTAATGTTTAATAAAAGATAAAAACAAAAACATGTTGTCCTGTGATTGTTGTTTGAACGCGTTTCTTCACAAACGTTCTGAAAACAATCGCGAAAAAGCCGAGAAGACTGACCTCGTCCCCAGGGTCTTCTCGGTCAGATCCAAGATGGCGGCTACTCCAGAGAAGACAAGCTCCTAAGGAGAGTAATCGCTCACTTAATTTATTCATGAAATGACAATATAAACTAACTAAAATCCTATCCTAACTGGTCAGTAAACAAGATCTTACCCATCTAGAGCTAGGGTTCTCAAGAAAAACTTCTCAAGAAAATGGTGAGGTACTACCAGGAATTTTCTCTGGACTAGTAAATTTTCAGTTCTACTAGTCCCGAGACCAGTGATTAAAAATGTTAAAGTGCCTATGAAGCTTATTTTTTTATTTTAGATATCAATTCTAAATCAAGTGAAAAGTAGAATGGTACAATATATTTTGCTTTGAATGCTGTGCCGCTGAGTTAAAGAGGTTTTAATATCCAAAATGCTAATTACATGACGTCAGGGGAGGCATCTGCAATCATTTCTTAGTGGTTGTGAATGGGCGTTTCTACTGATATAGGAAAATAAATTTCAAACATCATTTTATTTCAACCATGGGTATAACACTGATAATTTAAAAAAATGTGTTTAATTGTAACAACAAATTTTGTATAATAATTGATGCCTCCCCTGACGTCATGTAATTAGCATTTTGGATATTAAAACCTCTTTAACTCAGTGGCACAGCATTCAAAGCAAGATATATTGTACCATTTTACTATTCACTTGATGTAGAATTGATATCTAAAATAAAAAAATAAGCTTCATAGGCACTTTAAGGTCGAGCACTGCAAGTCACTTGTAACAGTCCTTGTTTGTTTATTGCCAATCTCCAGCAAGAAGTGGTTGCATGTCCTAAACAGCTCTCTCAGCTGCAAGATGTTGTCCTCATACTAACTTGCCACAGAGCCAGAAGCTTTGAAATAATATTAATGATTTAAAATGACTAATTATCCAAAAATCAGTAATTGTGAAATTTGTTCCTTTTTCATGTACGATATCTGTTCTGAATACTTTCTTTCCAAAGAAAACGGTGTCTTTAAGTTAATTGGGATGCAGCCTATACATGGGTATTTACGGTTAGTATTTACTTTTTCTATATTCCACTTTCATGTTCATGTAGTTGTCTTACTAGTATTCCTTCATTTGCTGTTTAAAGTAAAAAAAAGTAGCTAAATCTACAAACCTGTTTTTCTTTTGAGTCAAGAGTTTGTTTTCACCAACTTTCCTTCCTCCACCTTCTGAAATTTCTGCAAATGACTATAATTATATATTTGTGTGTATCAAAGTTAATGGTGAGAGAAAAGATTACAGCTCTGTGATTTCATGTGAGACCAGTTATTACACAGACAATTTACAACAGACTTTTCAAAGCCTTCACATGGATTTGTCAATTGAAATCAGTTGAAATCAATAATTACTGAAGGTTTGAAATTTATGTGTCTGGAAATTACATTGTATGAATGCAACTATTTGCATCAAAATAAACTCCAACAGCATATATATAACCTTACATAATGCAATTAAATGACAATGATACTGATTGTATAAAACAGAAAACTCTCTACTGATGAGTAGCACAATCACCACACCAAATCACGCAATTAAGCACTCTACTTGGTTTTTTTAATCTCTCGCTCAATATTAAATGTGTAGTTCCAGAAAATATCCATACCCCCCCCCCCCCCCCCCCCCCCACCCGGAAGGGATTTATTCTTTGAACCCCCCCTCCCCTCAGGAATTTCCAATTTTCTCCCATACAAACTCTGTAATTTTGTGGTCCCTTTGACCCCCCCCAAACCCATCTGGAATTTCCAGTCCCTTCCGTGGGGGGGAGGGGGATGGATATTTTCTGGAACTACACAATATATTTTTCTAAAATGTTTCACATTTGTACATTGATAGCATACCTTCAAAACAGCATAGAAATATAATTGTGTTTTATCATAAGAGTTTTCAAAAATAATTCCTTGTTTAAATAAACACGCCAACACCAAAGGCGACCCAAAACTAAGAATGTGAATTTCTTGTTTCGTGTTATAGCTACAGCCATTATTTTGATCAATTAAACAGTAAACAACACGCTGTATGATTTTCAGCAGAAATGTTTTATTTTATCTATATTTTTCTATTTTTTGAAATCATAAGTTGTATTATTGCCACAGCTGTAACGCTGGTAGTTTTAGAAATAACCGCTAAACAGAAAGAAGGATTTTGAAGTTCACAATTTTGTCGTACACAAAATCTAAAAGTGGCAATGTAATGGGCAAGATGTAAAGCTCTGTGCAGTCCAAGTTTGTACTAGATCTGTTGCATTGATTTCCTTCCAGAGGAAAATACAAAATTCCAAAATTCGGAAACACTTTTCGTAACGCTTTTGAAGAGTTGAAATCTATAACATGTGTACCAGGTAACCCGAAAATTTAATGCCAAGCTAGTACAAATGAGTACTCACTCCAATACCATTGCAATGGGCTTGTGTTCATCCTGTATCTCCAATGTTTTCAGCCATTTCTGATTCATACAGCGCTAGATATTTAAGTTTAAGCAACGCAGAAACACTTCCGGCCATTATTACTGTGTTCACGAAGCATATCAAAGGATATAATTATCAGGTAAGAAAACTGTGCATTCAACTGCTTAATAGGGGGTCCCACAAGAAAATACAGGCTGGGGCAGATGTCGTTATGTTTTTAAAATACAGTGAATGACCTAGAGCACGTGTGTTCGCTCAATCGGAAAGTAAAAGCTCAAGAATTGAATTGAGAAAACAAAATATATTAATCCCTCAGTGCCACTTTAATGTAAAAAATCGGCTCAAGAAAGAAAGGCAGAAGAAAAGAGAGAGATAGGGCTTATTATATAAAAAAAACAGGAAAATAATTTTCTGTAATTAGTTATTTTTATTACTTCTATCAAATATATATTTTTTTATCACTCAACGACTTTTTAAAGGGGTCTATTTTTTCAAGCAGTATTGCTTTCCTTAGACTCCTCATCACTTTAATATTGTATTGTATTATTATGCAAGAAATTTGTGATAGAAGTAATAAAATGAAAAAGAAAAGAAAATGAAAAGAAAATCGCACAAGTTAAAGAATAAAGGCAAGCAATTCAAGAGCTGTCAAAGCGGCCAGCAAAAATGAGAAGTGTTAATATCAAGAAAACAGAAAGACAAAACAGAGTGAAAGAACACAGAGAAGTGGCTCAGGTTGTCTTACAAATTAAGAGAGAAAATATGAGAGCAAACAAGGGAGAGGGTCCAAAAATATCAGGTGTGTTGTGCAAGAGGGGTTTGGGTCACTCCTGGTCACACTTTAGATTCTCCTTCAAATTCTTGGGTTCTGAGGGAGGGTTGGAGGCATCGATCATGGCAAGTCACTTGTGCCCCTTTTGCACTCAACCCCCCAATTATTAGAATCATTTATAGAATGAAATTAATGGATATATCTTTATATGATGTAAATTCTATCATTGAAACAAAGCTTAGGATTCTTATTAAAACTATTGTATATATTCTTAAACCATAATTATTTCGTGTTATTTAATTTTTTTTTTTTTAATGCTGTTTATTAAAGTTTTTCACCTCACAATCCTAGCATATACATGTACATTCAAAACAATACATAAACAATGCTGAGTTTACAATAAAGTGAACAGTTATTATACAATTTTCGGAACTGCGATCAGCGACACTCACAAACACACACAAAAAAAAAAAAAAAAAAAAAAAAAAAAAAAAAATTGGCTGGTACAGGGCATTATTTCAGAGAAAAAGAAATAAATAAATAGAAGATTTAAAAATTGTTAGCTAATTGTCCCCACTTTGCCAGATGGAACTTTAGGGTATTCGCGTTAATTGCGCATCTGTGCTCAATCATTTCGTACTCCTTAACATTGGCTAAAAGACGCCTAAAATGGAGGCCTTAATTGGCCCTCGTCCCTCGCTTTATATACAGTCAATTTGAAAATGAGTGGTAACAAATTGGTTACTCCCTTTTGATGAACTCCTAGTATAATATTAGGGGTGGACGGGTCAGGAAGAGTGACGCTTGAACGCGCAAGGTAAACTTTGAATTCGAAATATAAATTGACTGCCATTGGGCATTCCACGAAAGCATGATTGACAGATTCTAAGTGACATTTACAGAAAGAGCAGGCCGGGGAGGAAACTAAATGGAACTTGTAGAGATCCCGGTTCAGATACAAAATATTATTGACAATCTTATATTGGAATTGTCTAAGATACGAACTATTAGTTAATTTATAATACGTTTGTAAACCTCATGCCAAACAATGTTGACGCTACCGAAGAGATTTTGTATGTTCAATTGGGCCGTAGGACTGTTCTCACCATCGTACTAACTATATCACTATAGATAACTTTACTTGTTATTTTACTTGTATCACGCATTTCTCCACTAATTGTACCTGACATGGCCATTGTGCTTTTACAGATGCTCACAGGGGAAGCGTTCTGTAACAAAATCTTCCATGGTGAAGGAATAGAACCAACGATGCGAGCCCACTGAAAAAACTCTGAATCATTCACACCTAACGTTTTAGCTTTCTCCCATGAAAACTCCAGCGAATCTGACAGAAGGTCTTGCACAACTCTCAACCGGTTCGAGATAAATTTAACTATATTAAGTGTAGAGTTGGGAAGTTTAATGAGCCTATTATTCCATAATGGCTGGGCTAACACTGCATGCCTATATCCTGTGGGTCTATTGGGAGAGTACACCACTTAGACCATACACTAAGAACTGACCTATAGAAAATCAAAAGATCCCTAAGAAGAGCTGACATATCTAGGTTCACATTGATTCCTGCAGCGCCTCCATTACGCTTAAGCTGTAGGTTTGGTATAATCTTCCAAGTCTTGAAGGTCTAAGAGGCAAGCTTCTGGACCCATTTGATTTGATAGCCTTGAATTATTGCATCGAGGTCTGGAAAACGAAGATCCCCCTCTTCATAATCAGCTATTAGAGTGCTATATTTAATTTTGTTTTTTTTCCATTCCACATGAAGTTGAGTACCGCGGATTTAACTTTATCTAAAAAGCCTTTTGGCGGACAGAGATTCATGGCACATACATACAGGACCTTCAACAATGCGAGGGACCGTATGACGTGAATCTTACCATAATAGGTTAATGTTCTGTCAAAGTTATTTTTCGCCGAAAAGTCCTCGTTATATGAAAAGAAGATGCCCAAGATTTTAACTCCTGAAAAGCTTAAGTTAATACGCTTTAAATTATAGGCGGAGTTTATTTGGGGAGGGTGGTTAGTTCCAATCCACCCCACTTCGGACTTACTGTCGCTTATTTTCAAAGACGAAAAAATGTGGAACCTATCTAACAATATGAGGAGGTTGTCTAAAGATTGGGAGTCACACAAGAAAAAGGTGGCGTCGTCTGCGTATAGAGCAACTTTCACTTCCTGCCCGGCAAGGTTAACACCCCTGATATTGTTACTAGAACGTACCAATGAGGCCAGCATCTCTATCACAAGGATAAATAGGTACGGGGAGAGCAGGTCACCCTACTTTACTCCTCGCAATGTAGGAAAATACGACGATGCATCGCCACAAATGTTTAAGACGCAACTTACGTTATCCTTTAGCAAGGTTTTTATCCAGCGAATAAAGACTGGGCCGAAGCCAAAATGTTCCAAAGTAGCAAAAATCATTGGGTGCTCTACACTGTCGAAGGCCTTTTCGAAATCCACAGCTAACAATATAATTATGCGATCGTTCCTTAGATTTGAAATATTCCATGGCATCTGCAATGAAACGGATAGGTTCGTCAATGTACCGGCCCGCAATAAAAGCAGCTTGGTCCATATGTATTATTTTTGGAAGAATATCTACTAACCTTGAGCTTAAAGCCTTGCTACAAATTTTTAAGTCGACATTCAATAAGCTGATTGGTCGCCAATTCGTTATCAGCCGCGAGTCCTTGTCTTTCTTTTCGATTAATGAGATAAGTGCTTGTTTTTGAGAGGTAGTGAGAGAGCCCCTCTCATAGCTGTCGTTTAAACAGCTAACTACTAGGTTCTTGCCAAGCTCCTCCCAAAAGGCTACATAAAATTCTTTAGTCAAACCGTCGTTCCCGGGACTTTTAGAGTTGCCTAACTTATTTAAGCTATTAAAACACTCGACCAAGGTCATAAAACCTTCGCATGCTTTACTTTCGTCCTCTGAAAGCCTCGGCGAGTTGATTTCTGATAGATACCTAAGACATTCGGCTTCAGTTTTGGCATTCCTCCGAGAGTAAAGAGTACCATTATAAAACTCCTTTAAATGCTTTAATATGGATCTCTGGTCAGTAATATCCTGATCGTCTTCAATCAACAATTTCTTAATATGAGTTTTGGTTTTATTTCGCTTTTAGAGAGAAAGAAAGTAACTGGTATTTCTCTCACCTTGTTCGTTCATTATTTTGAAATTTATTTTTAAGTTATAGTGTCCCAGCACTTAGTGGTCGTATCTGCTATTCTCATCTGATACTGAAATAAAGTTATTATTATTATTATTGACAACATTCCTCTTTCTCTCAATTTGTTAATTTAGTACTGAGTCTACATTCGCTTATTTGTAATATTATTGGTCTTGTGTGACATATTTGCTTGCAGGGTAGATTTGGGATTTGGACAACCCAAACTCCAAAGGTTCAAATGCCCTGAGGGAGATAGTGATGTTTTGAATTGATCGCTACATTACTAAGAGAATAAGATCTATATTACCTGTTATATTTGTTGCTCCACTTTTCCATGGATCTGGGCAAATCACCTTGCCAAGCTTTTTTTGGCCTGAAACAAGGCACAGAGTTCAATATATTGACAAATTCAGTACTTGCACACAGTTAAGTTTTGACAGGTGTACAATGTTGTCTCTATCAATTACAAAATTGCCCATCACCCCTCTCCTCTAGGCATTTGACATATTTGAACAAGAGCATTGCAAATGCTTCCCTGTGGTCAGAGCTCTTATGCAATGCAAATCTCTCTTACAAACAGTGATAAAATTTGCTGTTAACTTTTTCTTTGCTGGCAAATGCCCTACCCCTGGGACAGACTGAATTGTCAAATGCCCCACATTTTCCCAGGGGGGGGGGGAGCAGTTTTTGGAATTGATAGACATAAACCTATAAACTTAAGTTGGCCTGACTGCAGAATACCCCACAAATTTGGCTAGGTCCATAAAAAAATGATACTGAAATGGATACACAGATCTCAATTTTTTTTAAAGTGCTGAATCCGGATTTTTTTATGATATTTAACCTTGATTATCTCTGAAAAATGCATGGTTACCCCCAATTTTTTGGGGGGATTTTGGGAGCCCTATATGTGGCCTAAAATGCCCACATGGTCATAAAAAGAAAAAAATCCCTTGTATTAGGGACCACCATCCTTAAGTCATTATGCACCTATCAATGTAACCCTCAAGGATGGGGGGGGGGAGGGGGTGTTGCAAGGGGTGGGGATTTGACAGCAAACACAAGCCCCTGAGTCGGGAATTTGACTGTGAAGTCTGTCTAGGGGGTCGGGGACAGGTCTGCAAAATGTGCGCATGTCCAGTCGGCGGCAAAAATCGTGGGAGCAGTTCAAAATGGTTTCTGTTCTGAAAATGTTCACAATCTCAACACATCGCAAAAAAGACCAGGGGTAATTAAGGTGAAAATCGCAAGAGTTAAGACTTTTATTCGTTTAGTCATCAAGCCAATTAAATTTGGGACTGGTCCATGAAAGGACTTAAAAATCGAAGCTTGTCCTTCTCTGTACCAGGGAAATTCCACAGTATTTTGCATGTCACGGAGGGGAAAATCACGAGATTGAAAGATGCCGAACAATTAGATACTTGAATTTAAACAAACTTTTGAACCATCATGTATACCATTTTCAATAGCTCTTTAGGTGTGATGAATTTCAAAATGTTTTGTAAAATACCCAGGGAGATATTATCTTTAGTGTTAGCTGGGAAAAGTACAAAATTATTCCAAAACTAACCCCAAATTCCTGTGAATATATAAAAGCTACAACTTTAAACACAAGATTTATTACACATTTAGTTCATCAACTAACTAATGACATCAAATAATCAAATGTTTAATTTCTCTAACTTCTCCAGCTAGGAGGTAAGTCAAAAGGACCAGCGTCACAGAGGGGACGTCACGGAGGGGAAAGTTTTGTCCCATAACAATGTCATACCAATTTTGTCTTAATTAATCCCAATAGAATATTAATTTAACTTATATAACATTATGTATTAATTATTCTGGGAACATAAACAAGGCTGTAAATGTCAATCTATGAGCAATCAAACTTATTACTAGTTACATTTACATGGAGCACATGGCAAAGGTTGCCCACAATGCATTGCTGCTATGAGCATGCTCAAATGAACTTTTGCCCACAATGCATTGCTGCTATAAGCATGCTCAGAGGTTACAATTATCTGATTTCGGTACAAACAACAGATATTGTGTTGTATGTATGAAAATGATACATTTCTAAATAATTTAAACAGCATTTTAAGTTTTAATTCCCCTCCATGACATAATTTTCCCTCCGTGACATAATTTTCCACTCTGTGACACTTGTTATTATTGAAATATAACAAAGAAAACTTGCAGTTCAGATTTTTTTTTCTTTTATATAGTTGTATTGTACTTGAACTCAGAAGTTTATAAAATATTCTGGATTTTGTTTAGACTGTTTTGGAAATATCAAAACTTTTATACCTAATTTTGTCACGGAGGGGAAAGTTCCCTCTTGGACGAGCTATAGCAACACCCCCTTAAGAATGTGTCCTGATACTTTTTTATTTGTTGAATGATACATTTTATGCAATTTCTAAGAAATTTAAACAGCTTTTTAAGTTTTAATTCTCCACCGTGACATAATTTTACCCTCCGCTACACTTGTTATTATTGAAATAGAACGAAGAAAACTTGCAGTTCAGAATTTGTTTACATTTATATACGGTAGTTGTATTGTACTTGAACTCAGAAGTTTATAAAATATTGTGAATTTTGTTTCGACTGTTTTGGAAATATCAAAACTTTTATACCTTAAATTTTGTCACGGCGGGGAAAGTTCCCTCTTGGATGAGCTATAGCAACACCCCCTTTACAGCAACTGAATTTGTTTTTGTTTCTCTATTAGTGCATGTGAAGAACTGTGTGTCCTGATATTTTTATTTGTTTTTGACATAAAGCAAGTACCTCATAGGTTTTTGTGGTTTTCCCCTCCATGACAGGCAATTTTGTATTTCAGCTAATTAATGATAATTTATGACAAGATAAGAGTGTGCCGACATTTCAAAATCATATTTTTTTTATACTTTACTTATTATATAATGGAAAAATGCAATGACCTTGTAAGTTTTCAGTAAATAAGAATTCAGAGTTCCATGTCCCAATTGAAGGGCTGTGTGCAAAAAGGGTGTAAGTGACTCAATCTTGATCACATTCTAAATTCTCCTTCAATTTCGTTGTCTTCTAAGGGAGAATTTAGAATGTGATCACTTACGCCCTTTTTGCACACAGCCCTTCAATTATACTGTGGAATCGCCCACCAATACTTGAAGTCAAAATTTTGAGTGAAAATTCAACTAAAATATGTAATTTCCAGCAAGCACTGCATGTGGTTGTCTCAGTCTGTAATTGAGTGTATTTTTCGATTATAGAATACCTGACCACTTTTGAAGCTACTACTTTTGAAATACTGCTCCCGTGGTCCCGCAGTCAGTCTACATGTTGATTGATAGCTTTTTAGAACGAAGAGTAATTCATTCAGTTTTGTGACTATAACAAAGTGCTACCGCAGTCCCACAGTCGATCTATGAATATTAATATAGCGAAAGCATATAACAAAGTGCTACTGCAGTCCTAGCCTGCGTACAGCATCCCCTACTTGAGGGAGAACGGCGATTTCATCGTTTCCGTTTCTCCCCATGTAGGGTCTGCGACTCAGAGCCCAAAACCGTGTCCGTGACGTCACTTCCAAATTTCTGGTAATTAGCTATTTATGCATAACGAAGTCAAAACGAGATGGTGATTGAAATGAGATTTCGAAGTGTAAAGTCTGTCGCAGAGGAAATTTCTCTCAAATTTGGAATCCCATCTCTCCAATGTGAACAGCTTAATGCTTTATGTAACTTTATTCATGGGAAAGATGTGTTCGTGAGCCTTCCAACATGCTCAGTAAGGTCACTGATATTTTCAACTGGCGGCCCCTTCAAACCAACTCGGGCTTTTTGAAGAAAAATGCATTTGTCATTGAAGTCACTCCGCTTGTTGCCCTCATGAAGGATCAAGTGAAGCGCTTACTTGGTCGTGGATTTAAGGTGAATATTTGAGCAGGGATTTTAATTGTCTGAACAGAGATAAATAAATGTAATTTACAGTTTCGCTCGGTACGAACCACTATTATATTCTTGGCAGGGAGAGAGAAACATAGCAGAACTAAAAAACATTTTTTTCCCCAACCTCCAAACAACATTGTTAATAAAGACCTCCGTGTAAATCCTTAATGAGGGCAACAAGCGGAGTAACTTCAATGACAAATGCATTTTTCTTCAAAAAGCCCGAACCTGGCCGCGAGTTGGTTTGAAGGGGCCGCCAGTTGAAAATATCAGTGACCTTCCTGAGCATGTTGGAAGGCTCACGAACACATCTTTCCCACGAATAAAGTTACATAAAGCATTAAGCTGTTCACATTGGAGAGATGGGATTCCAAATTTGAGAGAAATTTCCTCTGCGACAGACTTTACACTTCGAAATCTCATTTCAATCGCCATCTCGTTTTGACTTCGTTATGCATAAATAGCTAATTACCAGAAATTTGGAAGTGACGTCACGGACACGGTTTTGGGCTCTGAGTCGCAGACCCTACATGGGGAGAAACGGAAACGATGAAATCGCCGTTCTCCCTCAAGTAGGGGATGCTGTACGCAGGCTACTGCAGTCCCACAGTCCCGCAGTTTCATAGTCGATCTATGAATATTAATAATAGCGAAGGCATATAACAATTACCAGTAAGTGCTACTGCAGTCCCATAGTCGATCTTTGAATATTAATAAGGGAATTAATAAGTTCCAACTCGGGGTCTACATAGATGGGAGAAAAAAATCATTTTGGCAAGCACTGGGGAGCTCGAGCTCACAGGTTCCGACTCGGGGGCCTTTTGGGCCCCTCGTCGGGTAGGCAAAGTGACTATAAGCTACATAAATAGGAGAAAAAAATTGCTGACTGCGGGACCACGGTAGCAGTGTTTCACACATCTAGTATGAGTGGACTGCTACTGCAGTCCCCCATAGTGGTAATTTTTTTTCTTATAGCACGGTAGCAGTTCTTTTGACATCTAGAATAAGTGGATGGGTATTCTATAATCTAGCCAAAAAGGATATTTTTGCCCCTGAGTGGGGGATTTAGACTAGCAATTGCTTCCCCACCCTCGGGCATTTGATCAAATCTCCCCACCCCTTGCCTGAACCCCCCCTCGGGAGTTACATTGATAGCCAGATAGGTGCATTAATACTATAGCTATATAGTAATTGTGCTTGGCTACTTAAAGTTAAGGGGATCCACATTGCGATGGAAAGCAACAGAATTAGAAATATACTAGATAACCAGTCTAGCCAGTAATAATAAATACCCAAGAAAGGCCTGCAAGAGGCAAGAGTTTGTTTGAACGTACATGACACCAGACTTTTTCACTCGCACCAAAGCCTTCAGTACTCACTCTAAACAAAGAGAACGCATTAAAGAATCTAAAATCATTGACTTACATTTTTCACAAACCATTGGAGCTGTTAATCCTAATTAACTGTACCAACAGATTGGAACGATATGACAACAAATGTCATACTTCGACTCGGCGAAGTCCAACCTCGTCCCCAGTGTCTTCTCGGTGATATCCAATATGGCGAAGTACCTCGTTCCCAGGAGTCTTTACGCGCCTAATCTAAGATAGGCTTCACCGTTTGCTAGGTTGCTTGTGATTGGTCTTTCCTCTATATCCGGTGTCGTCGGTGGTCAACCAATGAGCATACACTAAATTTGTTAGGTTGTCGTTGATTGGTTAGAAATAATAATCTTTAATCCATTAAACACCAACTTTGGCACATTAGGATACAAATTCATATACATCAATGTATTTAAAAAATATATATATATGAAAGTACGATCTGAATATTAAATTCAAATATAGTAAATCAAGTATTATTACAATTATTAAATAAATCCAATACCTCCTTACAATATCTTAAAACCAGTTTCACAATAGAATCGTCATGCATACTAAAAATATATAAAAATAGCTCTTTTGGATCAAGCATAGCAAACGAACTGTTGATATTGTATAAATCGTTCATAAATAAACTTCTAACTTGTTCAATTTTCCCATGAACGCACGACATTAAAATATGATATTCATCACCAATTTCATTCGAATTGCATAGTGTGCACTTACGATCATCGTATTGTATATTGCTGTAGCGACCAGACTCAACAGGAAGTCGATGTGCTGACAGTCGTAACCTGGTTACAGCTTCACGACACTTAACATTTGCATCGGTAAGGTATCTCTCAAAACCGAAATTGATCTTAACTTTACTGAGAGTACGCAATTTACCACCTGATCGACTTTGTTGAGTGTGTTCCCTCCAGTAAAGAGAAAATAGATTATATAATTTTGTTTTTAAATATCTGCCTAAATTAGGTAATTGTTTATTCGAAACGTTGAACTCATGTAACGATTTTAACTCACACATACGTAACAAGTAATTGGTAAAAACGACTGACTGTTGATTAGAACAGATACAAACTCTCGCAGCTAAACCGACGAGAGTGTTTTGATAAGACGCATCCTTAATACGAAACCAAAACTTCGCCACCAGGGTAGAAACTTGTACAATCAAGGGTACTCTTCCTAATTCACCATACACCGCCAAGTTGGTAGTTTTGGAATGAACTCCCAAAATACGTTTTAAAAACTTCAACTGAAGTTTTTCCATATCATTTATCACCTTGAATATTTTTGATTTAAACACGCCGAAAGAGGGTATTCTCCCCAGCAAATTCACACCCCAAATCTCACAGCCGTACAACAAAACCGGGGAAACGAGAGAAGAGAACAATTTTAGTAACACTTTAACTGGAACATTCTCCACATTTGAAAGATTTCTCATCATACCATGGTAAGCGCGTAAAGCCTTATTGTATAGAGATTTCATAGCAATCTTAAAATTCCCCGAAAAGTGAAAGGTTAAGCCCAAGTACATATACTCGTCTACACATTCCAGTTGGTCATCACCAAAAAACCACTTAGATGTTGCATATAATCGTCTTTGAGACTGCGTTCCGAAAAACAATTTCGTACAGTCAGCGGTTGTCATTGCGGGCGCGTACGTGAAAATCTATTTTTAAAAAGAAAGCCGTTGATGAGTGTTTATAGAATGAGGAGAGGTTACATGGACATCGACAGTCAAAATGGCGGACGAGCTGCTGTTTTCAACGTCCTGCGCGAAGGGAAATGTAACAGCTGAACGAGTCGGGTCTGTCCCTTTAAACTTTGTACGTTTGGGAAGGAGAGTTTTGGCGTTAAAATGCAGTTATTTACAGGACGTTTGGAACCACCACAGCAAGTATTTCAACTCGTTTTTCTGGCGTTAGAATCTACTTTGGTATCTGCAGAACAGATTCAAACTTGTGGACCTCAAACATGAACTACTCGGAAGTCTTTGTAATTGAGCTTTCTGACTGGCCTTTACAGTATTTAACAGAAGATGTATGGCGGCTCTAGCTAATTTGGGTCGTTTTTTAGCAGAGCATCGGGAACCGGTCTAATCATCCACAACTTGTTAGCAATCATAGTCGAGGGCAGGAGCAGGCATGTTAACTGAATTTAAAACTTGTGGACCTCAAGAAATATAAATATTAAAGCAGCAAATTGGAAAATTGCGAAAAGGTAAGCCTTGTCTTCACTGTTTTCACTAATTTTGGAACGACGTGTAATGCATTCTACGCATGCGCGGCGGCCATGATGTACGATATTGTTCGCCATGTTTAGATTTTTTCAAATCTACTTTTAGTTTCCATTTTCTAGAATAGGCCTTTAGCTTTCGAAGACAATTTTGTAACCCAGATTCTGATTCCGACAACAATACTAAATCATCGGCATAAAGAAGGCAGTTTAGTCTAGAATCACCTAGCCTCACCGGATCACACGAAGAAGAGAATATACTAGGTATATCATTAATAAAAATATTGAATAATGTCGGACTAAGATTGCACCCTTGTTTTACACCAACAAATGACTGAAAATAAGGAGTAATATCCTGTTCAAGCTTTACCGCTGACTTAACCGAAGAGTACATACTTAAAAGAATACCAACAAATTTTCTACTGCATCCATATCTAATCAATTTAAAAAACAGCCCTTCCCTCCAAACACTATCATGAGCTTTCCTGAAATCAACAAAACAAGCAAACAACGGATTACGTTTCGACTTATAGTAATCGATCAGCGTTTTTAGTACTAACAAATGATCAGACGTTCGAAAACCATGTCTAAAACCAATCTGGTACTTATTTAAAATGTGGTTTTCGTTTAAGAAAGAGTTCAAACGTGAATTGAGAATCAAAGTGAAAAATTTTCCTAAACAACTACCAATGCAAATGCCTCGGTAATTACCGGGATCCGCTTTGTCTCCTGACTTATGGAGCGGCACGATAAGGCCTTCCGACCAAACACGCGGGAACACTCCACAGGATAACACGATATTAAAAAGTTTCACAAAATATGGACCCAAAACGCCAATTGAAATCTTAATTATTTCGTTTGTCAACGAGTCACCAGCACTAGCCTTCTTGTTTTTAAGTTCTTTTGACAATTCACAAATTTCCTCCAAAGTCACAGGCTCATCAAGAATTTCATCACTCTTGACGGCCCAAAAATTATAATCTTTCACAATACGAGCTTCGCTACTGGTATTTTCAGAAGAAAAAATTACTTTGTTGAGATTGCAGAAATAATTAAACCATTCTACAGGAGAAACATTACTTGTACCTCCAGCAGTATTATTCGATTTAATTGAATTTACCAGATTCCAAAACTCTTTAGGATTAGAATCTGCTGCGTCTTTAATTTTATCCAAAAGATCGCTATGAAACTTTCTCTTTAACTTCTTTGTCAGTTTTTTATACTCTTTTTTCGTAGCAAAAAAATTGTGTCTTAAAGTGTTTATGAAACCAAATTTTGCATCTTTATTTTATTGCAGAATAATAAAGTTCATTCTTTTCTGATTATCAAAAGTATATTTATTTTTCAGTTCCGCCTTCAGAAAGGTCTCATTTTCGCCATTCAAAATGACTACTTTATGCTAAAAACTGTCCGGGGCCTGGAACCGAATCTGCCATTACAATGACGTCACTGTGAGGACTCGCAAGTGACAATCCCTTCATATGATCATGTAGGAAGATGCGCATTTCTACAAAAAAATACAATATAATAAAGCACAATACAATTCAATACAAAAAGTGAAATACAGTAGAACGCAACACAATCCTTAATAAATATAAGATTGTTCTCCTTGTTCTATAAAATAAATATTACACGCTTGAGGTCCGTGAAACACTGCGGATGCACGCGCAGAACACGAGTGCTTTTAGCACCATTTCAAGACCTCGAAAGTAAATTATTTTGTTATAGAACAAGGAGAACCATATTTTGTTTGTTGTATAATACAAACTTCAATCTAGACGAAGGAAAGTAAGCTATATAATTTTAAGAACCCACATACAAATCTAACTAAGCGAACTGACTACAGCGAACACTCCATTTTACTGTACTTCGACTTGTTTACAACATTTCTCGTCGCTGATTGGTTCAATTCTGACAGCTTGACATTAACGACCTGAAAGCGCGTTTCTTATTGGATGAAATAACCTGCTATAAAAAGAACATGTCAATTGATAAAAGTGAAAGACAGAAATTGCAAGGCGGGCTGTAAAATTGTCAACTGATCAAAACTGTTGCAGGAAACACAAAGTGCTTTCTTTTTACACAGCACAGGAGAAGTTAATCTGCACATTGTGATAGTGTTGAAACTGCCTGATGGGAAAACATTCATAGAGATCAGAAAGCGTTTGTAGCGAAATTTTAATAGCGGCATCTGAGACTGAATTACGTGAGTTGAGGTTCCCGACTATTTTCTACAACAACTGCATCGTTGACACTGGCTATTTATTCTCTGGTCTGAAGAAGGATATTTTCATTATCCCAAGGAACAGTGTTTAACTGCTGCTCTGATGGCAGTGAGTTGTGTAGCTTTTGAGGCTCAGTTCGACTATACGTTCTAAATTCTCTAACGAGACCTGAAACAACCATGGGGGGCTGGTCAGATCGAATTGGAATTGTTGGTTTTTGCGGAGGAAGGCTAGGAAAACCGGAGAAAAATGCGAGAGAGAGAGACCAACAAACTCAACTCACATAGCGCCTCGTCTGGGTTCTTTGCAAGTTTTCAGTATCGTCCGTTTTTCATTCACGAACATTCGGGATCCTCTTAAACGAATTTCTACAGGAAACCAGAGAAACCATATATCGTATTCTTTGCCATTCACTGTTCTGGCTTCAGCATAAAAGTACAGGAGTATTAAAGTTATCGTCGAGTTCTTAGTGAGTCATTTCTTTTACTTTTTGTAGTTGTGTTGTACTTGTACAAACTGTGAATGAGTATAGAATGTGGACATTGACTATTGCTTTTCTCAACTTCAATGTCCATTGTATTTTGCCGTAGGATAAAGTTAAATACGGGAAGAAAACCAAGGCCACCAGTCACACAATATCTTCCACTTCCTCGCTTATTTTTAACTTTCTCTGAAACTTTCTCGCCGAGTCTGCCATGTTTGTAGTATATAAACAGCGAGTCCTCACAGTGACGTCACGCAGCTCATTTGGCCGCGCGGCAAACAGGACAGTTTTTAGCATAAAGTAGTCCATTTGAATGCCGAAAAAGAGACATTTCCGAAGGCGGAACTGAAAAATAAATATACTCTTGATAATCAGAAAGCAATGAACTTTATTATTCTGCAATAAAACAAAGATGCAAAATTTGGTTTCATAAACACTTTAAGAAGGGGTCATTAGGATATTTCGAAAGCAACTTGGCTACATTCCGCAATTCTTTTTTAAGGTCATGACAACTCTTGTCAAACCATCTTTGCTTTTGCACTGTTCTCGTTTTAAAATTACCAGCTCTCTTCCTCCTAAATGGAATTACTTTTTTGGCCGCGTTTAGAATCACTCCCGTAAAATTACCAATTGTAGAATCAACGTCAACATCGACACTACTAACACTCAAAGACGAAAACACACCTTCCATATCATTAAGAACATTCTCAGAACTAATAGCATCGTGTAATGCTTCTTTAAGGTTCTCATTCCACCGGAAAGCCATAGGATGGGGTGTTAATTCTAATTGACTAACAGATCCCTCTGGAATTTTAGTTTTCATAGCAAATGATAAGAAAGAGTGATGAGAAAATTCCGTAACTGTCGAAACTGAAAAATGAGTAATTAACGAAAAAAGATAATGAGAGACAATAGCATAATCTACTACACTGGCACCGTTGTAAGTGAAGCAAGTGAATTGACCAAGGAAATCCCCTTTAGATCTTCCATTTAAAGCTATTAAGTCATTTCCACAACATAGCTCGGCTAATGATCTACCGTACGCGTTCACGTGATCATCTCTCGAATTCCGTCTATCAATCGGGAAAGGAATATTATTAAAAATATCAAAACTCTCAGTAAAATCATCCAAATCACCCATCCTAGCATTGAAGTCGCCACACAACATCACCTCGCCTAAACGAGAAAATTTGTAGATACTAGTCTGAAGAGTTTCAAAGTAATCCACGTCTATTCTCCGCTCTCTAGTGGAGTTTTGTGGCGGGATATACGCGGTACAGACAAATATATCCCGTGCGACGTTGAAAAAACCCTATCTAACTTGTACCAAATGAAATCTTCACAACTATCATTGTCTAGAAATTTTACACCTTTACGAAGTGAAGACTTTACTAGTATAGACACACCACCGGAATTTCTACGAGCATTCTTCGGCATTTTTCTGCACTTAGAAAAGGAACAAAACCCGTCAATATTAATATCACTACTATCAGGTTGTAACCACGTTTCAACGAGGGAAATTAAATCGAATTGTTCAATTGTTGAAAGAAAGTCCGAATCATTGAGTTTTCCCGATAAACCTTCAACATTCCAGGAACAAAACCTCAAAAAGTTACAACTACCCGGCATTTGACGAGAACATAATGCCCTATACAGTCTAAAAAAAAATAATGTATATATATAAATATATATAAAAGATATAACAAAAAGCAGTTCAGCAAGAAATAAGTAAAATAACTAGCAAAAGAAAATAATTAACCACGGAGATTGCCCATAGCACTAAACAGCCACTCGGGCTTGCTGCGGGGGTAGACCAAACTGGGGGCTACAAAAAGCTAACCCTGGTGGCACTGGGGGATAAAATACCTGCTGTTGTGACGCAACTAGCTGCTTTACCATATTAGCTAAATTTACTATCTGATGTTGAACCTCGGACATTGCCGGGCCGCCATACTGAACGCTAGATTGCTCTGGCCTATCGGTGACAGTTGGATGTCGAGCCAATGCCTCACGAGGATGAGCAGGCTGTAAGCGATTACTTGTATTATTAAAAGAATTATCAAATGACGGATGAACCACTGGTGACTGATAAGCTGGCTGCTGACGACTCCGGACTCTACGGTCTTGTCGTGGACGTACTGAGATACCCAACGCTCTTCTTATACCAGCCTTGATATTCCCAGCTAATATGCGAACACCATAAATCTTATTAAGGTGTTTTACATCGTAAAAATTATGTCTATCCCGTAAGTTTCCATTATCCACTAGAATGACATTCGGCATTCCTTGGATGCGTTGACCCACCTCTTTGTTCACCGCAAACACCGATTTATCTAAATCATCACACCTAGGTGTAATGCTCGACATTATAATCTTCTTGTCCGGAAATGCTTGGACTGCTAGATTCACCATTTTTACCTGTTTTTGTACTATCTCCTGAACCGATAAATGTTCTAAGTCATTAACCCCAGTGTTAAGAATTATTCCACTGCGAATATCGAATCGCGGCGAAGTTAGAATCTCGACGGCTTTGTCTGTTGTACCACAGGTGATGACTTTAGACTTCCCCTTTGGATATAGCTCATTAACATTAACAAATCTTCTGTTTGAATCACAGAGGAAAACAAAGTCAAACTCTTCTCGGGTGACAGTCGTCCCATTCTCTATGTTGACAGTTGTGTTGATAACTGGTACTTCTGCAACAAAATCCACCGTCTCATGCACTTCAGCCGGTTGGCTACATTCGGGTTCGGTGGGTGGCTGCATATCAACTTCAGATTCCTTGGTACTAATGAGTAAAGAGACTTGACCCTGAAGTTTTTCATTAGCATCCTCTAACAACTTTATTCTCTTGACCATCTGTCCCTTCTCTTCGACTAGTGATCCTACCCGGCCCTGCCAACGTTTCACTTCTGATTCAGCTTTACTGAGCCGTTCCTCTATCTCACTAAGGCGCGATATTGCAGAATATACAGAATATACCATTGTATATTTCCATGTATATTCTGTATAAATATACACTACTGTATAGAAATAAAAATATACACTTTATATTTGTATATGTCTATTCTGTATATAGTGTATATAGTGTATATATATACACTATATACACACTGTATATGTATAAAGTGTATATAGTGTATATTCAGGCTGAATATACACTATATACAGAATATACTCCGTCGTTCTTTAGAAGGTGATGCCTGAATATACACTATATACACTATATACACTTTATACATATACAGTGTGTATATAGTGTATATATATACACTATATACACTATATACAGAATATACTCTGTCGTTCTTTACAAGGTGATGCCTGAATATACACTATATACACTATATACACTTTATACATATACAGTGTGTATATAGTGTAAATATATACACTATATACACTATATACAGAATATACTCCGTCGTTCTTTAGAAGGTGATGCCTGAATATACACTATATACACTTTATACATATACAGTGTGTATATAGTGTATATATATACACTATATACACTATATACAGAATATACTCTGTCGTTCTTTACAAGGTGATGCCTGAATATACACTATATACACTATATACACTTTATACATATACAGTGTGTATATAGTGTATATATATACACTATATACACTATATACAGAATATACTCTGTCGTTCTTTACAAGGTGATGCCTGAACGACAGAGTATATTCTGTATATAGTGTATATAGTGTATATATATACACTATATACACACTGTATATGTATAAAGTGTATATAGTGTATATAGTGTATATTCAGGCTGAATATACACTATATACACTATATACACTTTATACAGAATATACTCTGTCGTTCTTTACAAGGTGATGCCTGAATATACACTATATACACTATATACACTTTATACATATAGTGTGTATATAGTGTATATATATAACTGGGGAATATACAGAATATACTCATGTAATATAATCTGTATATGTATACAATATATACAGTATATTCTGTATATATATACACTATATACCCTATATGTATATACTGTATATTCTGCAATATCGCGCCTCACTCCTCTATCTCACCCCTGGCTCGTTCTTGCGACTCCTTCATGACGCAGAGCTCATGTTTCAAACGTGAAAACAACGACTCTGATATATCATTTTGGGTATTCGATACTTCCTTACATAAAACGTTTAGTTCTAGATCTACTTGCGCTACGGCTTTATCCATTTTACCGGCTAGATCCTCTAGTTTCCCCACACGCTTGTTTACGGATTCAATTAACTCAAACACCGGTTTCGGATTGAATGCGATGGATGCCGCTGAAACTGACTTACCAGCTGGCGAAGCCTTCGTAACCTTGGAAGCTGACCTGACTTTCGGAACTGACTTGAGTAATGGTTTCTTGTTCGACTTTACAAGGTCTGATTCTTCATCGACGATATCTCCATCTTCATCTTCACCATCAGATTCAAGAATAACCTCTAACGATCGCTCGTCGAGGTTAAGCTTCCCGCTTCCGGACGCGTCCTGATCTTGAAATGTTTTAGCGTACAGAGAGCTTATCGTATCTGGATTTAAAACTTTACTCTGACACAAATCAGTCACAAAAGATCTCAGCCTAACGAACTCGGTATCCTTCCATAGATCACGCTGCTTCCCCTGAATCATGATTTTTCGCTTGGTTATATAAACTGTCAACGTGAACAGAAGATGTCCGCCTTTCCCGCCATTACTACCTTGAAACAGTTGTATAAGCAGCTCGACCAGTTCGCCTCCCGGACTGGTCTTCTTCACCCAATCGACTGTATGATCATCTTGGCTCCCAAAATCGATCCAATATCGTATCTTTAACGCTTTTAACCATTGATTAAATCGCTCAGCATCATTTACAACGACCAAGAATACGGCTCCCTTCTCTGACACCTCGATTGATTCGTAGCGTTGCACATCCTCATCGTTACTACATGCTCTCAGAACTTCAGAATTCCCCAAATCCTCTTCCTCTAAATCACCATCCATCTTAACTCAACATAAAGACACAAAAACTGGAAAAAATAAGACTGTACGGGGCAAAAAATAAAGCTCAAAGACGGAGACCACGCGAAGTCATGCTGCGATGAGTGAACCTGTCAAAGTAGCTAAAACTCTCACTAAACAGAACGCGCTCGTACGTACTTTTGCTAAAGCTAACCAGTTCTAAGTTATGTTATACATTCCATTTTTTTTCTATTATTACAACGATGATCCGGCGTGGTCGCGGTTCCTGCCCTGGATGTAATGCTGAATACTTTAATAAGTCGAAGCCACCGAAGTGTGCAACTTGTGGCCAGTTTCCGCTAGTGGTACTTTCGAACCAGCTTCCAAGAAGCAAAAGAAGCACTCTCCTCCTGCCGTCGAAGCACTAAGGTGCGGGATATTGCAGAATATACAGAATAGATACTTGTCTATTTTGGTTGTATATTCTGTCTAAATATACAGTGGTGTCTATCAAAGAACATATACAGAATAGATACTTGTCTATTTTCGTTGTATATTCTGTCTAAATATGCACTGGTGTCTATCAAAGAACATATACAGAATAGATACTAGACGTCCTGGACTGTATAGTAGACGTATATATTCTGTCTAGTTAGACGCAAATATACAGAATAGACAGAATAGATTCAAGTACATTCATTTCTTTTGTAAATAGACTAGACAGAATATACGTCTACTATACAGTCTAGTGTCTATTATGTCTACTCTGTCTATTTACAAAACAACGTAGCTACTTGAGTCTATTCTGCCGGTCTATTCTGTATATTTGCGTCTAAGTAGACAGAAGTATACGTCTACTATACAGATAGACAGAGTAGACACTAGACTGTATAGTAGACGTATATTCTGTCTACTTAGACGCAAATATACAGAATAGACAGAATAGACTCAAGTAGCTTCGTTCACAGAGTAGAGACAATAGACACCAGACTGTATAGTAGACGTATATTCTGTCTACTTAGACGCAAACATCAGTACAGAATAGACAGAATAGACTCTTGAAAGTAGCTTCGTTCTTTTGTGAATAGACAGAGTAGAGACAATAGACACCAGACTGTATAGTCTACTAGACACCTAAAGTGTATAATTAGACGGAAATAGACAGAATATACAGAATAGACACTTAGACTCCTCAGTGTTCGTTCTTTGGTGGTGTGTTTTCAGTCCCCACCAGCAATCGCGACGATCGTTGTTTCGTAGTCACTGAGAACGGAGATCTTTGGTTGTGCACTCAAGAAGACTGTAAAGCGAGTCGGTCTGTGCACCACAACTCTAACCGTTTAAATGAGTTTACGTGCAAACACGCCGAAGAAACGAAGGAAAGTGGGATCAATCACGGTTCCTGGGAAACACGTCTCTTATCGTAACAACGAGACTCGTTCATAATATCGTACTCGTTTCCACAAACGTCTCTCGATTTCGATTCGAGACTCGAACGAGGATCCGCCGGCACACTCAAACCGTGTCTCGATTTTACATTTTACTAACGTGTCTCGATTTTACCAACGACCTCGATTTTACCAACGACCTCGATTTTACCAACGTGTCTCGATTTTACCAACGACCTCGATTTTACCAACGTGTCTCGATTTTACCAACGTACCTCCATTTTACTAACGTGTCTCGATTTTACTAACGTGTCTCGATTTTACCAACGTACCTCCATTTTACTAACGTGTCGCGATTTTACTAACGTGTCTCGATTTTACCAACGTGTCTCGATTTTACTAACGTGTCGTGATTTTACTAACGTGTCTCGATTTTACTAACGTCTCGATTTGACAATTTTATTTTAACGCGACTAGAAATGAAAAGTGAAAGTGCAGGGATTTGGTTTTTTTTTAAAGAAAAACATAAAATAAAGGTTTGGTTGAACCTGTTCCGCTTCACCCCAAACAGGACATGACTGAAGTTGTATATGTTTTGTTTCACTTTAATAAAGGGGCACTGTCATTCGAATCTTTAAGTTTCTTAAAAAACAAGGAACCTACAAAAAGAAAACCCCAACTAGAAGATAAATACCATGTGAATGTCCTGATTGCTTTTCAAACTTTTTCGATAGAGGATGAATAAGATTACAAAAGCTTATTTTAGAAGCTTGATATCAGAGGTTACAGGTGAATCAATGTCCAATTGCTCTAAATTGCTCTTAAAAGCAGTATAGTTCATGCACTTGAATCAAATTTGTTCTCCATTGTACCTGGAAAGCATACTCTGCTAATCTGAATAGTTATTTTTGTCTTTCGTCATGAGAAAGTTTTTATCATTTGGACGTTATCAATGCCGCTTTAAGCTATAGCTAATAGTACATAAAAGTAGCACTAAACAAAGTGGAATCCACAACATTTATTTCAAATACATATTTTATTTCGCCATTTTCAAAGTTACACATATCAATCAAGAATGCTTCATGATAAAATATTTATGTGATCAATATTGTATGATTGTAGTTTGCTTTGATAAACAGTCTACATTGTTGGTAAATAAGGCATGGTCTTTTCCTCCATTCTCTTCACGGGTTATGCTGAAAAAGTACAAATATACATCATTAATGAAAAGGCACACATGGTTTCAGTAACATTGAAGAAGCTGACAAAAATAACAGATGACGATAATAGTGATGCAAAGGGCTTTGGACTACAGGTAAACTTTGAAGTTCATTTTTTTCTTTTGTATGGAACACAGTGAAATGAATGTCCAAATAATCCATTTCACATTGAGATTAAAGGTGCTTTTTACCTACAGTTGTTACTTTTAAAGCTTTTGTATCCTTGTGAACAAAAATAGCTTTTGACAACATACAGTGTATCAGTCCAGATATGTATTTAAGTGCTATTACTTAAACATGCTATTATTATTTAAAAGTGCTATTATTAAAAAAAAGGTAGGTATTAAAATATTACATGTACACAATTTCATTCTTACCTTAAATACATGCACCCCATTTACTATTCTGTGAGATCCTTCTTTGGTTGCTTGTCTTTCTAGTCTTATCTGAAATCTAAAACAAAATCAAGTGGAAGTATGCCTTTCATGATGAAAACATGAGCATTTACAAACAAGAATGGCATACTCCCACTACAACATGTTCTCACTGCAACATGTTCTCACTACATGTATGTTAATAATTATTATAGACTTTCCAATAGTCCATGTGTATACAGCACTGTAAAAATGATTTGATATTAAAATTAAACCTTATCTATAAACAAAAACTAATGTGGTAAAAGCAAGTGTAACCCCTTCTCAGCAAGTCAAGATCAGGTATTCTCAGCGAGTCAAGATCAAGAATTCTCAGCGAGTCAAGATAAAGTATTCTCAGCGATCACTGATTATAATGACTTCATGGTAAACAATGACATACATATTTTTTTGGAAAAAAAACATGTTGAAGCCATCATAAACAGTCACCAGCGAGTCAACAAGACCTATCCTCAGCGAGTCAACAAGACATATCCTCAGCGAGTCAACATAACCTATTCTCAGCCAGTCCTTGTTACTCTTGCTCTCCTACTCATTTCTGACCCCAGGCCCCAAACTAAGGTTTGGTGAAAGCAAGTGTAACCCCTTCTTAGCAAGTCAAGATCAAGTATTCTCAGCGAGTCAAGATCAAGAATTCTCAGCGAGTCAACATCAAGTATTCTCAGCGATTACTGATTACAATGACTTCATGGTAAACTATATGAAATATTTTTTATTTTTTTTAAAACATGTTGAAGCCATCATAAACAGTTGTCAGCAAGTCAACAAGACCTATCCTCAGCGAGTCAACAAGACATATCCTAAGCGAGTCAACATAACCTATTCTCAGCCAGTCCTTGTTACCCTTGCTCTCCTACTCAACCCCAAACTAAGTTCTAAATGACTGTGTTCCAAAATAGGTAAGGACAAACAATTCTCAGTGAGTCAATAAATTTCTTTATCAAAATCTCTGGTGCTATTCTGTCATGAGCTCCTTAATTTTTAAGACATCCCCCAAAAAAGCAAACACAAAATTACTCAAATTATAATAAAACCAAAATACCAACCTGAATTTCTGGTCACTTGACTTCGTGTGCTTCTCATGGCTCCTAAAGAAATCAGTGGAAAGCATCATAACAAGTTAAAAGTAGAATTTGCACTTTTGCACTCTGGTCATTTTTTGGTAAAAATGTCCAGATACTGACGTTTTCATGATTATTTTCAGTAAATTGTCCATTTTCAGACAACTTAATTTTTTTCAAGTGGTAGTTGTTTTTCTCATATTTGAATGAGATGAGGGTTTTGGTCAAAATATAGAAATAGAGTAAAGAAGGAAAAATGCGAGCAGACTGTTACCTGAAACAGTACACTCTATAATTTTTTCACAGTTGATTTATTTAATTGTCCGTTAATACACATATGCAAATAATTCATCTTACAAACTTGATATTATCTCATTAAAAGAAGTGAATTTGAGCTATAACTTATTTTTTGTATTCTGCATACACATTTTTCTTGATATAAACCAATATGTTAGCTTGTACATAAATTTATGTAACCATGTTTTCAATATCCCTCAAACACATAAATTTATGTTGCATAATACAGTGTGCAAGGAGTACATAAATTTATGTAACCAGGTTTTAAATATCCCTCAAACACATAAATTTATGTGACATATTACAGTGTGCAAGGAGTACGTAAATTTATGTAACCAGGTTTTAAATATCCCTCAAACACATAAATTTAGGTGGTATATTACAACCAGGGTTTAAAATATCCCAATTCGATCTTTGAATTAGCCGGGTCGGTCCTGGCTTTGATCAGCCACTATATGGTAGGTATAAAGAATGTGATGTAAAGTGGTACACTTAGCACTACAGCTTACCACTTTATATTACATTCTTTACACTTACTAGTGCTACGCGGCAAACATGATTCAATATCATAACTACATAACTGCAATGATCCAAAATTATGTCGAGCAATCCGTACTACGAAACGTCAAAGACAAAGACGCAATACAAACACTACAAAATACGTAAACACGTAAAAAGGTGAAGCACGTTTTTTTTTGCTTTATAAATTTCATTGTGGATGCAGAACCATCGCACTTCAGCGAAACAAACGAGCAGCCCGAGATTAGCCGGTCCGGCTGGTTGTGGTTGTTTCCTTCCTCCACACCGAAAACCATCACGCTAAATTCCAATTCGATCTGTGGTATGGTTGTTTCAGGTCCCGATTTTTATGTGTGTGACCACAATTTCCCGAGCTAAATTTCACTTAGTGAATTGCCATGGGTTTCGTTTTTAAGCTTTTGATGTACCATGACAATTTCCTGAGTTCACTTGTGACAGGAACCGCATCCTAGCTGTGAACCCATGCGGGGTTTACATTGCTCGCGCCATTCGGTTGATTATTCTCAACATTACTGGATTTAAGGCATCGTTTAATATGAGGAAAGAAATGTAATCGAACTTGTCATTTCCGCGACATCCTTTAATAGTGAAATAGCGTTATTCACTCTTCGAACAACCATGCCGGCCAGAGGTATAAAATTCCCGCCAAAGTTTGCTCAGGTCAAAAGTTCAACTTCTTCGTAGGTGAAATAACCAAGGAAAATCACCGAACACAAACCAGGCAAAACATTTTATCTCTCGAATCCAGGATAGTCTTTATCATTTATCACTTTCATTTAGACTTTAATGAGCCTTCAAGATAGCGCATTTAATATTCGAATGAAAACCAACCTACAATTAGGTTGTCTTAATTCTGATTACCGGTACCAAATTTAATAAATAGGCGGGAAATACTGTTGCTTCATGCTACATGAACTTAGTTAAAACATAGCTCTGGTATTTCTGACTACAGAGAAATAAGACCTAGCATTTACTTTCTTCTAATATAGCCGAGTTTTGTTTCAATGTGTGGACAAAAAAGGCATATATATAACAACGGCTGAACAAAGTTCTCACCTACTACTGCTAATGAACGCAAGACTTTGTTCAGCCGTTAAGCATAGCAGCTCCATCAGTACAGACTAATAAACTAACTCTGTTGCAAATAAAACTTACCTATCCACATCTTCATTATGAATGACTGCCGAGTCTTTTGATACTTAGGTTTTGAAACCTTGTGTTTTCGTTACGACATAGCCCGAGGTAGCTTCAACTAAACTGTCAAAACCATCAAGTGACGGATACGGGTTAGGTTACTCAGCATTTCCGGTTTTAGTGTTCCTCCACCTCCGCGCGCAACGAAGACAAAGGAATCATTTTAGTGTCGCTCATTTTCTCTCTTCCCGATTGTTTTCCTGCCCGAGGATGTGCTCTGTCAGACAGTATAGCTCCTTATAACGCTCAGTCGCAAGCTCTCAAGTCGCAAGCTCTCCCACATTTGTCTGTAACAACGCGATGCGGGGAAATTTACAGACAAATGTATGGGAAACTAAAAACACGATTGCACGCTTACCAGCACAGCTACATCCCTCAAATGTTGATCAGTTAATCTTTTACCTGGTATCTTAAGTTTGATTCTGAAGAATATTTCATAAATTCGATTTTACGGAAATCTTTTGGCATCGGATTCCCGACCCCCAACAAGATGGTGGAAATTACCTTGGGTTGGTCTATTAACCGATTCCAGGCTAGATTATAGAATATCTTAGCCTGCTTGCCGGCTCTCTTGTAATTTTTTTCGGACATTTTTGTCCTCGCCCCATTTTGACCGCGTGCCACAGGTGACCCAATCCGAAAAGAAACGACCGAAAAAAAATAAGAAACGACCGAAAAAAAATACAGGAGAGCCGGCAAGCAGGCTAAGAATACCCCGCCACTTCGAAAGATCACTTGAAAACTGTGCTAAACTATGCTAAATTCTCAGGGTTAGGTTTTTAGAAAGTTTGTATGAAAATTTGAGAAAATTAATTAATGAGCCAAATGGTGGGGTATTCTATAGACTATAATTGCTCTAATCACAGTGAAATGAGAAGTGCACTTCATTGTCAATGTCGTTTGATTGACATTGTTGGCATGTTCTTAGCTCGATCGAGGGGGATTCTAGGGTTGGAGCCCGGG